>JAJEJO010004562.1:190978-323097 GCA_020662805.1 Glaucomys volans | reverse complement strand
CAGGTACTGTGCTTTCTAGGAATGTGGCTTCAAGGAAATTCACCAGGCAGAGACCCAAGCATCTCCATGGTGGTTAGTCACAGATGACTTGGAGCAGGGTTTTCTGGGACTGATTACCTATATCACACACCTTAGAATAAGTTGTTGAAGAGGGAGCAAGTGATGAGTGATGAAATTATGTAAAGTGAAATTTAGACAGGAAAAGAGATAAAGCAGAGAAACTGATGAAGAAAATTGATTATGTCATAAAATGTTTAACTGAGCTGACACAGAGCAGGTCTTTGTAGAGCTTCATAAATCAGTGGGGAGATGTCTCAGGCTGAGCCAGAGTTTGCAGCCTGGATTTGCCCAAGCAGGAGGCAATACTGTCTCCAGTACAAGAAGAGGGCTGCTCTTATTGGAGGAGATGGAAAGATTTAGTTCTTTCTTTAACAGAATCTTGAGAGAAATGCCCAAATGCTGTGCTTATTTTATAAGAAATGGAAAACCCATAATTTAAAGTACTTTCTTAATTCTACTTTGAAAAATAATACTTTTGTTTATGAGTCTAATACAATAAGCAAAAATTCTACAGTTGCTTTGAAAAAAAGTTCATTACCTATTATTTTCCATGAACTGAAATTGGTGACAGCCCTTTTGTTGAACAGTGACATGTTATAAGACACTAAGTGTGAAAGCATGAGAGAGAATAAACAGGATTTCTTTCTGTCCCAACATAGGTCTATTATAAAAGGAATTGTGGAATTTAATACAGTAGTTAAAGCCAATATTGAAAATTGCCTAAGTTGGTTCTGTCTCTCCATTATTAGCTGTTTTTCTCCTCACACATATACTTTTTCTTTGTGTCTTTTTATATTTTGACAATTGTCAAACTTGCAAATATACACCCAAAAATAGACAGGCAGTGTTCTTCTATTAAGAAATATGATGCCATTAGAAACAAAATCCAAACTGACAGGGTTGTTATAAACAATGATTGCTCACAGCCATCCACAGGTCTCAGGAATGGGGATAGAGGTCATTTGGTGCCATTACCAAACTTTGGGACTGTCTGTGAGTCACTTATCATTCTGACCCTCAGAAAAGGCTCACCTGTAAATGGAGATTAAAATAGTGATATTTGCATAGTATAATGGGTGATGTACAGCATATTATAAATTCCTTATATCTATGGTTAGAAAAACAAGATGTCATCTAAGGAGGCAACTTACCAGGGCTCACTGACTGCTGAATAAGGTTTGGTCTCAGCTTTAGATTCAGAAATTGGATTTTGTTCAGTCTTTTTGGAATGACTCCCACCAACAAATATTGGAAGGAACTATAAGGAAGATCCTTGGAGAAAATGCCTTCATGAGGCTCAAGAACCCAAACGTCTCTGTAATGTATTTTACTTCTCATGACACATTTGTCCAAAGGGATTCATTTGCAGAAAATGGAAAATACTCTGGCTATTTTAAGCATAAAAAGATTTAATACAGAAATTCACATTCTTATGAATTGTAGTGGTTAATTTCATGTGTCACTTGACTGGGCCATGGGGTGCCCAGACAATTGGTCAAATCTTATTCTGCTTGTGTTTATGAAGGTGTTTCTGGATGAGATTAACACTTGAGTCAATAGCGTGAGTAAATAAATAAGCTTGCACTCTCCAATGTCCTCATATAATCTGTTGAAATTCTGAAAAGAGAAAAAGGCTGAGTAAGAAAGAATTTCTCCTGCCTGGCTGGTTGAGCAGATATATGTTTTTTCCAGGCATGGACTGAAGCATCAACTCTTCATTAGTCTTAAGTCTACTGGTTTTCAGACTAGAATTTACACCATCTACTGTCCTGACCTTGAAATTCAACTGGAACTGAACATGGGCTCCCCTGGTGTTCAGTTTGACAACTACAGACCAATTATATAGACTTCCCAGCCTCCATAATTGCATAAGCCCATTCCAATGGGTGAATGAATGGATGACCTAACCATTGGTTCTCTCTTTCTGGAAAATCTTGACAAGTACACAAAGCCTTTGGAATGTTAGAGAGTCATGGTAGTTGTAATGGTTAATTTGAATTGTCAGGTTAATTGGATTAAGAGACACTGAGGATTAAGAGACTTCTGGGTGTGTCAATGAGGGTGTGTCTAGGAATGATTGGAATGTGGGATAGTGAACTGAAGTGGAGACCTTCCCTAAGCATGGGCAGCACTGCCCAATAGGTTGGTGGCTTGAATGGAATAAAAATTGGAAGAAAAGGGAAGCAGATGCAGATACAAGTTCCACTCTTCTTGAACGGGTTCTTGATTGCTGCTGTGATCATCTGAGGATATCAGACTCCTGCTTCTTCACTCTTCCAAAGTGGACTCTGCCAGTGATTCTCCAGGTAGTTCCCAGAAGACTTGGTCTCAGACTAGGGTAGCACTGTTGATCCTTTTTGTTATGGGGCTTCTGTGTCTTGGGCTGAGCAGCTGCTGGGTCTTCCAGCTCTCCAGCCTGCAGACAGCTCTGGTGGACTATCCAGCTTCTGGTTGTGTATGCCAATCTAATAAATCCCCTTTTTATAATCATACTTCCTGTTGACTCTGTTCCTCTAGAGAACCTTGACTAATACAGTGCACATCACCCTGGACTGGCTCACTGTTTCTGCCCTTAGAAGTTCAATAAAAAGGGCTCAGAGCATCTTTCTCTCTTTGGTGCTTACTCATGATTGCTGAGACCTGGCTTGGAGTTGCAAGGCATTTCTTCATGATCCCCTGAGTTCTTCTCCACTCAACTGTGAACAACACCTGCCTTGAAACCCAGGACTGTGCAGAGATGAAACATCAATAGCTCAGGTATCAAGCAGGAGCAGAAGGTGATATCTTAAATTACTGATCATTGTATTTGGTCAGTGTAAGGATGGACAATTCCCTTCCTTCATCTCGACTTTGCCTATTGGAGGCCTCAGGTATTCATCTCCTTGCAATCAAAGAGAAATAAAGCCAATTTCTGAATGGTGGCAGCCTCCATTTGGCAGCCCCTGGAACACAAGTACAGAGACGAAAATAAACATTACAGATTTCTATGAGAAATACACCTGCCAAAAAGACTGGAGTATTCAGCCCAAGGGGCCCATAGTGTTTTCTCCAAAGGAGAGTCAGTGCCTCCAACATGCAGCCGTGGGAACACACGTTCTCACTGTTGATTTCTAACTAACCCCTTTCCCTGTCACTAATGGCTCTATCCACTGTCTCTTCATAGTTTTTCCTCAGCCATGATGCATCAGAATTAGGTTGGCTTCCTCAGTTCACTAGAAACCCACTTTAGATAATCTTTCTTTTATGAGACACCCACCTCCATTCCCACCAGTCATCAAACTATTCCTTAGATATGGCATTTCTATAAGAGTTTGATTCCATTCATTGCATTTTGATTATCTCCCAGGAGAATACCCCATTTCGATGTTTAGAAGGTACACTATGAGTTCTGCTCAGTCTTTCCACAGGGCAGCAGGCATTTACTTAGAATTGCCACTAGCTTTACGATTACTGTTGTCTCTTTGTCTCTGGAGGATTGGTTCCAGGACTCACATGAAAATCCTCAGATGCTCAAGTACCTTATGTAAAATGGTGTAGTATTTGCATAGAACCCTCTTGTGTTCTCCTGTATATCTTAAAGCATCCCTAGATAACTTACAATACCTAATACAGTGTACTATGTAATGGCTGTTATGTGGATTGTTTATAGAATAATTACAAGGAAAAACTTTGCCCATGTTCAGTACAGGCACAATTTCCTTTCTAATATCTTCTATCTGCAATTGGGTGAATCCCAAGGTGAAGAACCCAAGGATAGGAGGGCTGCTGAACTTCACAGGCACTCAGAGGCTGTCCTTTTGGGGAATGGTAAACATGGAGATCAGAAAAGTCCAGGAAAGGATGAATGCACTTTTACCCACAAGGTGAAATCATACATAGGGGCCTGGATCAGGGAGAGGAATGGAAGTGGTACCTCATTTTGAATACTGAGGGAAGTTTGCATTGACATAGGAAAGTTGATTCAATAAAAAAAAGGAATGAAGATGGAATTTAAAGCTGTATTTTGTTTTCCACTGCTCCATTTTTCTCTTCCTCTTCTTCTTTCTATCTTTCTTATTCTGATTGTTAGTGCTGGGGACTGAGCCTGGGCACTCATGCCTGCTAGGCAGTGCTTATCTTCTTTACTCAGGGCATTCATTGTTTTGTTTTAGATTCTGAAACATAGAAAACAACTTTTATCCTGGATTTTAAAAATGTATTACTCTAATATTCTACTTCCTATTTCCTTAAGCTGTTTTATTGTTATTACTCCCTTTAAAAAAATTAAATGCACTGCTTTGTTTTTTAACTTTTTTATTTATTTATTTTTATTATTTTGTTGGTTCTTAATTTTTACAGACTGCATTTTGATTCATTGTACACAAACTGGGTACAACTTTTCATTTCTATGGTTGTGCACAATGTAGATTCATACCATTCTGTAATCATACATGTTAACTTTTTTTGTTGTTGTTTGGTACTGGGAATTGAACCTCAGGGGCACTTGACCACTGAGCCACATCCCCATCCCCAGCCTTATTTTGTATTTTATTTAGAGACAGGGTCTCACTGAGTTGCTTAGTGCCTTGCTTTTGCTGAGGTTGGCTTCAAACTTGCAATCCTCCTACCTCAGTTTCCCAAGCCGCTGGGATTGCAGGCATGCTCTACTGCACCTGGCTTAATTTTTAAAATAGTCTCCAGATTATTTCATGGAGAACTAAGATAACAAGGCTTAAATGGAAATAGTTATGTATTTCTTTGATAGTGTGTTACACAGGTGCTCTGCTGTAGGATGTCAGGGTAAAGAAGCTACAGTGATTCTTGGAGGGGTGCTGGTAGACTATATTTTAATTCATGTATCCATCATTTATTCTGCAGAAATGTATATTAAGTATCTACTCTCCGTCAATAGTATGTAAATATGAGAGATACAAAGATGAATGTAACATTTGTAGTATTGTGATTTATAATCTCTTTCTATCTTTAATCTTTATAGAATTTCTATACTTAGAATGCTTAGTATTTTCAAAGTGAAAAGTGTCTTCTTGTATGCTAGTGAGATGACTGATGGGGGCTTGGGGCTTCTAGATAGGCTCCTGATGGAGGCTGATTGCAAGGGGAACCAACCAGGTATCAGAAGGTTGGGCCTTTTGATTCCTCCCCCAACCTCCAGGGAGGGAAGAGGGACTGAGTGTTGAGAAGGTCTCCTTTGGTCAATGATGTAATCAGTCATGTCTATGTAATGAGTCTTTGTAAAAGCCCAAAAGGATGGGGTTCACTGAGCTTCCAGACAGCTGAACATGTGGAGGTTTCTGGAGGGTGATGCCCCCAAAAGGGCATGGAATTTCCATGCCTCTTTCTACCTGTCTTAACCTATGCATCTCTTTCATCTTCTATTTATCTGTATACTTTGTAATGTTTTATAATAAGCCAGTAAACTTAATAAAGTATTCCCTTGAATTCTGTGAGCAGCTCTAGAAAATTAATCCTAGGAGGGGAATAACCAATTTATAGCCCACTGCCTAGAAGCCCAGGTAAAACAATCTGGGGATATGATTGGCATCTGAAATGAGGATGGGAAGTCTTGTGGGACTGAGTCCTTAATGTGTTGTAAATGTCTAACTCCAAGTAAGCAAGGCCAGAATTGAATTTAATTGGAGAACACCCACGCTGTCCACTGCAGAACTGATTGCTTGATGTATGTGTGTGTGTGGGTGAGGAGGAACCCACACATCTCACATCAGAAGTGTTGTGTTGAGGTTGAAGAAACACTTTGGATTGGTTTTTCCCTTATCTCTTACAACACTGTTCACACCCTTTAAGAACTCATTGTCTTGGTCAATGTTTCTCAGAATGCAGTCTCTGGACCAGAAGTATCAGCTTTACTTATAAATTTGCTAGAAATGCAAATTCTTGGGCCCTACCCTTCTAATTTCTACAGACTCAGAAACTCTGGTGGTGGAGAGAAGGTGGCAGTAATCTGGGTTTTAACTATCACTTCAGGTAATTCCAATGCATGATCAAGTTGTAGAGTTGTAGATATCTGATCTAGAGGACAATTAAAAAAAAAAAAAAAGAAAAACAATTCTCTGTGATAAATGCTAACTAAGCTAGAGCTGTACTCCAGGTACTACGGGGCTTGGTAGAAATTACCTGGAGAAGAAGGCAATGGACTCACCACAAGAGAGGTGATATAGTCACTGAGGCTTGGGATTTGCAGAAAAACAAGGCTGGGAAAGGCATGTTTGGTGGAGGAAAGGCAAAGATGTGAAAGAGCATGTTGATGTGGGTCACCACAGGTAGTTCATGGTAGAGAAGTTTTTAAAAACCAGGATAATCAAAATGGAATTGGGTTGAAATAGATTGTCTCAGTTGAAGGAAAAATGGAGTTATCTTTAACCATCTTTGATCTGGCCTGAATTTCTCTCCCTCTGAGAGATACAAAGATGAATGGAACATTTGTGGCATTCTGATTTGGCTCTTTCTGATGATTTCACTCTGACAACATACAAGTCTTTCCTTCCCTAAGGTTAGTAGAGGCAGTGATATCCTGCATTCCCAGTTATTTTAGAAGGCCTTGTACTTGCATTCCATGTCTAGGCTGTGGTTAGATAGGTAGGCATGGATCCTTATCTTTCCCATATTCCTTCTATAGGTTTTTGTTTCACTTTGATGTATAGATGTTGGGCACAGGTGACCCTTAGCAAGTCTGTATCCTGATCATTTCATCTCTGTTATTGATTTATTAACTAGAACTCTGTTTTATTTTAAGGGTTGTTCTAGGACTTTATAACATACTTCCTTATCACAGTCTATTTTCAAGTAATGCTATTTCAGTTTATCTTTGTATAGTTTCAGAACCTTTCTGCAATATGTTTCCCTTTCTACCCTGCTGGGCTTTGTGCTGTTATTGACACACATTTATTTCTACCTACATTATAAACCACGGAATGCATTGTTAGTACTTTGCTTGAAATAGTCACTTATTTTTAAGTTATTAAAAAAATCTGAAAAATGAGAAAATGTAGTTCCCATTTTCCGATACATTTTATTTCTACTAGTCTACATTCTTTGTGTAATATCGAATTTCCATCCAATATCATTTTCCTTCTGCTTAAAAAAGAAAACCTCCCAAAACTTGCTTCAACATTTCTTATGCTAGTCTGCTGCTGCTGAATTCTTTCAAATATTGGTTGGCTGAAAAAGTCTTTATTTTTGCCTTCTTTATTTGAAGATATTTTTGTGAATATAGAAATTTTTTTCTTTTTTTTACTGACAGCTTTTATTTCAGTATTTTAATGATGTTACTCCATGGTCTTCTGATTTGCATAGTTTCTAATGAGAAGTTTGCATGCTTTATTCCTCTTTATGTAGTATGTCTTTTTTCTCTGGCTGCTTTTAAGAATATTCCCTTTATCATTTGTCTTCAGAAATTGTTTTTAAGTTAGTTACAGTGCTAATCTATGATGTTTGGTAGTTTAGGTGGATTAAATGCATTTTGGACATACAATATTTTCAATTACAATGACTTCATTGGAACATAAATCCAAAATAAGTTAAGGAGCATCTAGAGTATTCATCTTTGAAAATTTTTGTTTGGGCTTTTTTCTTCCATGTCTTCCATCACATTTATACTTTCCTTCTTGTTCTTGAAAATAAGTTCATTTCTAATATCAATTTTAATGTGTTCATTCTACCATCTGTGCTTTTTTACATCTATGTCATGCCATTGATTTTTTTTTTGCCATTGATTTTTTGTACTAGTTATATGTCATATTTCCTGCTTCTTTGCATTTCTGTTCATTTTTAAGTGGATGCTGAACAGTGCAGATTTTATACTTTTGAATGCTGTATTGTTGGAAGCCGTGTATAAATGATGGGTTTGTTTGAGCTAATATAAAGGGAGGCTACTTTTCTGGGAACTTCTGGGTGAAATTCCCCAGTTCGAGAAAGCTCAGATCATGCTGGAGCTCTGCCTTAGCTCGCAGCCCTAGGTACAAACACAGCTGCCTGGAGATGGGTGTAACCTGCCAAGCGCCAAACAACCTGTTTTCCCCACTCTTATCCTGTTTTCTTCAAGAAGCTCCTTACTGTATCCCTTTTGTATATTCCACTATAAATAAAGCATTCCTGGGTTTTTCTCTTTGTTAGGATTAGACCCATCAGATCTATCCATCCATCAGGCCCCTGCTTCAGTTAATTTCCTGCGGGATATTTTTTTGTCTTTTTATTTATTTATTTTTGGAACCAGGGATTAAACTCAGGGGAACATGGCCATTGAGTCACATTCCTGGCCCTATTTTGTATTTTATTTAGAGAGAGGGTCTCACTGAGTTGCTTAGTGCCTCACCTGTGCTGGAGGCTGGTTTTGAACCCCCAATCCTCCTGCCTCAGCCTCCCGAGTCACTGGGATTACAGGCATGTGCCACCACACCTGGCTGTCTTTATTTTTTAATATTTCTTTCATAGCTTTTATTTCCACCGGCCCACACCTCTGACAATTACCCACTCCGTCGTCACGCAGGACATGGACACTGTATTCCTTTGTATATTTCTCAATTTTGTTCTGAGGAGCAATTTAATCCTTCTAAGCCTTGATTTTAAACTTATTTAGAGCAGATCCAGGTTTCATGTGGTCTCCTACCACTGAGTTACTAGCCTCTGAAATCTCCACTCAATACCATATTTATTCTAAGGCCTTTACAACCTGATTGGTTGAAATCATTCTCAGCTCTGTGTAATCTCCAGAGATTGATCTGTCTTTGCCATTTGAATGATTCTTTCCTAGCTTCAGAATGTTTCCTTGCACACATATACAGATCAGTCCTTATCCAAATGCCCAGAGGGAACGTTTTGTAGATTCTCTCTCTCTCTCTCTCTCTCTCTCTCTCTCTCTCTCTCTCTCTCTTTCTCCCTCTCTCTCTGTTTATATGAAGCTCTCTCCTCCTGGTATTTTGCCTTGGGAATTCTGTTTTGACTTTACTGAACTCTGAATTCTATCTCCTCAACTCAGCCAAACTTCTGTACTCTGTTTGGACCCCCTGTTCCTGAATTTCAGCCTGGAACCTCTCTCCAGGCAATAAACTGAGGAAATTGAATGGCTCAGCTCACTTATTTCCCTCTTTTCAGAGATCAATATCTTGTGGTGCCTATTGTCCAAAAAATGGAAACTTGTAGGAGACATATTCTGCCCAGTGTTCTAGTTTTTTAAGGGTGGAAGGGATCCCATAACTCCATCAGGGTTAGATGTTGTAGAAGCTTCCATGGGCTTATTTAGATAATAAATAAGGACTGTGTATAGTAATATATTACTATATATAGGCTGAGGAGATAGAATGTAGACAACTACATGAGACCTCAAGAACAAGCATCAATATTTAATGTCCTCATTTTCTTGTTTATTATCAGGTACAGGTTACCGTGGTCACAAAAGGGATGATTTGAATTGCATTGCATTTGAGGCATGTTGTGTTTGTGAAAGTTTAGTATTGAATTGGGTTATAGTTATCACATACATTGGGTTTTCAAAGATGTGTCAGGAAGTCCACACACTCAGTGTAGGTAGAGTATGATGTGCATGGGACAGATTTATGGATGGTACTGTAAAGAAGAAAGTGAGATAGAAGTTGGAGAATTCCAACTCCTATCATAAAAGGTTTGGGGAGTATATTAGTCAGTGTTTTTGTAAATGTGGAAAAGTATCTCAGATAACAACTTATAAGGAGGAAAGATTTATCTTGGCTCATGGTTGGGAGGGTACAGTCCACATATTGGTTGTATCTGGGGTCTGTGGTGAGGTGGAATATCATGGTAGGGAACCCATAGTGAATTAAAGCTGCTCAACTCGAGGCAAACAGGAAGCAATGAGAAAGAATAAAGGAGCATCTAGGGTCTTCAAGGGCATGCCCCTAATGACCTAATTGATGCCCACTAAGTGCCAGCTCCTAAAGGTTCCACCACCTCCTTATAGTACTACAGTCTTGGTACCAAATCTTCAACATACCAGTGTTTGGGTGATATTCAAGATAAAAACTGTAGCTGGGGACTACCAAAGAAGGACAGTATTGAGCAATATAGGAGCTCATGTTCATTTTGCAAACAAGTTTTCAGAATCACTTATGAAGTTGGTGCAGCAAGAATATGTATCAAATTAATGTTATTCATAAACTTCTAAGACATCTATATATGATGTTTTATTTCAAATTTATATATATAAACTTTATGTATATAAACTTTATATATGTGTGTATATATATCAAATTTCTCAAATACATACATATATATGTAAGTATACATATGTATGTACATATACACATATGTACATATACACATGTGTATATGTACACATACATATGTATGTACATATACACATATGTACATATACACATGTGTATGTGTATATGTGTATATGTGTATATGTACATACATATGTATATATACATGTATTTGATAAATGGGCTTTAAGTTTGAGGGAAAAAGAAAAGGAATTAGGCAGCCAGGTTCAGAAGGGCTGCACAAACTGCAGAGAGATGGAAAAATTTAATTTTCCAGAACTTCTCAAGTGATGCATGTACTAGATATAGTTCAAAGGAACGATTTTTTAAATCGCTTTGGTTGGGGGGGAGGTAAGATCCCTAAAGGCTGTGCCTGGACATCCCCAGATATTTTAGAGGATTCTTTTTTTTAAAAAATTTATTTATTTGTTTTTTATTTTATTTTTTTTCCATTTGAGTATTTACTCTTTTTTTTTTATTTACTTATTGATTCATTGAACACAAATGGAGTACAGCTATTGTTTCACTGGATTCTTTTTATTGGGGTGGGCCTGCTGCAAAGGTTGTGCTCTCCCAGTGATGTACAGTGTGGGGGGTGGTGTTGCTTGAAGTTCTCAGAAAGGTGATCCTGCCTCCTCAGAGGCTTTGGGGAACATGAGACTTGGGGAGCTACTAGTGCATAGTAGGCAGTGGTCAGGGTGCTGAACACCTGAATTGTGTAGGAAAGTGCATTCTGAAGAATTCTCCCACCCAGATGCCCACAGTACTTGGTAAGAAATGCTGATGGGTGAGGAGGAGAGGCTGAATCCCATCAATTTTGTTCCCTGATGTCTTTTGTGTAGTGCTTGATCTCTCTCAAATCAATGCTGAATGTGTACTCTAAGAATATTGACTGGAAGGAATGACAAATGACTTTTCTGGAGTTTTCTAAATTATTGCCTTGGGCAGAGCATCTACATAACTTGGTCTGGCCTAATTATTACAAAAGGGGTGACCCAAGGGAGAACCTATAGGTCCCTGGTAGCTTGGTCTTGCTCCTGCTTTATAGGCAAGAGAGAAGAAGATATTCAGATTTAGACCCAATTCTGGAGTAAAAATCAGTATCACAATAATAGAAAAAATATCATACTCCATCTTCTCTCTGATATGGAGTTGATACACCCATGCTTTCATGTGCTTCTGATTAATTTGAAAGGTTCACAGGTGGTCATTTTTATTAGCACAGTTAATTTATCACTTTGTGCCTTATGGTTTTGCTAGGCAGATGGCGATTGTTTACTAGTACAAACAAGGTATAGAATCATTCTACCTCAGCACTTGTACTCATGAAGTAACTCATGGCAAATTATTGCTTTATAAAATGGAGAAACTCAGGGTTAGGAACAGCCTGAAAACTACTGTTCGATTTGTCGTGGAGTAACTCAGAGTAGGGCACAGTCCCCACAGTTACAGAAAAACACCTCTCATCATAGCCCAAACTGCTGCTCTCTGTTCCTGCCTCTTCCCACATCTCCTGGGCCCATTTATCCCTCCACTGTGAGCCCAAACCCTCCTGTGTTGCCAAATACACTGCTATATGGAATATTCTGGGGTCCTGAGTGCATTCAATCAGATTGGGATTTTTGCCAAACCAGGGAGACTCCTCTGTATCGTACCTCCAGTTGACCATGCTTTGGGGAAAATCTGTTCTTCCTGGTTTGCCCATGTCCTCTTTGGGCTCAAACTGGAACAAGTTCATGGAGCCAGACAAAAGCATGAAATGAGGCTAGAGGCCCAGCTGTGCCCCAGACTGCCCACTAGCTATCATTGTCCCTGTACATGGGGTTGCTTCCCTTGGGCTTGCTCTGTTCCAGTAGAACCCTTGTGTTGTCACATAAATAGGCACCTGGCAGCCTGTTCTATAAATAACCACACAAGCCCAGACTTGCCTGAAACTCTTGACAAACACAGGCTGCTGTGAAGCTGGACCCCTCCACTCAACCTGAGGAGGGATTAACCAGCAATTAAGGACATTCTCTCCAGGACCTAATTGCTCTCTGATTTGTTCTTAGGTAAAATGTTAGGCTTTTAGGGAAAGATGATACACTCAGTCCCCAGAAGACATTTACATATGCATTGTTGTGGGAATACATTAGTTTATCTTGGCCTGAAGGAGTTACTAGTGCAACCCTCTCCTAGATCTCCCAGGCTCCCACAAGAAGATCAGTGAGCAAAATATTTAGGGTCCAGTTGAGTGGAAACTGCTTCTGGCTATTAAAGGCTCAAGGTTCTCTTGGGGAGAGGGACCCCTATAATTCATACTATTAATTGGTACTAAATTCTTTAAAGAATAATGTTAATAAATTATTCCTTTATTTGTTGCATCAGGTAGGAAAACTTGCAGTTTGCTCTATGTGGATTTAACCAACTACAGATCAAATTATTTGGGAAAAATTGTGTCTGTATTGAACACACACAGAATTTTCTTCCTGTCCTTATTCACTAAATAGCACACTATAACAACTATTTATATAGCACTTACATTGTATTAGGCATTTTAAGTAATCTAGAGATAATTGAAGTACAAGGAGAATGTGTATTTTATGCACTTACTATACAATTTAATATAAGGAAATTGAGCAGTTGAGGATTTTGGTGTCTGTGGTGGGGTGGTCCTGGAACCAATGCCCCATTGGATGTCAAATGATGGCTGTATTATGGAAATTCATCAAACCAGAACCTCAACTTGAATACTCACAAACGGCCTCTCCATCAGCAGCCTACTCTGTAATCATGCCTAGAAGGCCCTGTGCCCAAGACAATGGAAAGATTCATTGAGACTGGTGGAGTCACAGTCTTTGGAAAGTTTACCTCATATCAAAGTTTGCTTCCAACCAACAACAAGCTGAGTAACCTCAACCCCTTCCAGTTAAGAATAAATTATTGTGAGGATTAAAGACGTTTTTGCATGAAAAGCAACTACAGTGTTTTATGTGCCTGGTATATTTCCAATTCCTTCTCTCTGTTGCTCAGTCATCTCCATGGCTAAAGAAGTGCTCATGGCCTAGTCTGGTTTGCTAAGTTTGTGCATCTAGGGGTTTGTCTGCAGAGATGTCACTAGAGGAAGTCTGATAAGTTCCTAGATGGGGGGACCTCAATTCAGGACAAATGGGGCTCTTAACAAATGTTGCAGAAATGAATTTATGGACATATCAGTTAGATGCACAGATGGAGATTTATTTAGGAAAGCAGAGATGTATTCAAGGGAGAATGTGGCTTATCTTGAGAGTGAGAGGTTCTTCTGAGTAAAGTAAGGAATACACATCCAAGGGAGAATGCAGGCCCTCTAGAGAGTGAGGAACAGCATCCCTTGGCCTAGGGTATTAATAGGTATAGAGGGAGTAGCTAGGAACTGAACCAGAGGTGGGATCGGGGTGGAGTTACACGATTTCACACCAGTTTTCCCTGTGCTTACAGTGCCTTCACACATATCACCTTTTGTAGGCGAGGACTTGGGTCAAGGACACAGCTTCTTTAGAATTCTAATTGTTCATGAATATTTCCTGCATTCCAATGGTTTAATGAGCCTTTTTCTTTCGAGATTTCATATCTTTCTTTCTCTTCATCCTCAAATTACTATCCCAGAGATATCTGCCCCAGGACTTCTGCTTCTGGATTCTGTGCACTAATTGTTAACCTTAGCCAATGTTCACAATAAAATTGGAATTATCAAATTGGTTCTGACTTCTAAGGCAGGCTTTGCTTTGCCTGAAAGTGAGCTTTCAAATGTTAGAGGTGCCCTTGGAAGCTGTGCCTCAGTGTCTCTCATCTGTACCCATATCTGAGACTACTTCTGCCGTGATCAGAAGTTTCTGCTCTGAGGGCTTCTGCCCAGCACTGGGAACTCTGTTAAGGTGACGGAAGGGGTGAGGGGTAGATGATCAAGGTCATTCATTCCCGACTGGTGTTGGAACTTAAATCAAGGTTCCCACTCTCTAGAATTTATACACCATGGTCTTTTTTTGTGCAAGAACAGTGAATATATACCAAGACAACAGAGCTCCCAGGTCTTACTGCTTAATCATATGAGGACCTTAGCCATGTAGGTTACATTTCCATTGAAGAGGGAAATGGGGGCAGAGATCCCAGGAATGAATGTTGCCTTGGATGTCTCCCTTCTTTAGGAAATATTTATTTATTGTTTTTTCTCATAAGATGAGGGAGCCACAAGATGGAGTTTGCTTGCATTCCTGAGTCACCACATGGAAGGGAGCTGCCTTGGAGTCACTGAACTCCCCAAAGACTTTGAATGAGTAAGAAATACATTTTCACATGTTAAGTAGTGTGTTAAGTAGCCCTACTCTTCTAATACAAATAGTAATAGCACTGTCCTAAGTGCTTTATTTTTATTATCTCATTTAACCCTTGCAATATCACTGTGAAGTAGGTAGAATTAACAAGCCTAATTTGCACACAAGAAAACTGAGACACTCAGAGAATAATTTGTAAAGTGCCAAAGGAACACAACAAGGCTACAAGTGCTAAGGAAGGGGGGCACAGCATCACTAGATAGGCCCTTAAGAGACTTTCTATTATTGGTCTCACTCCTGCTGGAGATGAACCTGGAAGTTATAATTAACAAGGGATAAAGCCATTGATGCTGAGGGTGAAGGGGGTTACCCCCCGGGGGAATATTCTTACAGCTTTTTCTCTGTCATCTCCCATTGTGGATTTCAAGCACCAAGCCTCAGAGGTCGTCTCTGTTTGTTGTGCCCAGAACGACATCTTAGTCACCTGCCTCTTGATAGAGTAAGGAGACTGAGCGGGACCACTGGCCTGGCCTCAGGGATGCAGGGACTGGGAGACATGACTGCATAGTGATCCCTGTGAGAAGCCCTGACACAGAATTTTCTGCTTTGGGATTCGCTGGTCCTGGGGCTCCCCTCTATTTTTACATTATTTTCTTTAAGAATTTATCACAACCATGCACTACCAAGCCAAAAGGGGCAAAGGAGGAGCTCAGCCTGAGGCAAATTGCATCTTGCTCCCTGCCCTTGCAAGAAGTGCCAACCTGGCCTCCCTCCAGGGGAGGGTGCTCCCTGCTCCTCGCCAGCAGGGCCTCCATCTCTTCTGCCGCCGTCCTTGGCCAAACTATTCATCCAAGAGTGGGGTGGGGGAATGAAATCTTTTTATGAGAAGAACCTTTTCTTATTACTTATACCAAAGGTCTAATAATAATCATGTTTTTGTATTTATTCCATTTAAAATAATTGACCTTAACCATTTGCTTCACAGTAATCAAATAATATTTCAAAACCTTCAGACTTACATCACCAGAGTTGCTAACAGTCTCAGTATATTCTCCAGTCCTAAAAAGTCATTGGATTCAGAAAGAAGAAAAAATGAAAAGTAAGTCATAAACACATAAATTAGTAAGTGCCTAATTCACTCTTTAATTTTACTTAAATTCTTTTGCTGGGATTAGAGAAACCCACAATTAGGTGGCAATGACCCTTTACATTTCTTTGAGTACCTACGAGTCTTTTTAATAGCAAGAGTGGACCCTGGGGTTGGGGTGGAGGACAGAGCTGCCTCCGCAGGAAGCAGGAGCAGCACCATTAAACAGTTTACCGTACCTGATCATTAGTATCACAGCTTCTCTCCTCCATTATTAATAAACGTGGATGTACATGGTGTGTGTGTGTGTGCGTGTGTGTATTTCAACAAGATCATTTTTAAAAGATACACAGATAAAAGGTAGTGAAGCAAGAAGGAACAACTATTTTATACATTAGTAGTATTTGAGCCAGTTGCACTAGGTGAACAGCTCAATTCCTCTTACGGGAAATAGGTACTCTTTAGTTTTGGAAAAAAATATTGATGGGACTTTGGTTATGCAAAGACCACTAATGTAGGACTTAGCCTGT
This sequence comes from Glaucomys volans, assembly GCA_020662805.1. Taxonomy (NCBI): domain Eukaryota; kingdom Metazoa; phylum Chordata; class Mammalia; order Rodentia; family Sciuridae; genus Glaucomys; species Glaucomys volans. Next base: position 306,878 of record JAJEJO010004562.1, on the reverse strand, counting down.
ATGGGAGACTTTCAAACAAAGAGGGGGGTAACATTTGTTTGTGTGCTCTATGTGCTGGTTATTATTAGTACCTTCCTCCTGTCCCCTCAAGGCTCTTTTCCTGCTTCTTCCTGATCCATGGAAGATGACCTCCAGAGGGTTCTACCCAGGCTTCCCTGCCCTGTGGTTTCCAGTTCAGTCCAGTCCATGAGAGATACCTGCAGGAGAAAAGAGATGGAGAGGAGAGAGATAATATGTATTTGTCACATGCCACCTGCCCCCAGTGCCTAAGCCCTGCTGATCTCAAGGGTCCAGTGTTGGCTGCATTTCTAAATGGCCCTGCCTCCTGCTACCCCCCTTCTGTGACTGCAGTCCCCTTCAGGCCCCAGCAAATGCAGACTGGGCCCAGGAGTGGTCCAGTCTCCCAGCATTACTAATCCCGGGGGTTTCAGTCTCTGGCTCTTTGTTGAACTGTCTTCAGTGAAACCCCTGTTTCCTTCTAACATCCTGATGACTATCAGTTAACAGGGACAGTTATTCCTCCCCTGAGCTAAAAGTGGGTGGAGTTAACAAGGACAGTCATTAGTCCCCTGAAACAGAAGGGGGTAAGGTCTTTGAAGTAGGAGGGTCATACTCTAGGTCACCTGTGAGGCTGCTCATGGCTGTCTCAGCCAGCTCCCAGCAGGGCAGAATGGCTGAGGTTTTAAGCTATTTCCTAGTTGTGTTCTTTTCCCTTTTGTTTTATTTATTTGACTTCTTTATTTACTATAATTCTCCATTTTCCCTAAAGTCTCCAAATCTTTAATAAAAGTCCATCTCACCAACTAACTATATGTTAATCATACTTGGTTAAATACAGGGGTCCATGCAGTTTTCACATTTGAGGGCAACATGGACTGAGAAAACAGGCAACAAGTCCAGCAGACAGGTCCGAGGTGAGATGACCACCTCCTCTGTAAACACCTGTCCCCCAGGAAGGCATCAGAACACTGAGGCAGGTGTAGACTTCCTGGCACCCAGATGGGAGATCAACAGGGAGTTTGGTTACTAAAGGAAAAGGAACAACCCGAAAACCCTCACATTCAGATCCTTTTTTCCTAGTGAGACCAACATTATCCACATTTACTATTATTTTTTAAATCTACTCTCTTTCCTATTTCTATCCCCTCTCCCTTCCTTTTTTCCCCTTTGTTTAATCCACTGAACTTCTCTTCTTCCCCACCCTACTTTATTGGGGTTTAGTTTCCACATATCAGCAAAAACATTCTACCTTTTGTTTTTTGGGGATTGACTTATTTCATTTAGCATGATAGTCTCCAGATCCATCCATTTACTGGCAAATGTCATAAACTCATTCTTCTTTCTGGCTAAGTAATATTCTGTTGTGTATATGTACCACAATTTCTTTATCCATTCATCTGTTGATGGATATCTGGGTTGGTTTCATAGCTTAGCTATTGTGAATTGTGCTGGTATAAACATTGATGTGGCTCATATTCAGATCCTTCAAAAAAATCTACCCAAAGATATAGCCAGAGTGAACAGAAGACAGAACTATGAAACTAATGTCCAAAAATTTTGTCCCAATTACAAAACTTAAACTTTCTAGAATTGTTAAATAACATATCACACACACTGGATCTGGAAAATTAAAAACAATGGAAAACATTGTGGGTGTGAAAGTTACAGAAAACAATGCAGAAGAATACAACATTCTTCACCAGCCCAGAACACACACTTTCTGCCTTAAGCAGATCACTTGACGTCATCAGATTTTAGGAGTTAATATGGTCTTTTTATTATAGGAAGACCGAGGCTTATGATGAATTCAGCAATAAGCTTCTACTTAGAATATGATCTAAGCCAGTTTATATTGCTTCAAAGTAAAAATCTATCTGAAATAAAGAGAATTTACTTTTTATTTCCACAGAAATGTTTTAAAGTATGATAATCAAGTAAAGATTACCTTGAAGCGCCTTCTTTAATCCCTCTGAATTATATTCAAGCAAGACAAGTGTTGACTGATGAGCAAGTGCATCTAGAACCATCGCATCATTTAACAGTTCCCCTGAAGTGGGACACTCATTTTGTCTTTGCTCAGGAAGATTTGATTATCAGGAATTGTAAAACAGTACTAGATAGTTCTAATGTTCTTCCAATCCCCATTGTGTGCACATGCACGCACACACACACACACACACACACACACACACACAATCAGGGCAAGTACCCTCTAGCATTAGATTGAATGCAGAATAGAGTGATTGATTCTCCAAGTCAGCTGAGCTCAGCCTGAACTACAAAGGGCCTTCAATGGCACCAGGATCTTCCCCATGCTAATCCTCATCTCCCTGTCCAGCTTCATAATCCCTGTTTCCCCCACCTATATCACTAATCTCTGTAGGGGAGGAAAATTGCTTCCTTTTTCCTTTCAAGGTTCTTTGGTCTACAAATTGAATTGACATAAGACATTAAAAAAAAAACAATGTAATTACATATGTATTCACAGGAGTCCCACAAAAAATGTGGGTCTCTAAGTGGCCAGATAATTGAGACTCATATCTCATCCTGAGCTATGAAAAGGCATAGGGGTTTGGGAATTCTAGATGTGGTGCAGGCAAATTATGGGAGGGCAAAGAAAGGAAATGCCCAGTGGATGGGGTTGTCTTGTTATGCAGATGAAACTCTCTCAAGTGTTAAAAATCGTGAGAGTACTGATGCCATTACTGCCTGGTACAAATGCCATTACTAATGAAAATTTCCTTATAGATGTAGATTTCCTTTACAGAAGGGAAAATCTGTAGACAGCTGAGGGGAAGAGAGCATTTTCTGCATTGGCTGATTCTCAATTTTTTTTTAGCCCAAAACAATCAATATGTGAAAGCAGCATATGTTGGGGTAACATGTTTTGAGCCCTTTCATCTCTAACCAATAACAAAAGCCCCAAACTCTTACCTCTCTGGGCATTCCTGTGTCCTCCTGCCTAGGACACACTTCTCACCTGTCTCACTGCTTCACCCAGTAGAGGTCTATACATCCTCTAGGAAGTCATCCCAATTCCATTTATTCAAATACCATGACAAGTGCCAAGTGTTCCCAGGGCACTTGATGCTTATTGCTAGTAGCTTCTACTATGCATACTGCTCCGTCTCTGCCTTCCTCCACTGGACAGCAGGCACTTAAACAAGCCTGGTGTATCCCAGGTATTTAATGCATGCAAAGTGAGTGAATGAACAGATGAAGGAACATTCCTCTCCCACCACCCAAATCCCTCAGCTGCTGGAGAGGACTTCCCACAGTCTTTAGCATACTCCCAATGCCATTTCGTTCTCATATCCATAGGACTGGTTTTAGGGTTAAGGCCCATATTATTTATTTTCACTTGACCCATCAGTAGAGATGATTTATATTTCTTTATATTCAGTGTCCCTTTAAATAGTGATACTCTTAAGACAGCGTGGAAATATCTGAGAGACGCAAGAAGGCATGGGTGAGAGAAAATGCACACAAAATTATCAGTGTTCACATTTCCAAGCAAAATATGAAACCCGAGAGCCAGATGGTTGAAGCCTAAATAACCTCCTCACAGAAAGAGGTAACTGGGGAGCTGTATTCAATGGGAGGGGGATTGTTTTCTTTTTAGGGGAGATAATGAACCCAGAGGACAGTGGCCTGGGACAAAGTTCCTCTGGGCTCTGGGTGTGGGGCTTGGTTTTCATTCTTTTTCTTTTGCTATGAGTTTAATCTACCTTGGTTAGTGAATTTTAAGTAAGAAACTGAGGGCAAATTTGTTCCTCTTTGCTGGGTCTGGTCTGTAGATAGATAGGGGATGTAGATAAAGTCCCTCCCTGAGCTTTGGATAGGAAAGAGGATTGAGAACCAGGGGGAGTTGGGGAGGTCAGAAAGACATTGAGGCTGCTTTAGTTTAGCTCATCAAAGTGCTGTAATCTGGGGTGTTGTTTTCTGGACCCCAGAAGTGACATGGGAGCCTTCAGAAACGGAGACTTCAAAAACAGGGAAACCTGTGTATTTTCATAATTAGGTTTGATGAAGAATGGACAGTTATGCAAGGTATGATTGCTGGCGTAATTAGATAATAAACTGGAGGGAACTAAGCAAGGTCTGTTTGCTCAGATTCTTAGCCGTGACTCTTTGTTTTCAAGGTTAAGGGTGCTTTTTTCCTCTGAGGCCACCTCTCACAGGAGAGGAAGGTCAGAGAATTCCTTTATGGCTTGCTTCAGGCAAGAAGGGCAACAGGTTTAGTGACCTCCCTGCTTCTACTGTTTCCTCAATGCCAAGGTGCCAAGTTTGGGGTAACATGTTCTGAGCCCCATCAGTGACAAACTAACTGTGTGACCATGGTCCAAACTACCCACCTTGTACTTAATTTTCTCCCATAGTCTAACTCAACAGGGTTGGATTAGATAATGTCACTTATTCAAAAATAATTCAATATAGAAATGCCTACTCTGTGTTGGTCTTGGGTCACAAAGATGAGCAATATTGGTGTTCACCAGGAGGAGGGGTACAGGGACATACACAAAGGTAGTGGTTGTGCTTTGTTTAGCTAAGTACTGTGAAGGGGGTTTTAAATAGAATTGCTTGGCCCAAAGCTGCCTCCACATTTATCTTAAGTTTGGCCTAAAGATTCTCAATATTTACTGAACTGCAGCCTATTGTGATGTATAAACAGACTATAACCTACAAGTAGCTGAATCTCAGCCATTTACAAGCAGCCAACTGTTCCAACATTTTCAAATAAGACAGCCACAAATTACAACCAGTCCAGCCATCTCTACCTCCCTTCCGTTTTCTGTCACTTCCTTTTCTCTGGCTATTAATGTAAACTGCCCAGGCGGTGGATGGACATTCTGAACCATTTTGGTTCTGAACTATTGCTAGGTTCAGAATTGCAGCTAAAGCTACTTAATTTCTGTCAAACTAAATTTATGCTAATTTTGTTTTAACAGACATATACACAGTGTCTCAGGGAGGAGGAAGGATGGGTTTCTCAGGTCAGCCCTGGCAGGGTGCTAGGGAAGCTTCCACCGAGGTGGGTGGTATTGAGTGTACATTGTCCTTATCCAGATTGGGGAAGGGAGGTCCAAGGCATCCCAGCATGGTTGACTCCCCATCACTCCATGGTAAATTCCATGAGAAAAGACGACAGGTAGGAAGTACCTCTCAAACAATGATGGAATGAATTAAATGATGTGGTTGATAGTTCCTGAGGAACATTCCAACTATAGCACACAGCCCTGAGTACTTAGGGCTTCACATAGGTTTGCTAATCTGATAACAACTCAAAAGTTGGTAGATACTGGAAGACTTGTAAGGGGGAGTCAGTAGGAAGGGAAGTCTGAGGAGATGCCATTTTGTTAATACCTTGTCATGGTTTAGATTTGAAGTGTCCCCCAAAAGATCATTGTTATGAGACAATGCAAGAATGTTCAGAGGAGAAATGATTAAATTATAAGAGGTATATCCTAATAGTGGATTAATTCACTGATATGGATTAACTGGGTGATAACTACAAGCAGGTTGTAAGGATTAACCAGAAGAAGTAGGTCACTGTGGTATACCTTTGGGGTTTATAGTTTGTCTCTAGTAAGTGGAACTCTCTCTCTGTTTCCTGGTTGTCATGTTCTGAGATGCTTTCCTCCACCGCATCCTTCTACCATGATGTTCTGCCTCACTGTGGGCCCAGAGCTATGGAGTCAACTGACCATGCATTGAACCTCTGAGACTGTGAGCCAAGATAAAATTCCTTCCTCTGAGTTGTCCTTGTTGGGTCCCACGGCCACAGAGATGCATGGCTGACTAAAACATGTCTGGAGTTAGGTAGTTACACCACAGGGAAGGGATGGTAGGCAGAAAGACAGGCTCAGGGACAAAGCTGGAAGGTGCTGAAGGCCAGTCAGAAATGGATGAGCCACCCTCACACCCTGGCTTATCTTCTTGAGATGAGTGCCTCCCTCCTCATATTTGTGCTTTGCATTTTCCAGTGTTTATAATGTTCTGCTGCATTATTCATGTGCACAGAATTCCTTGGAGAGCAGAGGCAGTGTCTCCAGATCTTGGTAACCCAGAACTTCTTCAGGCTTTGAACACAAAGTCCCATGCTCAGTACCTGCCCTCTGATGAGCAATAAGGTTAATTACCTGCAGCATGAATATAACAGCATATGTGAAATGTAAACGAAACTTCACAAGGAACTAAGACTCATTTCTGGAAGGAGAAGCATCATGACTTTATTTAATGACATGCTCTAGGCTGTAAGAGCAGGTTTTTAATCTGTCTTCCCCAGAAGCTCTACTGCTTCCAGTGAAAATTATCCCAACCCTCCTTAGAGTTAGAAGAATGGAATTATTGAGCTGGAAGAATCTTAGGGACAAGATAGTCTTGAACATCGGGGTGACACTTACCTTTTATTTGTGTGCTGTGAACAACTCACTCCCTAATTTTCCCACAGTGACAGGTAGCCAGTGCTTTTTACAAATGATGCACAATATGGAATCTCTGTGGAAAAAATGAAATGCATATTGTCACCATCTCTTGACATTAAAAGGGTCAGAACATTGTTATAAGCCCTATACAACAGGAAAGCAGTCTTGTATTGTTCCACATATCAGTACTATTTCTAAATTAATCTGAAAATAGCATCCTTTTGAAATGTGAATACCTAATTAGAATACTGAATTTCTTTATCTTTAAGAAATTCTGATAATGGTCTTATCTAGCCTCCAGAAAATTTATTTGAATTGTGAAATACTTAGCAAAGGGTAAGCAAAAAAGATAGAATCTGCCTCTAATAAATTTTTCTTAAATATTAAATGTGCACAGAGTTTGTTTTTAAAACACACATTTTATATAAATTATCTCCAGAAAGATATTTAAATTAAATGGTAACTGTGACAAATTCTTCTCCTCAGAAGAATCTAGTTGCCATTAACAAGAGTGCTATCTTAATACACAGATTGCATTAATCAAATTGATATGACATTTATAGTTAAATGGTGTCTGTCTTTTCATCACTGACATTATTATTTTTATTTTGACTAATAGGAATAAATATTGACAGTATGTTAGCCAACTTCCCATCACTATAAAATAATACCTGAGATAATTAACTTAAAAAGAGAAAAGGGTTATTTGACTATGGTCTTAGAAGTTCCAGTCTATGTTTGTGCAAACCCACTGCTTTTAGGCTGCTGTTGGGGATGCCAGAAGGCAATGGTGGGAAGCACATGGCAAAGCAAAACTGTTCACCTTATGGCCAGGGAGCAAAGGAGAGGAAGAAGAAGGGGCTGAGTTTCTGCAACCTCTTTCAGGGGCACATGCCTGATGGCCCAGTGACCTCTCACTGGCCTCCACCTCCTAAAGGTTCCACCACCTCCCACTAGTGTCACCCTGAGGATGAGGCTTTTAACACACGAGCCTTGGGGGGGACCTTCAATGTATAAGTCATAGTGGACACTCAGCATGATAAATGACACAATGTTAAAAAAATTATTATAAAAGAGGTTCCTAATGAAATAATAGATGAAAAGATCACTTTGCATAGCTTATTGTGTGCACATGTAAGGAGAGCTCTAGGCTGGTCCTTACCTCCTGGTTAGTTCCAAATCTTTGGTGGCAAGGGAAACCCCAGTTCCATCCGTTCCCCTGAGTCTTGGGGAAACTCCTTCCAGAAGCAGTGAAGAGGGGGATACCAGACCTGTCCATCTAGCAGCACATCCATGTTCAGCCCCACTATTGCCAGGAATTTTTTTCAGGTCCTGGATAGAGGAGCTACATCTTAGCACCTTGCCTCACTCTGCTTTAGTCTAGTGGAGGCAGAAATAAGTAAATACAGTATGTGAGAAGCTCTTTTGGGGATTGAGGAGGGGCTGAGGACTCAGAGGAACAAGCTTCTTACCCAGGATTACAGAGCCCAAGGAAGTTTCCAGCAGAAAGTGTGGTCTAAACTAAGAACCAGGGATGAACTGGGCTTAGCTAGGCAAGGACCAGACAGAGGGTGTTCCAGGCAGGAGAAGCAGCCCAGGCAAAGGCTTCAAAATAAAATGCCTATTTCCGACCAGATACCCATGCTGTGTGTTTATACATTCTAAGTCCCTGCTTTGGTCTCTGCATAACAATCTATTGAATAAGCTCTTCTGAACTCTTCCAAAGAAACATCCATAAAGTAGTGACAGCTGTATTTCAGAACAAACTGAATGGAACTGAAGTTGTGGTAAACCCTTAGGTTGAATAAGTATATTTTTATAGAAACAGAGCTGGTAGCTTCCAAAACTGTGTGCTTCTATCCTGAAGTGGTAGCTGGGTCAGTGACCCAAGAAAGGTCAGGAGCAGAGAGGAGGGAAGTACTAGTGATTGGAGCCAGGAAGAGTGGACCCAGAAGTCATGGAAGAAATCACAGCCCTGGATGTGCAAACCCTTGCTGCCTGCCCAGACGGAAGACAATCCAATTGAGGCAGGGAACTTTCCTAACCTTGTTATGACAAACCTTTCAAATCCATCACATTCAGCTATATGAAGCTGACTGGGAGGCTAATGCAATCACATGGCTTGCTGAACAGTTAATGAAATCACAGGAAAAGAATTCAATGACCACAATCAATTATTAACATAAAATCTGATTTAATAATGGAGAATTATATCATTGTGTTCATATCTTTCTAAGTGATGTATTGCTCTTTTCAGTCAACAAGCATTTATTGAGTACCTACTATTTGTCACATAAGAGGCTAAACGTGGGGGATATAAAAACAAATAAGTCAGGGAGTCCTGGGCCTCAGAGTAAACAACAGTTTGGGAAGAAAAGAATGTCTTTTAGCCATGTTTTCTGTTTTCTTTCCTTCTGATGGCCTATTTCCAGCATGTTCCTTTCCATCCATCATTTGCCTAAGAAATCCTCCCTCATTGTCATAGAATTATACCATTCTTTGGCTTAACAATTCCTTAGAGATCATAAGATTTTTAATCTGTTTGGATCCTAAGGTTTCTTGCACTGTCTTATGGGCTTTCTGTTGCTAATTCCCCAATGGTTCTAGGCTCATTCATTCCTCCATTTGACAAAGGTAGAGAAGATCTACTTATTATAGCTGCACATGAAATACTGAAGATGCAGGATGGAGATGTGAATGCTCATACAGGTCTTTGCCCACAAGGTATCAGGAGTCCACATGGCAAGGGATTTGTAAAATCGTATCACAGTGTAAACTTCACAGTTAGGTCAAGCATAAGGAAGAGGCACACCGCACATGAGCATGTCTAATAAATACAGAATCTGATCCAGTCAGAAGGTTCTGCAAAGGCTACTCTGGGGAAAGTGGGGGATTGACAAGAAGCAGAAAGGACAAATGTGCTTTAGATGAGATGAGAGGGGAAGGCATTTCAAGGAAGGCACCTGCAAGTGGTTGGAGACTGGAGGGGGTGGGTATCTTTGTGAGAAAGATAAGGGCCACGTGCTGGAGCCCAGGTGAGGTGGAGTGTGGAGCAAAATAGAGTGCAGAGTGCAGGGTGCAGGCCCATAGCCTAATGGCTCTGCGCAATGGGAAGACAAAGATAAGGGCTTCAAGGGGAGGACCACAGAACTGGTGCACCCACCACATTTTCTCCAAGAAGCTGTCTCTGGCCGTGGTGTGGAGAATATCATGGAGGCCCCCCAGGATCAGGCCCAGCCAGGCAGCTACAGGAAGTGGTTTAGGAAGACAGTGCTACCTGGACTCCAGTGAACATGCAGGGATAAGTGGTATGGGTAGCACCATGACTCCCAGGGTGAAGGAAATCTTCCATTTCTTTCTTTTAAAACCACCTTGGATTTGACTCCAAGATACCACTCACCATCAGGAGCAAGTCATAACTTGAAGCAAGCTGCTTTTTGATTTCTGTGGCTCCCTCCCCATCCCTTGGGTCACTGCAGGGCTTACCCAGGCAGGAATAATTGGGAGGGTATCATTAAATGTTTCCTTTGCTTTCAGTCTATTTTCACATAGAGAAGACAGTATAACTATGTCTACTACCTGATTCTAGCATGAATTTGATTCTTCCTGACCCACAACATCGGCCATCTGTCCTTGTCAAAACCATGACTTCAGGTCCTGGCACTGGGAAATATTTATTTGAACTTTTTTGGATCACAGAAATTGTTTGTAGATGACAGCCTTTAAAATACCAGTTATTAAGTTGCTACAACATGCTACCAATGTCACTAAAGGAGGACATTCTCTTAACTGTTTAAAATGACCCCAAATACCTGACTTACAAATGTGAACGCAGTGTCTTTCTGTAGCAAGGGTTGGTAGTCAGCAGTGTTCTGTGGCCTGGGATGCTTTTTCACCTACATAGGCCATTTGAACTTGGAAAGCTCTACTATGGGATCAACTCTTCCCAGTGTGGACATATGCGGGGCCCTTTACCAGGGCTCCCAAGATGGAGGCACAAAGTCTGCATCCTATGAGTCTCTAGAGCTTCCAACCATCCTCAGTTACCCCCATACACACAGGGAGGTCTCCACATCTCTGGATCTTACAAGCCCACCTCGCTTCTTGAGCACCCACAGCCCTTCCCCTTGCAGAACTCCCTCCTTGCCATCGTGGTCTGTTCTCTTAATCACTCTGATCTTTCAAATAAAAAGCTGTATGCATTGGGTCTGGGAGATTTTTTGGGTGACCTACTTCCACTTGCTTGCAACAGGAAGATGCTATCAACTTTCCCTAGGACAAGGGAGCCCACAGCTCTAGAAACCTAGGGCCTGGCTGCCCACCCCATTGGGGGAAGAGGAAAGAATGCTTTTACTCCTGCTGACAAGTCTACACATCAGCAACAAAAAGGACAAGGTACTAATATTAATTAATTAGTCTATACAGCCTGGCTCCATAATGCCCGTCTCCCTCCTCCTGAGGATGATATCCAGAGGTCAGGCAGTTTCTGTGGTCACAGAGCCTATTGCCCATGCTGGGAGGGAAGTGCCAACCCCACCCACAACTGTCTCCTGAGTGGTTTCTCACCCAGAGGGCATTTGCTGCACCTGACCCCACCTGTGTGTAAGCTGATGGGTCAAAGGGTATACATCAGAGGGGCCACCACATGTGTGAATTTTGCCTTGAACAGTACACTTGGCCCAGAGGGTGATGGGAACAGAAATTTGGATTACTTTCAGCTGCCAAAAGGCATGCTCTGGCTGGGGATGCAACAACCTGGGGATAGAGGTCCTTTCTGAATTTGTTGCCCAGAGGTGGACCTTTCTATAATCAGTTATAAAGATTTTCCTGAGGGAGTCATTTTTTTTTTTCAAATGTGCTGTACGTCCCTACAGGTAGTAGCATGGGTCCTGGGCACTTGACCCAGAAAATTCGACAGTTGCACCAAAGCTCTATGAAAACAGACCCTCCATACAGGACAAGGGCCAACCCAGCCAGACAGAGGAACTCAGAGAGTTAGAATCCTGGGGTCATGTTTCTCTATGGGGTTATAATCCATTGTAAATTTGAAATATTGTAAGTATTAAAACAAGTTTTAATATGAAGGTTTTTTTTTTGAGCTACCAGGAATTGAACCCTAAGAGTTCTACCAATGAGTTACATCCCCAGTTTGTCCGTCTGTCCTTCCTTCCTTCCTTTCTCCCTTCCTTCCTTCCATTTATTTATTTATTTATTTATTTAAAATTTGAGACAGGATCTCACCAAGTTGCCCAGCCTGTCCTCGAATTTGCAGTCCCCCTGCCTCAGGCCCTCTGAGTCACAGATCACAACTGTGTGCCACCATGCCCAGTGAAAAGTGCATTAAAATCCACCTAATCTACCAAACCCATAGCTTATCAGCACAGAATATCTATTATCCCTCCAGTGATCTTGGGCTAATTGGGGGCTGTGCTCACTGCTGCTCAGTCTTTGAAAATTAATTTAGAGGATTCATAAGAGGCTTTGATGCTTTCTGCAGCCGGTAGTAAATGGAAAGCAGTACTACATTAACATACACAAAACAGCTGGAATCCATGTGTTTGAAGAAATGCTTATGGGTGGCTGATTCTTGTATTTTTAATGACCTAGGTTCCTGTCTTTCTGGCTGCTGTAACCAGCCTGCTGTAACTTGAGTTTTCTGAAACCAGAGAGCTGAAGTCGTGTTGTAAGAGTTGAAGGTTCAACCATTATTCAGATGGTCATGTGCACCTGTCAGGGCGTAAGAAAACTACATTTTCAATACGTTTATTTTTTAATGAGAAAATTCACTAGCAATATCAATACTTAACATCTACATGTTTTTATTCTCACTTTCGTCATTAATATTAAGATCTTAATTTCTTGGTGTAGACATGCTTGTGTGGCACAGGGATTTCATCAGTCCTGGTAGCCTGATGTCCTGTCCCCTCCTCCAAGACACTTGTGTAACTCTCAACAACAGAGATTGTGAGAGTTACAATTGTGGTTGTGAGATTGAACCACAACAAATGGAAGACCGTCTAGATCACCCTCAGCTCAGCCTGGGCTTTGCTTGTGCTTCTGCGTTGTCCTTGCCTGACTCACAGCTACAGAAACCCCAACACTCAAGGGAACCTGTGGCTTCCCAGAGGAATTAATTAAATGGGTTCCAGGTCAGAGTAAGGCACCTTGACATTGAACCGAAAGCCTTGAAGCCCTCTGGGAGCTGAGACTCTTTTCTTAGCACCAGTTTTGCCAGGTGTCAAGGGAATTTAATCTCACACAGCACAGAATCCTGTCTCAGCCCACAGCACCTGTGAGGCCAGAGCATCAGGGGCTCCTGGGGTGAGGCAGGTCTTTTGGGGCTGATCCCAAAGAGACAGCAAGCGTGTGTCCCACCTTCCTTCACCTTTTCTCCAGCAGGAACTGTACCTGCAGAATTCTTCATCTTTGAGTTGGGCTGTCAGGGCCAACCCCATCCTAAGTGTGGAGTGTATAGACCCAAAAATAGATACTTCGGGATCTTTTCTCTGAGCTCCTGTACCTTGCACTTAGCTTTAGTCTTTGCTGTCTTGACTTTTAATGACCCTGGTTCCTCAATCCTTGCTTTCCAGGGTATGCTCAGTGTCACCCATCCATCAGGGACTTCCTTGTCTCGTTAGGCTCTGCTCTTGGTGCTGGTTAATGCCCTTGCCCAAGCCCCAGAAACCCTGAGCTGAGGGGCTGGGGGTGACCAGTGCAGCATAGAGACACAGACCGCAGAGCTACAGCCAGGTTTGGGGACCCACAAGGCCTCCATGATGACATTTATGTCCCAGCCCTATCTTCAGTCTCAGGTTCTGTTCCATCAGACTGAACTTCACATAGTTGCTGGGCAAATCCTGCTTCTGCACCTCATGCTTTGGGGCAGCCTCCTCCCTTAGCTGTCCAATCCTTCCATCCCCACCTTCACTTCTCTCCAGGAAGCCTTCCTCCTCTTACCCCAAGGCTGAGTCCAAGTCCTTGATCAATTCCCACAGATGATGGTGCTTCCTTTCCTTACCACACTCATTACATTCCAGTGTAATTATTTGTATCTCTTGCTCTACCAAAAGCCCCAGTATACTGAAAGCAAAATTCATGCCCAGTGTCTGGAACTTAGTGAGAATTCACAAATCTTTCTTAAATGAATGAATGAATGAATGAATGAATGATCAATATAAGATTACTGCCCCACAAATAAAAGTAGAATGTTGAATATGTTAATAGTACTAGGGCAAATAGCTTATGGAAATCTGTTTTTTCATCTATAAGATGTATATACTAAAATCTGTATTTAAAAATTCTATCTATCTATCTATCTATCATCTATCTATCTATCTATCTATCTATCTATCTATCTATCATCTATCTATCTAGCATGTATCTATCATCTTTTGCAGTGCAGGGGATTAAATCCCAGGCTTCACACATGCTCAGCCCTTGCTCTACCACTCAGCTGCTCCCAGTCCCACTTGCCATCTTCATGAAGATCAAATTAATTCAAGAAATAACTTTAAAAATGATATATCATTGTACAAACATGAGCTGGAGATAGTAATAATACTAGAAAATGCAATAAAAGTTCAACATTGCTTAGCCATCATTAGTAAAACAGCTTTTAGCTATTTGCACTATGTCCCTCTCATTGCAAATACAAAAAACATCCAAGTTTTTTTTTTTACATAGAACAATATGTATTTTTTCGTTGCTTTGTCTTTTATTAATATGCTCATGTGGGAAAATGTTGCTTGATTCATGAAAAGGATTTTGGCTACCTTTGGACTCCTGTCTGACCACCCTGTCTCACTGAGCTGTCATGTTGGAAGGATGACTGCAAAGGACCAGCATATTGGTACAGTTCATTTGTGGGAAGGATCTATGGAAGCTTCTGGTCCCAGCATTTCTGCATTAAAGAAATTCACAAGAATAATAGCCTATTCACTCATTATTATTTTAATGACTTTTAAAAATAAAAATAGCTGCCATTGGCTGTGCTTGCTTTAGGTTGAATAATGTGTACTGAATGTTTCAAAGTAAAAAAATCTCTGAAAAAGACATTTGGTGATGATTGATTTTCCACTGGTCAGTATGAATACTTAAAAGATTCAATAGGTTGCTGTACAAACCTGTTATACAAGATAGATTTTATTTAGGATTTGTATTAAAAAATCCATACAGATTTTAAACCTTATATTATTGCTGGTAGAAAATTAATTACCAGAAATGTGATTCCAGGCATAAGGAAATTCATGCAAAACATTGTGCCAGCTGTTTTACTCCATCTCATTTGACTCTGCTGTGGAGTGGGTATTAATAGTCCTGTTGGACTGATGAGGAAACTTCGGCTTCCAGTAGTTAAGTACTTGCCCAAGATCACAGGAAGTCTTGCAAATAACCAGGAACAGAGGCAAGAAAAACATGGTTTTGTTGTTAAAATTTTTTGGTTAAGATGTATATATATGTTTTAAATGTTTCTTCATTACTGAAAATACTAAGTAAGAAAGTAAATTGAGACAGTAGTCTAAGGGCTCCACGGAACTCTCTACTGCCAAACAACAAATTCTTGGAAAGGACTTAGTAGTTGAATCATTGTTGGTTTCACAAGAGAAGTGGTCTCCAACATCCTCTATGTAGGTTGAGGCTAGAACAACTGGCTGGGCAGGAACTCTTGTCAAGATGACAGTGACTGGAATTGAGTTGCTTGTCTGCAATCACTAATAACAGCAGCGCTATGGGGAAATGGAGCCAGATGAACAGTGAAGAGGGGAGGCAGGGACCCCAGAATTCCAATAGGGGTTAAAATAACACTCAACCGGTGATGTGACCTGACTTCTGGCAAAAGACAAAGCAAATGCTCTGCAGGAGAGCTTCTGCAAACCCCAGTTGATGCCCACATCACTCATGCAGATTAGGATCAAGCAACAAGCTCATCATCTGAGATAACACAAGAGAACAGGCACTGTACCTGAGAGTGTCAGAAACAGCAGACAACAGATGCAGGTGGCCAAAGACTACGGATACTGCAATTGTCAGAGACAGAACACAGAATAGCCATGTGTTAGGGATATAGGGAATAAAAATGCATCCACAGAGATTATCGACAAACCAGTAACAATTAGGAACCATCAGATTTTTTTAAAAATCAAAATTCTAAAAATGAAAAAAATATACAATAGTTGAAATAAAAACTCAATGAACAGGCCAAACAGCAGATTGGACATATTTAAAGAGAGATTTGTGAAGTGGATGTTATGATCAAAGAAATTACCCCAGATAGAGCAGAGAGTTAAGGATGGGGAAAGTATTAAAGAGGTGATAGCAGGTATGGAACATTGAACAAGACCATTAAGAGGTATCTTTTAAATTCCAGAAGGAAAGAGATGAGAGAATGAAGGAAACAATATATAAAAAGAGAGAATTTTCCAGAATGGATGAGAAAGCTGAGTCAACAGATCTAGGGAGCACAATGTTTCCCAACCAGGAAAGACAACTGGATTGACAGCTGACTATTCAGTGGTAACAATGTGTTTGTCAGCTTTCCCGAACTGCCACAACATACCTAAGCTAAACAACTTGAAGGAGGAAAGGAAAGGTTTATTTCAATTCATCATTTCCCAGAGGTTTTCATTCCATGGTCACTTGGCTCTTTTGCTTTTGGTCCTGTTGTGAGAAAGCACATGGCAGAGAAAACAGCTCACCTCCTTGTGGCTGGGAAGCAAAGAGAGGGAGAGGAAGGGACTGGGGTCCGAATATCCCTTTTAAGGGCGTGTACCCAGTGACCTAACTTCCTTCCACTAGCTGCACCTCCTATGGAGCCTGGTGGCACACAGGCTGGTTAAACCTCCTCCAGTTCAGATCCAATAACAACTCAGGGGACTGGAAGTTAGGAAAATGAGAGGAGGCTTGGTCTTGTTTTTAATGTTCCTTCCTCCCACTTCCTACCCCTTCTGTTTCCTCCATGTTGAAGATGGGATGGGGTGGGGCACAGGGATGCCTTGTGTTTAGCTGGGGCTGCGTGTGTTCCCCCTTGCCTGCCAATGCATTTTGTGTTGATAGACTTTCAATGCCTGCCCTTCCTTTCCGGGCGTGTTTGTGGACTGCCCTCTGTCTGCACCTCTGTAGCTGCTCCCTTAGCTCCTAAATCTCAACAACACATCCACTGCCTCTTTCGGCAGAAGGCCCTGTTCCAGCAGGCAGGCCTCTTGGGTGGGGTCCTTCAGGATAATGAGAGCCTTGCCTCCTTCTTCAGAACTAGCTGTGCAAGGGCAGCCTGCCCCCACTGCTGCTTTCTCATGTTGCCATCATTGCCCCAACTAGCACCCCCTTTCAGAAAGACCCTGGAGAAACACAGACACCCGTCTCCCTCCTTGTCTGCCTCAAACTCCCAGGCACAACATCATGCTCCAAGAGTGGAATGGGTCTACCAGTTGTTTCCACAGCTCCCCAAGCATTTTGGCAGTAAGGATTTTACAGCAGGTGACGATGGTCTCCGTGGAGCCTTCTGCTGGGATTCCCTCACCTCACTCAGGGTGGGTGGGGAGACACACTCTGCTTTGCTGTGGAGCAGGGACACCAGTGCACTTGTGTCCACAAATTCTTTTCCATATCTTCTCAGTAAAACTCTAGTCTTCTCAAACTTGTGGTAGTAGTTAATTGAATAGTCCCTGCTTCTGCATGGATGAGTCCTGAAGCTTCCTTTAGAATAAAGAGTTCTTGTTGCTTATTTTCCTCAGCTTTGAGACATAAGTCAATGTACTGAGACGGCAGATGAAATGATACTGCCATTTAAGAGTGATGTAGACAGGGGAAGAGTTGGTCTTAATCTAGATTGCTCCATGTGAGCATGTATCTGCAGACTGAGGGTGAGCATCCGCACTCAGACACTGTAAGATATGCACACAGATGGACACACACACACAGACTCCACAGTGATCTTTTCTATGTTGGTCTTCATCCTTTTTTTTGTATGTGTATATGTCTCGCCCAAAGGCAGACACAAGTTCTCTGCCTTCCTTCTCCCTCACAGTCTCCAACTCCATACTCCCAAATTCCTCTCTCCATCCCAAAAGGAAAGGACTTGTCTGGTCATGAGTCATCAACACCCACACCCCTGATGTGGCTGGGTAGGCTGGGCAGCACTCTGTCCAGGTTAGCCACATGAAACTTCGGGGCCAGCTCAGTTTCTTTTAACATTTACTTCACCAGACTCATGCTCAGAACTTCATGCCATTGGAAGATAAACACCTTTGATGCCTTTTCATCCAAAGAACAAGTGCAGAAGCCTATCTAGTCATCACCAGGTTATTTCATTTCCCAAAGAGAGAACCAGACAGATAAAACATCATGCCAAAAGTGATCAGTATTCTTCCTTTTCTGGTCATTTTTGGTAGCAATTTTTCTCTGCCTCTTAGGTATGCTGAACACATCCACAGTCCCAGTTCAAAAACTTTGAGGTCAAATGTGTTTCAGATATCAGAAAGTTTCAGATTTTGGAAGTTAATATAGTACAGATGTCATATTTTATGTAACCCTCCCCTTGGGGACCATCTAAGACAGTAGTCCATAATTAAACTCATGACCATTTCTGCATGAGGGATATGAATAATCACCCTATGTGTAATGAATTGAGATCCTAATATGATAAAAAGACCCTATCTGCCTTACATAATTTTGGATCATATTTTGCCACCAAATGAGAAAAAAAAGTCAGTTTTTGGACATTGGAATCACAGATGATGGATTGTGGGTATGTATCTCTAGGTTCTGTAACTCACTTACCCACTTCAAATCAATGAAATCTTCTCTTTTCCTACTGTGTAGGTCTTCCTTCCTTTGTTCATGCTATTGGTCTCATATCAGAGATTTATTCTTGTTCTTTTCCTATCTTATCATTCTTAAATGTCTCTGGTGTAACTGTCAAATTAGTTTTTACTCTCAAATCCTATAGCTGCAATTCCTTTCATGCACAGAGAACATGCAGGCACAGAGAAAAGTGATCTAGATCTGAATTTCATGTTTTTTAAAAGAAATTAGTGTCTTACACAGCTCTGCAGACTCCACAACCAAGTGACCTACAAAAAAAGAAGAGAGAGCCTCCAGTGTTTGATGAACTAACACTAAAAAGCACATTTCAGACGGCGAGCGGCTCCCTCATCCTTTATTCATTGGTTAAGTCAATGAGGATTATCAAATGGTTCCTAAGCAACCAATCTCACAAGAACTAGATGAGAAATGCTTTCTGGTTGCAAATGACTTTCTGAAGTAGCCTGGAGTTACATACTACTGTTTATGCTGGGAAATAAAATCATGAAAACATAGTCCAGCAGAATATAATCAGATGTTTCAAACAGAAATATGAGGGCATTTTTCCCACCAGCATATGTTGATTTCATGTCTCCTGGGTAGCCTGGTTTTGGTTCACTGCCCCACATCTCGAGCAATTCACTCAAGAATTGCTAATGTTATTTGCACACCCATGTTCATAGCAGCCTTAGTCATAATAGCCAGAAAGGTGGAAGCAAACTAAGTGTCCACTGAGGGGTGAATGGAGAAACAAAATGGTGGTTTATAAATACATGGAATATTATTCAATATTGAAAAGCAAGGAAATCCTGCTACAATATGGATGAAAGAGTAAGAACAATCAGCCAGTTGCAAAGGACTGTATAATTCCACTTATATGAGGTATAAGAGTAGTCACAATCGTAGAAAGTGAAATGGCAGTTGCTGGGTGCGGGGGAGAAGGGGGAAATGAGTTAGGGTTTAATGGGTCTAGAATTTCAGTTTAGGGAAGATAGAAAAGAGTTCTGGAGACAGAAGTCGGTGATGGTTTACAGCAATGTGAATGTACTGAACACTATTGAACTCTACACCTAAAACTGGTTAAGTGAAGGGCTGGGGATGTAGCTCCGTGGTAGAGCACTTGCCTGGCATGTGTGAAGCCCTGGGTTCCATCCCCAGTACCACACACACACAAAATGGTCAAGACCATGAATGTTATATGTATTTTACATAACTAAAAATAAAAGCTAAAAAAAATCCTATTGCAAACAACAACAACAACAAAAAGGAAATTCTGATACATGCTAGAACATAGATGGATCTTGAGGACATTATGCTAAGTGATAATAATCCAGACACAAAAAGACAAATAAATATCACGCAATTCCATTTATACCACATACCTAGAGAAATCAAATTCATAGAGACGAAAAATAGAAAGTTGGTTGCTAGAGGTGGGCGGTGGGGAGGGAATGGGGAGTTACTGTTTAAAGAATATAGAGTTTTAATTTGGGAAGATGAAAATATTTTGGAGACGGATGGTGGTGGCAGTTGCACAACAATGTGAATGTATTTATGCCACTGAGTTGAACCCTTAAAATTCATACAAATGGTAAATAATATGTTGTGTATATTTTACTACAATGCAAAAAACTTCCTAATGCAAACAAGGATAACTTTTGCAAAAATACTCTCTTCAAGTACTAATGATAGAACAAGGGGCTAGCATACCTAAGACTAAAAAGCAAGAGAAAAAGAAGGGAAATCAATTATCGCAGTTAAAAAAACCTTCTGTGAGGTCTTATACAATTTGTTTTTGAACTTACATTGGTAATGACTTTGAAAAAGGGGAAACAGGTAAGCCTGAGCTCTCAGCAAAGTAGGACACAGAATCATTTATAGAAGCAGGTACAACTGGTTTTATTTGGGCCTTTTCTCCTTCAACTCTCTTGTTGATAAATAAAAGCAGACACCATGTCAAATGAACCGGGAACTTGGCTCACAGCTGTCACCAAATTACTGAATTCCATGAAGATCAGATCTACCTCTGCCTTATGGATGCTCTGGCTTCCCGGCTCTGTGGGTACTGCTTTCAAGAGCTTCTGCTTTCACCATGCAACAAACTGAGAAGTGATACTTCAAATGCACAAAATCATTCTCCAGCTGCATGTCTGCTGAACCAAAATGCCATTGCCATACCCTCCTCATCTCTGACAGCAGTGGTTCTCAACCTTGGCCACACCCAGAATCACCTGCAAGGTTGGTAAAATCCCAGCCTCCTCCTAGTTCAACAAAATCAGAATCCGTGGACCTGGGGCACCTGGGTAAGAACTACTGTTTTAAGATAGTGCTATAATCCCTTATGTGATATCTTTGAGAGTAATAAAAACTATAAAAATGTTGTCCTTAAAATATTTCTTCCATGGGTACTGAGTTATATAGTTAGGTGGGTGCAAGAAGTTCTGGGGTGCTATTGCATAATAGGACTACCATAAATAACAGTAACCTACCATACATTTTGAAAAGCTAAAAGAAAGGATTTTGAAATTTTTTTTTTTTCCATGTTGGGGATTGAACCCAGGGCCTTGCGGTTGCAAGGCAAGCACTCTACCAACTGAGCTAAATCCCCAGCCCTGGATTTTGAATATTTTCACAATAAAGAAGTAATAAATATTTGAGAAAAGCTATTTGTTTATACTAATTTAAACATTACACAATGTATACAGAGCACAACACAGAACACATGGAACTCCATAAATATGTATACTTTTATGTATCAGTTAAAATACAATTTAAATCCTTTTTAAAAAATTAAATATATATGTGTGTCTTCTACTTTCTATTCTCTAGTGCTCCTTCCTTTAAAATCTTAAAATTCTGAACTTCTGTGAGATTTCTTATCACAAATCTATCCTACCTCACCTCTCAAAATAATTGGTGATAATCTAATAATTGGCTTCCAGTGAACAAGTATTTATAAATCACTCCCTATTCTAGATGCCAGGGGTATATGGGTGAAGAAGACCACATGCCAGCCTTCCAAGGAGCTCACCTTCCAGAGAAGGCTGACTGACCTTCTGGTTGCCTCTTAGCTGAGCCCATCGCTAGGAGGTTGGGCTGCCACAGCCAGGGACTGGTCAGTGAGAACTGGGTCCAAAAGCCTGATCTTCTGGCCTCAATTTGGGGTGATTCAGAACCATTCCAGGGCATTAGCAGAGGTTTCTTTTATAGTTAAATCTCCAGTCATTTCCTCCCTCCAGTTAGTCGGACCTCCCTTGGTCTTCCCAAGTGTTGACCCCATATACTTCCTGACCACCTCCCCCAACCCTGGGAACTCATTCCAAGACTATGCGGCACTCTAGGGTGGGTTATTGAAGATGGGAGCAGCTAGAGACGTTCACGAGGCGTACTGGAGGCAGAAACATGCCCTACCCATGGGTGGATTAAATGGGAGCTGTGAGAAAAAGAAGATCAAAGATATCTCCCAGATAGGGCCCTGGGAATGGGGTGACTGACAGTGAGGCTATCTTCTGAGATTCTGTGGGGAGAAATACAGGCCACAGAAATTTTGGCCTGTTCCAAAAGAAGGGCTTTTAACTCCAGCATGTAAATCATGACATACCTTCTTCATAGCAGCACTTAGTTTCTTTGTGCGTTTTAAGCACTTTGGGTACAGTAGATACTCAAATCAATTAATTTTAACAATAAATCTTTAGGGTAGGTATTATGATTATTTTCCATTCCTGAGGTTCTTTGCCCTCCTTATTTCTCACCAGCCTCTTCCTCTGGCCCTGGTCCATGGGCTATACTGGCCTTCTTTCCCTGTTTGCATGTATCAAATACCTGTGACCTCAGGCCCTTTACATGTGCTGTATTCTACCTGGTGAAGGCCTGACCCTTTTTCATCTTCCCAAGGTTAACCAGGTAAGGGTCCCTTGCTTTCAAAGTACACTAATACCTTTGTTAATTAACCCTATAATATTCCCTTATTGAATAATCCTATGATTATATATATATATATTTACTTTTATTAACCTTATAACTACAGTTATAATTAAATGACTATTTGTGTAATAAATCTCTTCCTTGCTGTATTTTAAGTTACATAAGATCAGATACTTGCTTTACTCCAGCCCCTAGCACAGTGCATAGCACATAGTAGGCTCTCAAGAAATATTTGCTGAATGAATGATGAAAACATTGAGACCTGATGAGGTATGGCGCTTTACCTTGGTTACAAATTGGCTTACTGTGCAGCTAGGATATGAACCCACCTCTGCTGGACTCCAAAGGTCAAAGTACAGCATGATTTGTTGAGTGAGCTGCTTCATGAAGGAGCTCAGTAATACCTGGACTAAGCCAATAGGCATCAGAGCTTAAGAACACACCCCCAAAACTGGATTAAAATCCCATGGGTTCCATGATAGCCCCTTCTTCACTGGTACACCTTCCAGAACAGCAGGGAAATAATTTTCCTTTTATCCAGGCAAGTCTAGCAGAGTTTCAAGCTGACACGTGTGCCCAAAATGATGCTAAAGAATAGTGGTGCAGTGGGGTGGGCCAGGGGGCAGGAGGCTATGAAAATACATCGTCAGCTAGAACCCTTAGACAAGGATGTGGGGCCATTCAGTGAATTTTTCTGTTAGAAAAGTTCTTTGGAAAACCCCTTCAATTTCAATTCTCATGGCAAATCTTTCTAAAATTGCATTTTAGTTCATTTACTGTTGTTGATATAAAAGAATATCACAGAATGCATAAATAATAAAGAACAAAATTGTGTTTCTTACGGTTCTGCAGGTTGGGGAATCTGAGATCAAGGGGCCCCATCTGACAAAGGCTTCCATGTTGCATCATCCTCTGTTGGAAGGTGGAAGGGCAAGGGAGAGCAAGAGAGAGCAAGAAGGGTGTTGGACTCCTCCTTTCAGAAGGAACTCACTCCCCAGACAGAGGCATGAATCCATTCATGAGGCTAAAGACTTCATGGCCTAATCTCCTCTTAAAAGTCCTCCCTTAATAGAGTTACTTTTTATTAGGTAGAGGGGAGTGAAGGGAGGGGAAGTGGTATGGGGGTAGGCAGGACATTATTACCTCATGTACACATGTATGACCGATGTGATCCCACAATATGTACAATCAGAAAAATGATAAATTACACTCCATTTATGTATGGTCTATCAAAATGTAAAAATGCATTCTATTGTCATGTACAACTAATTAGAACAAAAAAAATAAATACTATGACATTACAGTTTGCTTTTTGGGAGCCATATTCAAACCACAGCAAATGGATTAGCCTACTTCTTTTTTTCAATATAAATACCATTTGCTAAACGAAATCTAATGTTGCAGTGATGATAGACTCTCACGGGAACAGAGCAGCAGTGGTTACAAGGCTATAAGGGAGAGGCAGAGAAAGCAGGCACACAGAGGAGGCCCCTCCATGTCAGTGAGCTCAGGATTGGTCCTGCCTCATCCTTACACTCAGCAAACAGGTGGAGCAAGGAGGTCAATCCATGTGGGCCTGTGTGCTTTCATCTGGGAATAATGGGATGGACCACATCAGTGGTCATCATGTTCTTTGGACCACATCCCACAATAGGGTCCATTGCTACTCAGAGCATTAAGACACACACATGTATGTGTATATGCAGAATTGAAACAAGTTTTATGAAAAGTACTCTCTTGTGATACATTTCTTCACTTTTAATTTTATGTCATTTTCTAAGAAATTTGCTCACTGATTTCACAATCCATTAACGCGATTTTAACAGCTTGAAAAATCACTTACTAGGTGATTTCTGAGCACCACTCACACTCCAGACTTATGATTTTAACGAAGAATCAGCTGAGTAAAAATGAACATTTACCATATACTGGAACTTATTTGCTCTCTAAATTAAATGTCACATTATCTGTGTCCTTTGTCTTATTATAAAATCGCTAATAGTTAAAAAAAGAACCCAGTTCTGACTGAACGAGAATTCTATTCTTGTTGATTGAAATTAATTCAAAACTCCCAATCCCTGAGATGTCACAGGATTTACATCGAGGGAAATGAGAAGTCAGGCCTCAGGGGTACATGAGCAAAGCCAAAGGTGGACAACAAACACAGGGGAGAGTTGGGAAATGGGTCCTTTCCTCACTCTGTGTCCCTTGTATGTGACTTGAAGGATCTGAGTGGTGATCTCCAAGTTTTCTTCCAGTTGTGGATTTCAAGAAGTAAATGTCCCTGATGGCTTGCACATCCCTGAAACCCAACATTGTTAAAGGATGTGGGACCTCACTTGCGTGTGGGGCCAGTGGATGTCAGTGGACATGGTGGGAGGGTTTTGTTTGTGCATGGGACCACCTGGACAATGACTGCTAAGGTGGTTTTCCTCAGGGACTGAGGCTGAATCATAGAAGGACAACATGGAGAACTTGTCTTAGGACCTGCAGGCAATTGCATGTAAAAATCTGCTGCCTTGTTTTCCTTATTTCCTGAGGGCCTAAATTATATCAAACAAGCTTTAATTCACTGGGGTTGAAACCCAAGGGGCCACAACCTGGTTCACACCACAGTAGGCAGTGCAACCACAGAGATTCACCCATCAGACGAACATGGAGCTTCTCCCAACCTGAAAAGATATGGCTACCCAAAGGTCAGAAAACTGAGACCCAGAGCCAGGTGCAGTGGCATACCCCTGTAATCCTAGCTGCTCTGGAGTTTGAGGTAGGAGGATAGCAAGTTCAAGGCCAGCTTCAGCAACTTAGTGAAGTCCTAAGCAACTTAGCAAGACTCTGCCTCAACATAAACAATAAAAAAGGGCTGGGGATGAAGCTCAATGGTAAAGTACCCTTGGGTTCAATCCACAGTACCAAAAAAGAAAAAAAAATCGAGACCCAGAGAGAAGGACATGGATCACCCTCAAGGTAGGAACAAAGCTGGACTTAAATCTGGATCTCCAATCCAATTCCCTAGTATTTATTTCTCATGTCTGAGTGGAAAAGGATTCTCAGGAAGGCCCTGCATCCTATCTTACTATCAAGTACTTCCTGGGAACCGATTATGTGCCAGACTACACAAGCATTCATTTATTTGACCTCCAAAAACAAACCTTATGACCCTGGTGCCCATTTCTCAGCTGAGTGGAGAAGGATGAGAGGTAGGGAGTGTGAACTTCCTCCAGGTCCATGATTACTCTTCAAGATCACAGTAGGGCATGAGGAACAGAATGTGTCTTATCGAACAAAACCAAGACAGCCTTTCTCTGGACTCCTCTGAGTAATGGATAAATACATTAGGGAAGGATATGAATTCAATTGAGCTAATTCAAATTTCATGCCATTTAATTTTAATAGGAAGAATATTGGTCCATAAATAACACTTTTAAATAGTTGGGATGTGAACATGTGTGATTCAACATTGAACTGAAGTTATTATTTCAACATCATTTAATCTAATTCGTCTCAGAGGAAATGAAGGAAACATTTTTAGTGGCCATAGAAGTAGTTGATGAAACTCTAATAAATCTGGGAACAGGAGAATGAAACGCTGTCCTCTGACTGATGAGCACAGCTTAAGCATCTCGGGAGCACCAGAGGGATCAGTCCATGACAGGTAAATGGCCTCTTCTCCTTTCTGTTATCATGTCTCAGAAGCCAGAGGCAGAACGTGCACACAACGTTGGTCACAGCACGGGCAACTCTGCTGAGACCGTTGTTCTTCCTTTGTCTCCCTCGCCATTCTGTGAGCTCTTGGAGGGCAGGGATTGTATCCTTTTGGGTTGTGTGTCATTGGCTTCTAGTCTGATGTGTGTGGATGAATTAGAAATAAACCTGAGGACACCCTTCAGCCAATAGCATTATGTGTCCCTCCACTGGCATCAAAACAAGCCACCTGAAGAGGACGAAGGGGTCCTGAGGCTGGCAGGACTTGCCTCAGATCTGGTCCTCTAACTCTCATGTCTTGCTCTGACAGTGAGCCCTTCAGGGCTGTGAGGCCCAGCAGGGCCAGGAACAGGCTTTTTTGGTCACCAGTCACTTAGGGTCCCAGGACCCCAGAAAGACCTGCCTTGTGCGAGATGCCTACTGCAGCTAGCTTAGCTCAACCTTTCACATTCAAGTCCCCTAACTCCCTACTCCAATTCTGTTGATCCATTCATCAAAAACAAAGCCCTTCTCTGCATCAGGCAGTGCACTATGTCCCTGGGATCACAATCACACACTGAACAGACAAAAAATTCCTGCCTTTGTGGGTAAGAGAGGAGAAGACAAATAACAAACAAGGTAAAGACATGAAATAGTTCAGATACCAGTGGTGATGAATGCTTAGGGGAAAGACTAAGCAGCAAGAGGCCTTGTGCATGTTGGGGATGGACAGGCTGAGGGAAGACTCCCTGAACATGGGACTTTTGAGAAAGACCCAAGGGAGGCAGGGGCCAGTCACACAACATCGGGGCAGGAGCATTTGGAATGAACAGCCAGGGTAAGGTCTGGGCAGTGGGAGAGAGAGACACAGGTGGAGTAGAGATGGAGGTGGCAGGAGATCAAGATCGCTAAAGACGGTAGGATACTTGGCCTTTACTTCAGGGCAGCGGGTGATGGAAACCCACGGAAATGTTCTGGCCAAGAAGAATATATGATCTGACTTAGGTTCATTAATAGGCTGAAGGGGCACAAGAGCAGGTCCAGGAACTCAGCAGGGAAACCCTGAGATAATCCAGGTGAGCAAGGGAGGTCACTTAGATCAAGGAGCAGGAAGGACAAGTGGAAGGGATTCTGGAGGTATTTTTTTCCTTTTCAATATTTTTATTTGATTATCCAATAGTTAACCAAATTTTGGTCATTTAATATTTGACTGAATTTATTTCCTGCAATGTTCTTGTATTTTCTTCTTAAAAAATGGACTATTTTTAGGGAAGTTTTAGGTCCACAGCAAAACTGAACAGAAGGCACCAAGGTCTCCACACATCCCCCCACCCACCACATGCACATCCTCCAACACCCCGCATCAGAGCAGTGCCCTCGTTCTAACAGGTGACCCTACACATTGTATCACCCAAAGTCCTAGTTGACGTTAGAATTCGTTCTTGATGTGAGTTTGAATCTAGTCCAGTTGACATGTGTCCATCATTAGACCATTGTGCAAATAGTTTCACTGCCTCTGTTCTCCACTTAATCATCTCTTCTTCCCTAACACCCCAGGCAACAGCCCATCTTTTTACCATGTACACTGCCATAGTTTTGCCATTTCCAGAATTTCATGTTTGGAATTCAGACTGGCATCTTTCACATAGTAACATGCATTTAAGTTTCCTCCATGTCTGTTCATGGCTTCATAGCACTAAATAATACTCCACTGCCTGGATGTGGCACAGATTATTTACCCATTTGCTTGCTGAAGGGCCTATTGGTTGCTTCCAAGTATTGGTGAATTTGGATTCGGGATGTATTTTGAAGGTAGAGTTGACAGGGTTTCCTGACAAGATGGATGTTTTGTGAGCAAGGACTCCAAGAAGAATGCCCAGGCACTTGACCAGTGTTGCTGAAAGAATGGACTTCATGGACCTGCACTGGTACAGTGAGGTGGACGGTGTGTTCCAGGTGGTGACAGCACTAGTCATCCCAGTTATTAACTGATCCTTAGCTTTGTGCCAGGCGCCATGGAGGTCTGCTTATATCCGCTCCTAAAAATTAAGTTAATGTGGATTTCCCCCTCAAGCAAGAGCCACTCATAATATGCTGACATAAATTAAGTACTTTGGGGATATAAGGTTGAAGGTAAGGCCTCAAATCAATATACATATACAAAGAAATTAATGTCACTTTGCGGTGCTTTTTGGGAGGGCTATGGCTGGCCATTTCTCTGTGACAACAACATCCCAGCATGCCGTCAGTGGCATGTGTGTTTTCTAATTTCCATAAAGTGTTGGACTACAGCACAGAACCTGGTGTACACTGGGTAATCCATCAACACTGGCCATCAGTCTTGAGAGGCAATGACCTCTCACGAGTTCCTATGAGAATGCTGCTTATAATCTGAAATGTTACCTGTAAATTTTCCCTATGGATTTGACAGGAAATATGAAATATCTTCTATGATCCCTCTGGGAGGATGCAAAAGGCATGTCATCACATCCATCAACAGTTCTCAGGAGCCATTCCCCTGACTAATCTGAGACATGGTAGTTTCTACCTGTCTGAAAGGAAATGAGAAAAATCAGAGCAATGCAGTGAGTTTTCACTAAACCAAACATTTAAAATCAATCCACTTGCCTTTTGTCTGAGATGCGTATTTATGTGTGTGTGCATGTGTGCGTACACTAAAAAAGTTTTCTTGCCTATGAAGTGATCATGAAAATAGACTTGACTTATTGAAAAGAACTTACTTAGCAAAATTAAAGTTTGGCAACCTTGTGTCCATTCCTCCTTTTTTGCTATCACTACTGCTGCTGATGAAATTTACTAGCAAACAAAATCCAAATCTCTGAGTGCCACATCTTACATAATTGATAAAAACTCCGTTGTGTGTGAGCCTCTAATGTAGAATGTAGAATGTAGAATCAGGTGTAGAGTGATCCAGAGTCAGTCAGGACATCTTTATTACCAAGAAAAGTGTGTATTAATCACCCAGCCACAGTTCCCTGGGCTGGGTAGGCATCATCCAGAGCCAAAAGCAGAATTCACAATTCTCCTTCACTGCAGAGTTCAAGTCAAGCATTGTTCAGACTTCATGTAAATTTGGGGTGTAAATTTTGCATCCCAACCTCTTTGTGCTGCTGCAGGAGTTGAATGAAAGGGAAGATGCATTAAACCAGGGGTGAGACCTTGAGCCAGCACACTGGGCACACTGGGACCTTGTTATCCCTTCCTTTTCTCCCCTCTCCTCTTCCCTCTCATCTACCAGCACTTCAAGTCACTATTTGAAAGTCACAGGATGGAGCCCATGCTGACCAAACTTGTTTTTGTTAAAATGCATTGATTGCTTTAGGTGGTTTCCTAAACCACCTAATACAGCACAAAAAAAAAAAAAAAAAAAAAAAAAAAAAGAAAGCAAAATAGCATATCAGCAAAACATTCTGTTTTCCCACTTCTAGCCACCCTTGCATGGTAGCTTTTGTTTTCTGTTTTAAAAGAAAAATATAAAGACACACCCAGCAGGAGGGCACTGGAATTTACAAACTTCATCCAAAGCAATGACTGTATTCTGGCTCACGGTATCCATTTCCTCTCAACTATGTAGAGAGTTCATCAGGTGCAAGGGAGGGTCAGTC
This sequence comes from Glaucomys volans, assembly GCA_020662805.1. Classification (NCBI taxonomy): domain Eukaryota; kingdom Metazoa; phylum Chordata; class Mammalia; order Rodentia; family Sciuridae; genus Glaucomys; species Glaucomys volans. The sequence continues at coordinate 277,420 of JAJEJO010004562.1, read as the reverse complement.
ACAAGGACAGAGAGATTGCAGACACATGCTTCACAGTGCATTAATGACAGATCCCCGAGGAAGGCTCCTTCCCAAAGAAAGTTGTCAAGCTGCTGGCTTGCAAAGACACTCAACTCCTCATCTGAAATACAAGGCATTCCAGTTGCACAAATGAGTGCTCCTAAATCATTAGTGAGTCACAAAATCAATACCAGGCCTGATTACATTCTCCACTCCATGAGTTTCTACCCAAACTTAACAAGTGTCAAGGCCCACAAGAAAACTTTTCAGGATCTCTCACCAATGGTGTGTGGAACATTCCTGTTCCAAGCCATGCCACCACCCAAGTCAGGATTAACAGTCTTTGTCACAGGGTAAGAGAAGGACACCCTTTTTTTTTTTTTTTTCTCTTTTTGTGCAGTGCCAGGGATTGAACCCAGGGCCTTGTGCTTCCGAGGTAAGCACTCTACCAGCTGAGCTATATCCCCAGCCCTGAGAAGGAGATTCTTTTCTATTTACAACTTAATGAAACTCCTGACAATGCTTTCTTTCCACTCCCAAACAATAATGGCCAAGGCCTCCATGGACTTGATGACTAAAAACTAGATTCCTTTAAAGAATTCTCCAGTGATTTCAGGAAGTTCCCAAAGAGGTGTCTTAGTTGCCCAGAATGGTCTGTGAGGTCCACTTCCATGTTACTGCACTGTCTCTTTCTTCCTTCTCTCCATCAGTCTCAAGGGGAAATTCTAGTGACACCTCCCTGCTGGCCCTGCCCGTCAGGACACTGGGACCCACCTCCCGTTGTTCTGAGGCTTCTAATACTCAGGCTGGGAGATCTCAGGATTCCACCAAGAGGCACAGATAGCAGCTTCTCCACGTTCTGTGGCAAGTGCCAGATTCACGCCAGCCTCCCTGAATGGTTCATGGAGTTAGGCTGTCATTCTCTGCCTATAACCTCAACAGGTCTGCCATGGCAGGCATCCATCAAAGCCAGTGCAGGGAGCCAGCCAATGCCTATCATCCTTTCTGAACTTTGCCTGGAAACTCTGAGCCCCAGCACATCTCGAGGAGGGCTTTTGATAATATTACAATGACATTATTAGGAAAGAACTTGAAAAAGTGGATTTTCAAGGTACCTTAGTCCATTTGGGCTTCTGTGATCAAATGTCAGAGACTGGGTGCCTTATAAACAACAGAAAATTATTTCTCAGAGTTCTGGAGGCTGTAAAGTCCAAGATCAAGGCATTAGCAAGTTCAGTGTCTGGTGAACTCCTGCTTCCTGATTCATAGACTGCTGGCTTTTCGCTTTAATCTCAAGTGGTGAGAAAAGGGTAGAACTCTGGTCTCTTCAACCTCTTCTAAGGCCACGAATCCCATCCACAAGGGCACAACCCTCATATCCTAATCACATCCCACAGGATCTATCTCCTAATACCATCACAGTGAGGGTTAGGATTTTAAAACAGGAATTTGGGGTTGAGGGAACACAAAACATTCAGACCACAACAACAGGTTTGTTCCGGTCCCTCTTAGACTGTAACCGGATTTCAAAATTGTGAAATTATCATGGAGTACTAGTTGTACTGCTTCTGTCTTTGAAATATAAACTTGGGCCTTTCACCTCTTGTCTAAGAAGGATGATATCACATTGACATGTTTCCATAAATTTGTTTTAAAAGTTAATGTAGGAGACACTTTCTCTAAGGTGACAGAGCAAAGGCTCAGGAAGCAGGTCCTGGCATATGACTGTCTGGGTTTGGGGACAGGTAAATAACCTCACTATGTCACGTCTTTCACCTATGAATAGGATGCCCCTCATAGGGCTATGGTGAGCATTAATTTAGAAAGTACTTCTAAAGTACATAGGACATGCCTGGCACACAGTGATTTCTTAATAAATATTGGATTCCACTGTTAGCAACCAGAGACCTGGCCCTGTCTGTCATGAGTGAGGTGGTTAAAGTTGCAAGTGTTCTTGGACAGCCAGGTCTTCTTGACTCACGATGGAAGATGGTATTAGTTTTCTACTGTTGCTGTAAATTATCACAAACTTATGACTTAAAACAGTACAAATTATTGATTTTGGTCAATGTGATTATAATCATATTCTTTAGTGTTTATTCAAATGAGCTGAAAACTTACATCCACATAAATACCTGAACACTGAGGTTTGGTAAATGGAAAAATGAACTGTGGTATATAAAGACAATGGAACATCATTCAGGAATAAAAATAAATGAGGCACCAATCCATGAAAAGATATGGAAGAAATTTAGATGCATATTTCCAAGTGAAGAAGTCAGTCTGAAAAAAGATATACACAATATGATTCCAACTATATGACATTCTGGAAAGGATAAAATTATGGAGACTGTAAAAAAAAAATCAGTGTTTGCCAGAGATTGAAGAAAAGGGAGGAATAGGTGGAGTGCAGGGGATTTTTAGGGTAGGGAAACTATTCTGTATGACACCATGATGATGGATACCTGTCTTTACATCCTTGTCAAAACTCATGGAATGTACAACATCAAAACTGAATGGTAATGGGAACTGAACTTTAGTTAGTAAAAATGTATTGCTTTTTTTAAATCATAAATTAATTCTGGAGTTTAGAAGCCTAACTTCGCTGACAGACCCACATTCCTTGTGGAAAACTCCAGGGAAGAATCCATCTCCTTGTTCTTCCTCACTTCCAAAGGGCACCTATGTTCTTTAGCTGTTGGGACCCTTCCCTTTCTTCAAAGCCAACAGCACAGCATCTTCAACTCTTGTTGTCTTTCTCCTTCTGCTTGGGTCTTCTGTCTCCTCCCACTGGTTTGAATGCTCCTGCCTCCCTCTTTTAGGGGCCTTTGTCCCTGTTTAGGACCTGCCTGGATACTCCAGAATGCTCTCCCATCTCAAGAGTTTCCATCATTTCTGCACATTTGCCATATAAGATAACAGTCAGGGTGCTGGATTTGGGTTATAGAAATCTTTGGAGGTCCTTGTCCAGCTGGCCACAAGGACCAAGGACAGTTGGAGGAGCTGGAGGAAAAGCCAGAGTGAGTGGTGCAGGGAGGAGAGTCAGATGCATGTTCATCTAAGGGCAATTAGAATTGTCCCATCTCACTGTCTGCATCTTAAAGCATCCAGGTTAGAGTAGTGAGCAGCTCAAGGCCCAAATAAAATCAGAAACTACTGTTCCATGCAATCATGTGAATAAAACATTTCCAAAATTAGCATCTGAAGACACTGCCACTCCACCAAATTCTCAAATAAATTCATTAAAATTTATCAGAGTTTGAGGTATATCTCAGTTGGAGAGCACTTGCTTAGCACATATGAGGCTTGAGTTCCATCCCCAGCACCAAACACACACATGAGCATTCATACATGCACACACATGTATACAGCAGCAAAATTTCCTTTCTTTCTGAGCATATAAGAAATTTTACTTTTTAATTTAGTTGTAGGCTCCAGTTTCTCTGTAATAAATATGTATTACTTTATAGTCAGAAAAAGATGTTTATTTTTTAAGTATTATAATTTTAAAATGTAAAAACATAGATAGAAATGAAGTAAAGTGAGTGTGACAATGGATCTCTGCTGTCTCACATAGAATCTTAGGCTGAATATCATCTTTATCCAATGTTTATGTCCCTTCCCTCTATCCTTCACATTCCATAAAATGCATTATTTTTCTATTAAAATGGAAAGTTTAGAGAGAAATTAAAAAGGGAAAAGTGCAGATATGTTGTGATTTTCATAGGCCCTCACTTTCCTTAAATAGAAAATAGATTTTGTTTAAACAGAGAATTCACTCTTAAATTATCCTTTTGATCCATCAATTCTTCCACTTTTAGAAATATATTTAATAGAAATACTTGTATATGTGCATTGCATGACTTATACCAGAATGTTCATCATGATTTTATCCACAACAGTCAAAACCAGAGAACAACTGTCAATCAACAAGAGATGGATTAAGACAGAACCAAAAACAAACAAACAAACCCTGTAGAATATTTACTATGGTAAATGTTTATGTCTCTTAAAATTCACATGTTGAAACTTAATCCTCACTATGCTAGTATTAGAAGTGGGAGCTTGTGGGAGGTGATTAGGTCATGAGTGCTGTCTCTCCATGAATGGGGTTAGTACCCTTATAGAAGAAGGCACGATTGATGAGTAATGGGCCCTTACCAGACACTGAATCTTCTGGTGTCTTGATCTTGGACTTCTCAACATCCAGAACTGTGAACAATACATTTCTGATGCTTGAAATTACCTAGGTCAAGGTATTTTATTATAGCAGCACAAAGATAAACTTCATATAACAGAATACTATACAGAAACAGAAATAAGAAAAAGAATAAGCTACTGCTCCATGCAACAGATGAATACATCTCACAGACATAATGTGGAGTGAAAGAAGCCAGGCACAAAAGTATGAAAACTGCTCAATTCCATTTATATAAAGTCCCCAAACAGGCAACCTAATCTATCAGGTTAGAGTTAAGAATAGTGACTGCTTTTCAAGGGATAATAACTAGAAGGGGATAAGAGGAAGGCTTTGGGATGCTAGGAATGTTTTTTGTTTTTGTTTTTGTTTTGCTGTTTTGTGAATAAAAGGAAAAAGAAGGTTTATTGCTTGTCCCAGAGGCTGTGATTATGCACCTTATCAGGAACAGAGGGCTTTTAAAGAGGTGACTCAAAGGCTACATTTCATGTGTTCTCCATGTTCTCCATTGGAGTTGTACTTGTTAATTTGGGAGAGTCATTTCTGAGACCTTCAGGTACCATCCCTAAAGTCTGGATTACTTTGTTCCTATTATGAGTGTGTGCCCAAGGACAGGTAAATCTGCCTAGGATGGGGAAGAAAGGTAAGATTGTTTCCCCTTAGATTGGGGATGAGGAGAAATTTGGGAGGAGCAGGGAGAGAAGAACAGAAAGAAACATGTCCATTTAAAAACAAGTCACAGTAGCATAGCAGCAAGGGCTATCCTCAAAGCATGAAGTGGACCGTAGTTACATTTCCCCACTGTCAATTTCTGCATTCCATTTCTATGGAAAAATGGGTGGTGATATCTCCAAGCTGCTTCCTGCTGAAAAAGGGCAAAGTTGTGGGGAGCAATCCTTGTTCTCTATCAGGTAGGACGTGGACAGTTAAGGGTATTCAGCATCAGAACAATTCAGAGGTCCACAGTGGCAGAAGGCTGGTGACTGGACAAGGCATACACAAGGCAGACATCTTGCTAAGACAACAATAAACAAGATAGCAAAGCATTACATTTTGTAAACAATTAGTACAAAAGCAATTACTATTTCAGCCAGTCTCTGAAAACCATGAAGACAGTAACTCATAATCGTATTAGTGGGAAATGGCTCAAGTTTATTAATGTAGGAGAATAGGAGATCTATTTGTAGGTCTATGAGATCAGGCTCAAATTAACTCAGGACAAATTTGTGACTCTAGAGTTCTTTAAGATCATCATTATTAAGCACTCCCACACAGGAAACCTTCCTCTATAACCTCTGGCTTTACCTACTTTAAGTAGGACTGACACAAGTGTACATCTTAAGTTACATTAAAAAAAAAGAAAGACATTGTTTTTCCTTTTAAATGTCCATGTAGGACTGTGCTTAGGCTATTCTCTCCTGCCAGGTGTTTAGGATCAAGTTGGTCAAAACTGACCTTGCTCCTGTCTACTCTTAAGAGCCATCTGAGATTCCTCAGAGATCACTCTGGTGGACATGTGTGAAGCCTCTTGGCTCCTTTAGCTTTCCTCTACCAGCAGTGCCATCTGCCAGAATGGGTCAGGATATGGTTGACCATACATGGCTTCTCTTGGAAGCATCAGGGACATTTCCCTCTCTAATGACCCTCCTCTTTGCAGAATGTGTACTAGTTGACTTTCTGTTCTCTAGAGTCCTCTCAATCTCTCTGATCAGCAGCTTGGGTGACTCACTGGAGTTTCAGGGCCCAAGAGAGATCCCATCATTCCTTGGTCTATGCTGACTTTGGAGGGCAAGGGCCAAAGTGTTGGCTGCTCTTTCCTTGGCTCTTTTACTTCCTTAACTTCAGTTTCCAAGTTTTTGGTTTTAAACACCAAACAGGCCAGTTTCACCAATCTTAAAGTGGGAGTAACAGGTTATAACTTCAATATTTATAATTTAACAGTGACCCCCTTGGGGTCATTATTAGTATTAGAAGTGAGCATTACATACTACCTGTTTTATAGGTGATGGTTTATTATCTTGAATTAACTGAAATTGTTTTATTGGAAGCAGTATGTCTACAAAACCCTAACAGACAACATTTATAAAGTTTCCAAGGAACAATACAAAATGAAAGTAACTGAGAAAAAAAATTCAACATGTGTAATAACTATGAACCAAGAAAAATTATTTTTATAATCTTAAACCTTTACTAATGCTATCATATCCCCTATTTATTTTGTGATGACAGTAATCTTAACAACAAAATTCAATCATTTGAACACAACTCTAAATGAGTTCAAGTCTAGCCTATTTTGGAGCCATTCTAATATGGAGTAAGGTGGGAGGCAGAGTCTTATTTCAGGTAAGGTGGGGCTCCTGCAAATAACACAATATAACATTACATCTAAATCAAAAATCAAACAAAAGCTAAAAGAGCTTTTAACTTTCTTTTTGTGGAAAAGGTGGCACAATGCCTCCATGTTTTACAATGTCACCTTAAAACAGATCGGGCAGTCCTTATTACCTTCCAAAAATACATTTAAATTCCTAGTCCCATGTGAAGAGTAACCCAAAAATATTTATATAACTTATTGACAATGGGTTACTTTATACAGGTATAAAACATCAAATGATATGAATAAATATGAATGAAATTTGTTATTTCTATAGAAATCCAAGACTATTGCTACAGATGATTTTAGTTTGGAGAACACCAACTTGGCAAAGTGCTCCTCTAAGCTTTATATTTAACTAAGTTTAACTTTTTTTTTTTGTCCTTCCTCAATGTCAGAATTTATTTTAACTTTTAAAGTACAATTTAGAATCCACAGTGTATGGTAACAGCAATCACAGTTCTGCACAGCTTTGAAAAAATCAAAGGACACCCTTAAATCTCTTATACATTTAGGAAACAGTGTTAATGACCAGAAATTGACTTAGTCAAAGCCACATATATAAGGCAGATCTTCAAATGACAGTGTGGCTCTTCTATGTCAGATACAATGTATAAAAAAGAGCACTTATTTGTTATCTTGCTGGTAAACTTACATAAACTTTCATTTTATAAACTTTTACATAACACTTAGACAAGGTTTATACAGATATAGTTCTCAGATGCATACTTATACCTAGTCAGATATATTTAGGGTGTCAATTATATTGTTATAACCTAAATAAGAGTTATTTATTTAATCAGTTACAAAGTAATCATTTAAGACTTTTAAACAAGTACAAACCCTAATTCCTTTAAGCCTTACTTTCCCCAAGTAATGAAACCTAACAGATACAAGAAAATTATCTTTTTTCTTTTTTATAAATCTTTTAATTTGTTTTAATTAGTTATACAGGACAGTAGAATGCACTTTGATACATTCTATACGATGGAGTATAATTTGTTATTTTCTGGTTATACATGATGTAGAATCCCACTGGTCGTATAGTTATATATGTACACAGGGTAAAAATGTCTGATTCATTCTACTATCCTTTCCATCCCTTACCCCTTCCCCTCCCTTCATTCCCCTCTGCCTAATCTAAAGTAACTCTATTCTTCCCTAGCCCCTCAATTAGCATTAATTGTGAATTAGCATCTGCATACCAGAGAAAACATTCAGCTTTTGTTTTTTTGGGATTTGCTTATTTCACTTTGTAGCTCCATCCATTTACCAACAAATGCCATAATTTCATTGTTCTGTAAGACTGAGTAATATTCCATATATAATATTACTCAGTCTTACAGAATTTATATATATATATATATATATATATATATATATATATACACATACATACCACATTTTGTTTATCCATTCATCTGTTGAAGGGCACTTAGTTTGGTTCCATAGTTTAGCTATTGTGAATTGAGCTGCTATAAAACATTGATGTGGCTGCATCTCTGTAATATGCTGATTTTAAGTTCTTTGTGTATAAACTGAGAAGTAGGATAGCTGAGTCAAATGGTGGTTCTATTGCAAGTTTTCTGAGGAATCTCCATACTGCTTTCCATAATGGTTGCACCAATTTGCATTCCTACCAGCAATGTATGAGTGTACATTTCTCCCACATCCTCACCAACATTTATTGCTATTTGTATTCTTGAAATTATCTTGATGATAAAAGCAGATCAATGTTTCAGGCTTTGCTTCTTAGTACATTAAAGGTCAAATAACTTTAACTGTGTTAATTACCAATTTAATCACAAACACAAACTTTTTGAGATTTACCTTTGCAAGACTTCTGTGACTTCCTTAAATATTCATAACTTTTTTACATCTTTAGTTTTGTCCTCTTTCATCTTGGACTTTAGCACAAGAATATTACTTTATCAGACAAAATACTTTCTTATCCAGAAACATTTTTAACCTTCTAATTTTCCATCCTAAAATATTTCCATTCTATAACTTTCTCTTTTTTTTGTAGTTTCAGACACTTTCTTAAATTCATATTCTCAAACAATCCTTATAAATATTATCTGTGCATGTAATTTATACAATGAATTTCATCATAGGAGAGGAATCAGTTTGGCATATACAAAAACTGTATCTTAATCTTTTCTTTCCCAGGTGGCATTCAAGGGGTTGGAGCTCAGGATACCTTTGAGCCTGCCCTGTCTACCTTATCATTATCATGATGCCATCAACTTTAAGTGAGTTCCCCACTGTGAATTGTACTCAGAGGCTCCTTTTTGGCCTTTTTAAAAGAAACTAGGCATATTGAGGCCCTTTCCATCGTTTCTTTAGTCTTCCTTGAAGATCCCTTTGCAGAGACTGCCTGCAAAACACAGGTTGGCCTTAGTTTTTGTCTTTTTCTTTTTTGGGTGCAGTTGTTTATTCTGCCAGTCTCTCCATACATTTAGTTCAATGGGATACTATTAGAGTAAGAACTGCTTTACCCCAGTGATGGATATACCCTGGCCTAATGGGGTGTCCTGTCAGATCTTTAAAGTGTCCCCAGGTCATAAACTGACCGTGCTGGAACCTACTGCCACATCCTTTGTGGCCAGCAGCCTTCACCCTGTATGGGCAAAAGGGGCAGGAAGGCAGGGCAGGGGCCAGGTTCTCTTTGATCATTTTTCTACAGTCCAGGCAATTTTTCTGGGATTTTTTTCCCCCCAGTTTAGGGCTAGTGTGTCTGGGGGTATGATCTGCAGTTGCCTGGGGCCAGGCTGGAAAATAGTGGGAGTGCCAGTACTGGGTTTGAAAGACTGGAATCTTTTTAACCCTTTCTTTCAGGGTCCTGCTATCCTTTGACACCAGAGAAAGTGCCTTTTAGCACCTTCAAGTTAGTTCCTAATGGTTCAGACCCCTTATCATGCAACTCCACATAAATGCCTGTACATACGAACCTCTTTCATATACTTTACCCATGACAGACCAATTTCAATGCTGAGATTGTGTAATAATACAGAAAAATCAGCCAAAGGCAAGATTGTGTTCGAGTAAACAGTCTTTCTCTTAGACAGGCTTACAACTATTGGTGGCCCATTCAAGTAAGATCTCTCTGCTCAAGAGACTACCTATAGGATCAATGCAGTATTGGCCCTGTCTTAAAAGGGGCAGTAACAGACACAAACAAAACAAAAACACAGACAGACAACCAGAGGGAATTCCCAAACCCAAGGCCAAGAAACAGATGAGAACCTAGAACTGATCAGAAAGAAGTAAATACCTCTAGGTTCTCAAGTCTTGCTTAACCATGACTCCTATGCCAATGTGCCACAAATGCCCCCACAAAGAGGGACCAGATGTTCCCAAGAGGAACAAGATGTGTGGAATCAAGGTTTCAGTGTGCACACTGGCGGGACTTATCAAATGGCCAAGGGTGTCATGATTTACTGAGTTCAGTTTCCTTTTTCTCAAAGTGGACCAGAGAAAGAAGGTGGGAGTTCCCCAAAACAAAAGGAGCTTCAGCAGCTGCTGGGACAGTCCCTCAGTCCCTCTTTTACTCACAGGAATAGCTTCTCTGTTTCTACCCAAGGCAAACTCACCTGTCTCCTAACTGTCCTTCAGTTGACTCTCAACAAGTTTGCCAGCACCTTGCATCCTCAGCATGGAAGTGGGGTTCCTAGGACAGCCAAGCTTGCCCAAGAAAGCTGGAGAGGGGTCTGCTCTTGGGGCCCACCTGGGGTGTGAAATTTGTTGCTGAAAGCTCAGTTCTTGTCTCTGATGCCAATCTGATAAGGAGGACACAGTTCTGAGAAAGAGGAAAAAGAAGGTTTATTGCTTTGCTTGCAAAGGAGAAACGCAGGGTACTCCTGTCCCAGAGGTGGTGATTCTAGGATTGCTCTATTTCTCCAGAAGTGGTTACATGTATATATTCATCTGGTATATTTTCAACTTACTGCACATTTGCAAAATATGCTCTTTCTATAAGTCATTTATAAATTCACTATGTGATAAAGAAGTGAATAAAATTAAACTTTAACTTGGGATCATGTTTTATTGTCAGGTGTGATCCATACCCTTGGATACAGAATAAAGCATGAGCAATCCTTGTTCAAAGAATGCAGCAATTAATCAAATCTATGGAAAATGACTAGTAATCATTAACGCAAGCAAGAAAGAAGCTGACATAGCAAAATTTCAGCATAGATAGCATATACTGTACCATACTAGCTCTCTTTATTTCTTGCTCCCACCAACAATCTGGGATGCCATCACAATTTACAAATTTGATTACAAGGAGGACTTGCAGTTTTAGGATATGACCTCCAGTTTTAGGATGGCAAAGATGTTATTCATGATTAAGACACAGAACCTTTATCACACAAAACAAGAACTGTTAGTATAGGTTGTGAAAGTGCCACACCATATGGGATGGCTTACAACTTCTTGCTGAAGTTACCAAATAAGTGAAAAAAATTGATGAAAAGGCGATACACATCACATACTGAGGGTATCTGCTGCAGTGTCCTGCGATGTGCAGTGACTAAAATGACAAGACAGCTCCACAGACAGCACCTTTATGGCTCTCATTACTGAAGGCTGTGCAAAACTTCCGGATCTGCCCAACTGATTCCAGGCTGCAGAGGACATCCTGGATTTTGCCTACCTGATATCCCAACTCACTTTTTCTCTGGAAAAAAAAAAAATACTCGTTTGGTGGAGTTCAGATGGGGTATTGTCAGTCAGTTTTTCATCACTATAACAAAATATCTGAGATAATTAACTCAAAAGAGAAAACATTTATTTTGGCTTAGTTTTGGAGGTTCCAGTCCAGGATGTTTTGGTCCCACTGCTTTGGGCCTGAGACAAAGGAGCACATCATGGCGGAAGCTAGTGGTGTAGCAAAACTTCTTACATCATGATCCAGGGGGCAAAGGGAACAAAGAAGGGGCTGGAGTCCCACAACTCCCTTCAAGGGCACACTGGCCCATAATGACCTAAGGACATCCCACTAGGACCCACCTTCTAAAGTTTCCACCACCTCCCAAGAACACCACCCTAGGAAACAAACCTTTAACACATGACCTTTGAGGAATATTCAACATCCAGACTACAGCAGACTTCCATCACAGGGCTCTGTACATTACCCAGGCCTGGCCAACTGATCTATTCCATCCCTTTAGCAATGGTGGCTGGCTGGTAGCTACAGCTCATGCTAGGGTTCTCCCTTGAATTCCACTCCACAAGTAAGGAAGATGGTCTCAGATGCCCCGAAACCAAGCCTGGGGCTGCCTAGAGCCACTTTTCATGGATTCATGGAGGAAACCCATCTGAAATAGGAAAGCATGAGGCCTGCAGACATAGAGACACAGAAACAAGCAGAAATACATCAGGGAGGAACTGACAGCCAGATGCTGGGCACCTGCTTCTTGTAGTCTCTCCTTCCTCCTCATGAGTCGCTCTAGATCTTTCCCAGCTATGCCAGACAACAAAATGCCTTTTGTCATAAGTAGTGTGAATTGGATTTCTGCTCCTTGGGAACAAAAGATTTAACAAACACAGCAATAAACATGGAATCAGGAGCACAGTAAAGTTACAAGTATTCATTTGAGGGGAAGGGCTAAGGCCACAGAGCAGGCAATACGGCTGATGCTGGCCACCTGGAGGAGCTGGGCATCCTCACTGCTCTTTGCTGCCAGTTCCTGGGCTCTGCCATGTGACAGTATCCAAGACCCAGGTGCATGTTTCACAGTTCCTTCCTTTAACTCTCCCTGGTTTCTACTGCAAAATTCCATACACCTCTGCCATCTACCTCAATACCTTTTTTTTTCTTGCCCAGTTCTCACTTCTTTTATCTTATTTCCCAAAAGCATGAAAGAGTAGATTCCACTCCTGAAATCTCTGTGAGATCAGGACCCACCTCAGTGTTATTGACTGTGGGAGTCCACCTGGACCTAAGTGTTTGCTTTCCCTGAACTCTATTACCAATGTGAGGCTTCTAAAAATTTAGCAGGGAAGTCGAGTCATATTCTGCTGAAACTACCATGTATATGTAAAATATGTTTGTTCATTTTTGGTTGTTTTATTCTAAAATTGATTTATTTATCACATGGATATTGAGAGGAAGTTATAAATCCCTTTATTATAGCATTTGCTGCCTGGCATTATTGCAGGGGTGTGTGTGTGTGTGTGTGTGTGTGTGTATGTGTGTGTGTGTGTGTACCAGATCATTCATGCCTTTGAACACAGAAACTGCATTTGTACACCCAGCTTTTAGCACAGCTCACTGGATGAACACACGTCTGATATCTAGCTACCATGTACAAGTGACTCAACACTCCATAGAACTTAGCTTCTCAGTGTGATCCGAGGACCAACAGCATTAGCATCCCTGGGAAAGAGGGTTGCAAATGCAGAATCTCGGCCCCACCTCTGAATTACTGATTTGTAAACCAGGTGCTTTCTATGCAAAAGAAAGTTTGAGAAGTGCTGTGTTAGGGAACAGAAGACCCAGAAAGGGTCTGTGGAGAGAGGTGACAAGACAAACCACAGAACAAAACAAAATGAAACAAAGCCTGAATAATCCAAAGCAGATTTGTCAAGGTGGAAAGTTAAAACTATTTTGAAGAAAGTGAGTGGTTTTAGATGGCTGGAACAGGTGTGTCAAATTGAGGAGGAACCACACACCTGCAGTAGTGTGATGCTGTGGGTGGGAACTAGAAAATAGGCTCCGTACAGGAAGTGAGAAATGAGGAAATCTTCAACTGGGGAGGTGAAGCTGATAGACTCCCATGCAAGCTGGGACAACTTTGGAGTCAGAAACTGATTGATGGGAGAAGGAAAGAGAAGGGAGAAGAGAGGTAAGGAAACTCTGAGCCTGCCAGATTGCAGTAGAAATGACTGTGAGCAGGAGGGGAAGGCATATGAATCCTGGGATGATGCCCCTGTAGGAAGGATTTCCAGGATCCTAGGACCTGCACACCATCTCTATTCACACAGAAGATTATGCCTTTTTTTCTTTCTCCCATCTTTAAACTGGGAGACAATGTTTAAATTTAAGAGCTATGAAATGCTGTTTTTTTTTTTTTTTTTTTTTTTAATCCAGAGGAGATGTGGGCTCTTAAAAGCAGACAGCTACTATTAGGTCCTTAATCTTAGAATTGATTGATGTGGTAAAGTGAAAACAATAAATTAACAGTGCTACTGCAGCACCTAAATGAATCGGGTTTTGGCCAGCATCCACAGGAAGCTTCTGCAAAAAATGAGTTTTTGTAAATGATTTCCATTTGAAAGCACAGCTCAAGGAGCACTTAATAAGTGCAATTCGGAGATAATAATGATGATCCACATAGCCGCAGCATATATCCAGTTAAGCATATGTTCCTTGGGAACAATAATAGCCAACCAGGTTGAGAATACATCCCAGGAAAAGGGCCCCTTTGCAATGTGGACAACTACAATACTAAAACAGCTCCCTGAGAATTTTGCTGTTTTAAGGATCTGCCTCCCTAACCTGGCCACTCCGCACCCTGTGCTGATCCTGAATACAATATCACCCTAAGCAATTCTTTCGGCCATAAATGTACTAGTTTGAGAATAGGAGCTGAAAAGTCGGGCCTCTGGAGAGTAGGACTCTCCAGGGAAACCACAGGAACGAATTAGGTCACGGGGTTCTCAAGAAGCGCTCCCCTGTCCCGCCAGGATGCTGGCCCTGAGCTGTCGGCTGGGGTGGGGTGCGGGGCGCAGCAGGCGGAGCAGAGTGACCGTGCATTTCTCAGGCTGTGGTCCCCCTTCGCCCTCCGCCCCAGGCAGCCCTCGACTGCCCGCGCCCCCGCGCAGCCCAGACCTATGGGGGCGCGCGCGGCCTGTTGGGGCTCCCGCGGGCGGGCGCGCGCGAGGCGGGGGCGAGGGCGCGCGCGGAGAGCGTGCGGCAGGGCGGGCGTTGTGGGGAGAGCTGGGCTCGAGAGCCGAGCCAGCCGCTCACCTGCCACCGTGCAGCTCACCTGCAGCGGAGCGCGAGCCCCGGGCCCTCCTGGCCCACTCCGGAGCGGGGCCATAGCCCCTCTGCGCCGCGGGCACCAGCGCCGACATGCCACAGGAGTAATCAGCGCTCTTTGGAAGCATCAGAGGAGACCCCTCGATCCGGGCGTGCCAAGGTGACCCCCTTCGATGACCCCCGCCCCCGCGGGCCGTCGGTACCCGTGCCCTGTCTGTCACCCTCGCGTCTGTCTCGCGTCCCCGCCGCCAGGGGAGCGGCGGCAATGCATGGGCATCCGTCTGTCTGTCTGTCTCTGCACCTCCATTGCATACACCTGCCTTTTGTGGTCCTCCCCGACTGCCCCGTGCACACGGCGGGAAGTCTGGGACCCCTCTTTGTTCTGGTGGGGGTGTGTGTTTGAGGGTGTGCACGCGCGCGAGGGATGATTTTGGAAGGTGGGAGTTCGAGGCCATTTAAATATTCCATCGAGGATGGCGGTCCCCGACTCGCGACTCGCGGCTGCCGCGTGGTGTTTTCAGCAGCTGCCCAGATGTGAAACAGTTGTCCGTTTTCAGCATGCAAGATGTGATTCTCAAATGTGCAATCCCAGCGCTTTGGCGAACAGACCGCTGCGAGTCCGTGTGTGCCCACATCGCTCACGCTCGTGTTTTGAAGTCCTGCCCTGTGTTTTCCCCAATGCCAAACAGCATTTTTGTTGTGGGGTTTAATCCACAGAGACTTTGGCTTTTGTTTTATTTCACCAATGTACAGTTCCCAAAGCTTGTGGCATTTGATACTGGTATCTGAGTAGGGGCTGGCTTTCTGTTTGTGTGTGTGTGTGTGTGTGTGTGTGTGTGTGTTGCATGATCTTGGACTGTCACCGTGCTATATCTAAACATTAAAAAGCCTGTCTTTTCATTGAAGAGGACAGGGGTTAAAATGAATGAAGACCTGAAGGTCAATTTAAGCGGGCTGCCTCGGGATTATTTAGATGCCGGTGCCACCGAGAACGTCTCAGCCGCTGTCTCCTCCCAGGTTCCTGTTGTGGAGTCAGAGCCTGAGCTCGTAGTGAACCCCTGGGACATTGTCTTGTGTACCTCAGGAACCCTCATCTCCTGTGAAAATGCCATTGTGGTCCTTATCATCTTCCACAATCCTAGCCTGCGGGCACCTATGTTCCTGCTGATAGGCAGCCTGGCTCTTGCAGACCTGCTGGCTGGCATTGGACTCATCATCAATTTTGTTTTTGCCTACCTGCTTCAGTCAGAAGCCACCAAGCTGGTCACCATCGGACTCATTGTCGCCTCCTTCTCCGCCTCTGTCTGCAGCTTGCTGGCTATCACTGTTGACCGCTACCTCTCGCTGTATTATGCTCTGACGTACCATTCCGAGAGGACGGTCACGTTTACCTATGTCATGCTGGTCATGCTCTGGGGGACCTCCATTTGCCTGGGGCTACTGCCTGTCATGGGCTGGAACTGCCTGAGGGACGAGTCCACTTGCAGCGTGGTCAGACCTCTCACCAAGAACAACGCCGCCATTCTTTCCATCTCTTTCCTTTTTATGTTCGCACTGATGCTTCAACTCTACATTCAGATCTGTAAGATTGTGATGAGGCACGCCCATCAGATAGCCCTACAACACCACTTCCTGGCCACGTCGCACTATGTGACCACCCGGAAGGGGGTCTCCACCCTGGCTATCATCCTCGGGACCTTTGCTGCTTGCTGGATGCCTTTCACCCTCTATTCCTTGATAGCAGATTACACCTATCCCTCCATCTACACCTACGCCACTCTCCTGCCTGCCACCTACAACTCTATCATCAACCCTGTTATATATGCTTTCAGAAACCAAGAGATCCAGAAAGCCCTCTGCCTCATCTGCTGCGGCTGCATCCCACCAAGCCTGTCCCAAAGGGCAAGGTCGCCTAGTGATGTGTAGCAGCCTTCCACCTAGAAGGACACTGCCTATACCAAGCACTTCCACTGCCCACCCAATGGCTGTTGTGCTCCCTTCAATTCTTTGCATTGGATTCTCTGTCAAGCTGCAGGAGCACTTAGCATTGGTAAAGCAATGACATCATTTAAATGAGTTAAGTGACTGAGTGAAAATGATGTTACCAAGTATTGTCACCTTTTCAAAAAAAATTGTTGACTTCTCTGCTTAGCATTATTTTTGCGTTTGCAAACAAAGATTTTGCTTTGTGTTCTATTTGGGGGTGTGGTTTTTGTTTCATGTGGTGGTATGTGGGACAGGAAGGGATGTGACATTGCCGTGATGTTAATTTATATAAACAAGTCCCAGAGTTTTTACATGGACTTTAAAATAAATCTGAGTTACTAAGGAAAATGGAGAAGGAATTACTTTTTCTGAACTTTCTTTTTTTAAAAAATCAAAGTAGACTTTCAATATTGCATGTATCTAACAGAATATGATCTTTTTGAAGCCAACAAAAATTATTTACATAATTATGCTTGGAAGGGACCTCTTCCTCTTAATATAAACTCAGTAATGAGTTACCAACACTGAAACCATGAACTCATCCTGATTCATTCTTTTTTTCCTTTGAGCAATTACTGTTAATAAGAATTACTTTGCAATTTCTATAAATGCTGTGAGTCCTTCTGCACGGTTTCCTGTGTTAGACCACTAGTTTCAAATGTTGCCATATAAATCTAGAATTAAGAGTCATTTTTCAGTACAGTTTTTCAATACATCCTTTCTAAAGTAAATTATATATGAAATAGAATTGATTAGACCCACTATCATAGTTTATCAAAGTCTGATAGTTTTCAGGAAACAAAACAAAAAATATTAATGATAACTATTGAAAGTAGATTAAATTTGATGTCTTCTGAAAAATAAATTAATGTGAAACTTTCATGAATAATGCAAACATCACCTCTCCTGTCTCTCTCTAAGAACATATTAGCGGTTATTCTTGATTGAGATAAATAGAATTGAATAGTATGGACCAAGTTTTTCTTGTTTATATTGTTTGCAGCAAAGAATACGTTTGAAACAGGGGGTCTCCTATTTTAATGATTAAGTTTGTGAATGCACAACATACATACATGACTGTGGTATGTATCTACTACATCCTATGAGTTCACAAGCAGAATAATTGCATGGTTGCTCATGAAAAGTTAAATTTGAATTTTTCCTTCTTTTCATACATAGACATACACACACACACATACACACACACATACCCCTAAATGCAATAAAAATTGTATTGCCTATTTTCAGAAAGCAAAGATTGCCTTGGGAAACTGCACAGAAGAATTTGACTTTAAATGTACTTTAAAATCATTGAGTCTGCATATTGTTTCTGTCAATGCAGAGAGATAAAGACACAGTTACCGTTCCTCTATTTGTGATGAAGTTAAGCTGTGTCTCTACTACCAGAGAAGAATTTCTGGACATCTCATCAACATTCCCATGGCAGCAAGACCAGTATTTCAGGGCCCTTGTGGGGAGGGGGTGTTTGTAATAATTTAACTGCATTGGTTTGTTCCAAATATCATGCCCACAGTGGTCTCAGGACCATTCTGGCAGCCTCTGTGCTGATGCCATCTCTCCAAAGCCTCTTCTAATGTAGCACAAGTGTGACTAAATCCTCTACTTGAATCTGTGTCTCCTCCCTGAGGTTACTTAGGGAAGTGGGAGAGGGACTGAAATATTTAAGAAGTGAGAAAGGATTTTCAATGCATCTCACTGTCTGATCAACCTAATCAAGTTGATGCCTTTCAAATATATTTGAACACTGGATAGACTTGGTAGATTGAATATGATGAGTCTGTTCATTTTTAATCACTTAAAATTTAATAGCATCTCTCTTTGGGGAAGTGACAAAGGTAAGTGCTTTGATATGGGTTGGGGAATATTGATAAAGAGGTTTAAAGCAATAAATAATGCCTTTGTAGGAATTGTGGCTCCCATTTGCATATTTCAATAGTAGGAATTATAAGGATAACAATATGAACTGCTATTGACAACATATTGCATTCTAAGCCCCCTGCTTGGAATTTTATCTGCTCTTTAGCTGTAGTCACAGAAACACACTTTTGCAGGTCAGAAAACTAAGACTGGGAGGAGAGGGTATGAAATGTGCTAAGTCCACAAAACCACAGGGTACACCCAGAATTGGAAGTCACCAAAGCCTAGGTCTTGCTCTTTCTTTGCACAATGTTGGATGTGGGGGCAAAGGAAAAACTACTTTTTAACATGTTACTGTTACAAAAATTTGGTAATACAATTAGGAAATAAAGTTTCCTGTTTAACATGACATGTGAAATGATAACCAATGTGTCTGTAAGTAAAGGTCTGTTTGTACTGTGCTCTGTATAATCGTCTTATAGATACTAGCCTCATGACTGCTTTTGACCTGTTTTGAAAATAACAGATTTCAGTTAAGGGATTTTTCTGTTCAACTCTAATGTGTCCTTACTGTTTACTTCAAATTATGAAGATTTGGGAATGTGTAGGTGGTTTTCTACAAGGTTTCTTTGTTTTTATGAGATTGTTAAGAAATGTGCACAGATGTCAATGTATATGTACTTGTTTATGTGTGTGTATGCATTCATATATTCAGTAACATTATCTTGCAACAGGACCAAATACATATGGAAAACTGTCAGATTTCCAGCAGCTCTGAGGTAGCAAGTAATCTTTTATTCCATGTAATTACTATTTCTAGTTTACAAGGAACTTATATTATTTTCAGTACAAACAGTTGTCTTTGAAGCCAGAGCAACTTACTTACCTTGTCAAAATCCTTCCTTGAGGCTAATTCCCCAGGTTTGGCTGGCCAAAGTTATGTTTCTTTTTACACCTTAACTCTTTATTTCTTTTTTATCAATTAAGTTCCTTTTTTTCTTTTTAGCGATGCTGGGAATTGAACCTATAACCTTATACAAAATAAGCAAGTGCTCTACTACTGAGTTTACACCCAGCTCAAGCTTGTTTCTTTATAGTAATGTTTGTTTTTTCCTGGTCCCTGGGCATGGGTAATGAGGGGAGGCAGAGCCCCTTCTTCCCTGGAAGCCTAAATCAAAGATCAGTTTGGAAGGGGAGAATTCCTCAATTAACCTGTCATGCATGAATAGTCCTAATTCCCCCAGGATTTAAAGCAGGATTGAAATAAGAAGTTTAAAAGAGCAGATGAAGAACAGAGCTATTTAGTGCCAATAAAAGTATCTTGGAGATTTCATATGTTTTTTAAAGGAGTACTTAAACCATTATGAAAATAATAATTGTCTTTATTTCATGGTCTTGTATATATCATGTGAATTTAGGATGACTTACCATTTCAGATTATAAATATATACAAAACAAGTGGCATTTACGGTGTTATTTTGAACAATGTTTACGTTTTCACCTTGATTGTGTGCCCACTATAATAAACGAACAGATTGCTTTTTTGCTCCCTTTGAAAATTTTAATGACTATTGGATGGTTTTGGCATCTGGTCAGAATCTTTAAATCTGGTTCAATATTTAAGCATTATTAAACTAATAGTTTTATACATCATGGTTTTAATTAGCAGACAAATTAGTCTCCTAGAACAAAATGCAGAAAAAAATAATGGTCATGTTGCCTAGGGCTTCCAAAGTTCAATATTAAAGGGTATGCATGTCACCTGATAGTCTTCTTAAAATGCATATCCTGTGTCAGCAGGTATGGGACATGGCTGAACTCCTCACAAGCTCCAGGGTGATGCTTGTCTGATGGTCTGTAAATGACACTTGGAGTTTCAAGAATAAGTGTCACATTTTCAGTATTCTTAAAATATAAATATAACAAATATTATATACATAAATATATATAGAGAGAGTATCTATTCTTGTCTGAGGTTAATAACCAACCTGTGTTCAATGGATATGAACTTTAAACTTTTACTAGAACTTCTCAGTATAACCTAAGAGTGATCTATTGACATGTTTTTTTTCTGTTAATATTCTCATTTTAAAATCTTAATTGTCATTATCTTAAAGAAAGTTCTCTTGGGAACTTCATAAACATGCAATATGTTTATATGTGTGAGTGAATACACGTAGCAACCAAGGTTTTCATCTCCATTTCTCAAGGACAGTTTTCTTTATTACTCCAGTGATCTGTCTGGGGAACTATGTGTGACGGCATGAATTCATCTTGAGAAGGGTGAGAGAGAAACCTTTGTTCTTGCTTCTAAAATTCAGCTACACTCATCCCAAAGTAACTTTTCTCTTAGACAGGTAATCAGAGAAATTTACAAGTATCTCAACTTTCTTTTTTAGCAACAAAAATACTGTTGATGTTAACATTTACCTTACCTTATCTATTCCATCCTCTGTATTTCCTTCCTATCCAAAGAGGCATGAACATTTTATTTTATCTAACTGAAGTACAATAAAAAACATAGTTGAGGTGGATATTAACCTATAACTTAAATATCTCCATTGTATAAAATATCTATAGTAGAGACCTAGATTTTTTTTTTGTACCAGTGATTGAACCCAAGGGTACTTCACCACTGAGCCACATCCCCAGCCCTTTTTTAAATAAAATATATTTTTGAGACAGGGTCTTGCTAAGTTGCTCAGGGTCTCACTAAATTGCTGAGGCTGGATTTGAACTTGTGATCCTCCTGCCTGAGCCTCCTGAGCCACTGGGATTACAGGTTTGTACCACCACTCCTGGCTAGACATGTTTTAATAATAAAAATTCAGACACTAATTTTAAGCATCAGTGAGAAAACTCAATTAAAAATAAGTTTGGAGCAAAAGTGAAAACATTTAGTGGTACACAAATTCCCTTAGTATTTGACTATTTGAATGGGCAATTTAAAGTAGAATATTTTAAAAAGTGAGAGAGCATCTTTTTTTCTTTTCCTAAGAAGCAATGATTTATTTAATGGGGATGATGTTACCTGGTGTTTCATAATCTTTCCATACTATGTCATGGATAATCGTTCCACATCTGTAAGTGTAGAGCTGTGTCATCTTTTTATTTTTTTTCCATATTTTTATTGGTGCATTATAGTTGTACTTTATGGTAGAATTTGTTGTTATGTATCCATACATGCACA
Source organism: Glaucomys volans (assembly GCA_020662805.1). Lineage (NCBI taxonomy): Eukaryota > Metazoa > Chordata > Mammalia > Rodentia > Sciuridae > Glaucomys > Glaucomys volans. The sequence goes on along the minus strand of JAJEJO010004562.1, from coordinate 255,807 downwards.
CAATACAACAACAGTATTTGGCTAATAATATTCTCTAGTATTTCCCCTTTCCCTCTACTCCTGTCTCCCCTGGTCCTTTTTCTGTACCGATCTCCCTTTGATTTTCGTGAAGCCCTTTCCACCACCTAAAAAATGAAAGAGCATCTGTGAAACTCTCCGTAAAGCTTGGGATCTGCATTTATCAAACAACATACTCTGAATCCATGGGATTCTTATTTGGGTTACTGACAATATAAATCTTTCAAATAAGGAGGGACAGTGACCTTTGTAGGTATGTATTTACTGGGGTATAACTTAAGGGAAAATTGATTCTGATCTAACCCTACCTTTACTCCTTCTAAGATCCTTTTGAATCATGAGTAAATTTATTCTTGGGTTCTACAGAATCTAAGAATTAGAAGAAAAATTTTGAAGTCGAATTTTCTATATCATATCTAAATCAAGATAGCTTTGGAAACTGAAGTTCTTCACTCTCCCTCAATGCTTAGCAGTATTTTAATATTCCTAACATTACTCTAATTCTATTTTGTCTTGGCCCAACCCCTGGAAATCCAGAGAACCCCCTTAGTCACATCAACACTTTCAGCACTGACTTATCAAAAATATTCATGAAATGGCATTGTTCACCTTTTCTTCAAATGAAATTATACTAATTATTTAAATCACTTATTTTCTATTTTGTTTAATATCTTTTTGATCATTTGCCTGATTTTTTTCTCATGTCCTGTACTATTCCTTTAAATACCTCTTCAAATCTATTAATTAAAAACAGCAAATCCACTAAATGGATTGAGACCTAAAACAGAATGTTGGGTTATTCTGCATTCTGCTTACCATCGTTCTTTGAGTGTGGGCCCCAACCAGCAGAAGAAGTATCTCTTAGGAACATATCAAAATGCAGATTCTCAGGCCTCTCCCAGACTTGCTGCTCAAAACTCAGTCTGTGGGGCCCGAGGTGTGATTTTTAACAAGCCCTTCAGATGATCCTGATGCACACTGGATTTGAGGAGCATCCCATGTAGCTTTGACTGAATCCTAACATGATGCTCATGTTACTAATGACATTAACTCCTCAGCATAACTGGGACCTTTGCACTTTTCTGCTATGTCTATGCTAGATAGTCCTTGCATCAGACCCTCAGGTGATTTTGTTTTGTGGATGGGCTGCTTTACATTGATTTCTGCCCAAGTTCTTGTTTTCAAGGCTATTTTCTAATTCATCAAGCTCAAATAACCTCTGCCCTTCAACTGGGACTGCACCACTGTCAGCATCCATGTATCATGTGCCTCTGTCAGAAAGAATTCAGAGAGAAGGAAAAAAGTCCAATGAGACTATTCTTTTCCTTATCCTGCTCATGACCTATCTGTGAATTGGCCAGAACAGTCCACAGCCAGGCTTTAGCCATACAGCCACACATCATGTGTCTCTGCATACGTGCCTACTCTGGTCACATGATTGCACACACACGGATATGCACACATGCCTAGGTACACTCACACACTTCTCCTCTCATCCTACATACTTCCACCTTCATTCTCCCATCCCAGACCAAAGATCTTCAGTGATCATGTGCAGGCAGCGAGGGTGCTGATGGAAGGTCTGACCTTCAGGCTAGTGCTGTGGCATCTGGTTGGCACAGCCGTGGCAAGCTTCAGTTGGGATAAATTCTTCTATGATTCTATCCTGAGACCTGTCCTCAGGCTAGTTGGCTTCTTACCCTATTATTACACTAACCTTGTGGTCCTGTGATTTAAGTCCAGAGAGATCAGTAAATAGGAGCAATTAACAGGTTTGAAGCAACTTTTCTTAATTCTGGGGACTGGCCAACTTGCACATATGAACACTTAGCCTAGAAGGATGTTCTTCTCACGAGTGCCTTTCTTCATTTGAAATCACTATGCTGATGTGTTCCGTTTCCTTTAGAATCATTTGAAGCTGGGATGGCATATTTCAAATACTCAAAAATGGGTATGATTAAAGACACTCTCTGTTTGTAAGTTCCTGATGCAGTTTAAGGAGCAGAAATACAACCATTCAGGAGGTGGAGTGCCCACCCCCATTGTGCCATGGCTTTGGGACAGAAGCAGCTGCGCTCCAAGCCCACCGGGAAGATGTGATGCATTTTCACCTGAGACTTTGGATGTCTTCTGGTTACAGAAGTGAGCCTGGGGCATAGACTTTCTGGGCTTGCATCCCTTCTGTGGCTTCCTGCCTGACTGACCTCTGAGCAAGCCCCTGAACCTCTCACAGCCTTCGTGTTCTGATTGAGCAAAGTGAGCATGCTCCAGGAAACTATCTCACAGTGTTGGGTAAGATAAGACATATGAAAGTTAGTAGTACAGACAGACCCCGACTTAGGATGCTTTGACTTTACAATGATGCAAAAGTGGATCTCATTTGGTAGTAACCATACTACCAATTTTGTATTTGGGTCTTTTCTCAGGCTACCAGTATTCAGTCTGATCTTTTCTTGAGATTCTGGGTGGTGGCAGGAACCACAGCTAGTCAGTTCTGGGATCACAAAGAGAAAAAACTGACACTCTACCATGTACTGTGCAACTAAGCTGGGGCATTGGCAAGTTAGGCAGTTGAAATGCATTTTTAGCTTACGGTGTTTTCCGTTTATGGTGGATCCATCAGGATGTAACCCCATCGTAAGTCAAGGAGCATCTGTATTCACACTTACCTACGTGGAGCCACTTTCCCTTAGTATTATCATGACTATTGTTGCTGCTTACACTTGCTCAAGGCCTGGCAATTCATAATATTGCTCTACCTACATAGTGAGTTAGGTACTCAGATAAAAGCCTCATATACATTATCTGGCATACTCTTTTTAGCAATGCTCTGAAGTATGCATTGATAATCTCCCACATCATAAATAAGAAAATGGATGCACAGAGAGGTGAACTGACTTTCCTAAAACCACACAGCCTTTGTGTAAGTCACTGTGAACATTAGAAACAAGTGCTGGCTAGGAAATGCCCAGTGAAGTTAGTCAAGAGTGGCCAAAGGCAGCCAGGCTCAAGGCCAGAGGAATGGCCCAGACACGTTGCAATCACTCAGAGACCTGATGAGGGGCTCTGGAGGGCAGGCAGGCTCTGAGGAGACAGTGGGATGTTCATGGGTCTGGAGGAGCAGGGTAGACTTAGATGAGGTCAAACAAGGCCAAAGGGTTTCCCAGGAGGCCTAACCATGGTGAGATTCAAAGTAGTGACATGGAAATGGAAATTACTTGAGCTTATTCAGAATGGGGTTGACTATTCATAGAATATTTTTTTTAAACTTGGACCAATTCTCACATATAAAAATTTTAGTTTTCAACTGCATTTAAATGAATCCCAATGTAATCACTAAAACCTCACATTTAGGTACTTTGTAAATTTTAATAATGTAAGATTTAAAAAACTTTATTCATGTTTCTTGAAGTCTACCAACAGTGTGTGTTTAGGGGGGAAAAATCCCTAGTTGTATAGTTGTGGATTTGCATGAATAAAATATTTCTTTATAGTAAAAAATCCACTATTTTATGTGCAGGCTTTTCAAACATAAAGCATAGTACTGAATTTTTCCATTTAAAGAGATCCATTAGATGTCTTGGAGTCACAGAGTCCACATTTTCAAGCTGGACAGTGATGTGCAAATGGCTCACTTCACTGACAAGGAAGCCCTGGCCAGGTAAGGCCTTGACCTCACAACATCATTTGCTGGGAGCCCAGGCATGTACCTGGAATAGTAAGTCATCCAGAACTTTATTCTGGAGCATACTTTCATTGACAAAGAAAAGCTGGAAATGTGAAAAGACTTGTCTAGTGTGGGCCCTCTGGGTTTGAATGATTTCTTGTGACTACTGTCTACTTGACATGGTGGTTACAGTTGAATAATCATTATTGCTATCAGGACTAACATTCTCTGTACTCAGGGGCCATTCTCAAGGCTTTTTAAGTATTGACATATTCATTCTTGACATCCACAAAGGTAGCATTTGAAAACACTAATTCTAGTATTGAAGACAAGCAGACACAGCAATTCCATGGTCCATTTCCTCCTATTTCCTAATCCTGCACACCCAGGAGCTTACCACACTTCCATAGTATTGAGGCCCAAATTCTCCAACAAGCAGTTGGCTTCATCATTGGCTTTGCATTTCAGAAATCACTGCATGTTCAATACAGGTTGTATGATGTTTGCATGCCCAACACTTGACATGTTAGCTGTTGTGAGTCTTCCTCACTCCAGGCTGGTAAGCCTTATAAAGAACTATGCAGAGGTCCAGAACGTATTTTCATCCTGCCAGAAGGTGAGAAGCTGGAACCAGACTTCAGAAGTGTGTCTTTTCAACCCTTTTGAGAAGGGGCAGGGAAATGCCTTGCAAAGCAGGGTGGTGAGCTTGTGCAAAGGATAACAACTTATTATTCTTAAAAGTCACAGCAAATATTAAAATGCATTGGGTGGCTGCTGTTCCGGACACGGTACCAAGTTCTTTCCATAAGTGACCACTTTCAGTCTATACAATGACCTAATGATCTTTAGGCATTTTTGTTATCTCCATTTTTATAGGTGAGAAATTAAGGATTGAGAGACTAAGTTATGTGCCCAAGATCTTCCATTCATAGGTGGCAGGTCTGTCCGACACCACACCCACTGCCTGTGATCCTGGGCACTCTTGCTGGCCATCTGTCTTTGAGGATTAATCTCTGTGTCCCTGATAGGCTCTGCTACATGGTAGCAGTGTGAGTTGCTCGAGGATTCTTTGTAACCCCTCTAAAGAGAAGATTTTTCTGGCCCCGTACATTGAGCTGGTTCCTTGCTTCTGCCTGAGCACCTGTGTGTGACCTGGGTGAACTGCACTGAGTGTTTGCTCAGGGGATGGTTCCCCTGCACTCTCTGCCTCCACTGTCCTTCTACTGAGCCCGTGGGGCCCTGGTCCTCTTGATCCAATATTGTTTTAAGAGTTTCAAGCAGTATTTTTTTTTTTTCCAAAGGAAGCATGGATGACATTTGAAATTACAGAATTTCATGCGACCTGAAGAAACCTCAAAAGAAAGAAATCAACAAAAACAGGGATTCTCTTCCAAAGCAGGGCAGTTGCTTTCGTAGTTCTATGAGGGAGACAAATCATGGATCAGCTATTTTCCTGTACGCCAAGACAGCAAACGTTTTAGAAGATGGTCTGTGTTTGACAAAAAGATATGTTATTGAGGGTAAAAATGAATTTGGACAACCATTTCAGCTGCTCAGAGTCCCAAGACCCAAGAAGAATAACCCTTATTGTAAGCAACAGCTAGTCGGAAGTGTGATTCAGCAGTGTGTGTGTGTGTGTGTGTGCGCGCGTGTGTGTGTGTGTGCTGTTAGTGCAGACATAATTTATGCCCTTTCATTTAGGTTTTGGCAATGGAAAACCACATATAAAATCAAGGTTGCTTTTTTCCTGCAAGAGATTTTAAATAAAATAATAGAGTGCCAAACTACAGAGTTCAACAACACACACTCAGTTTTTCCAAATTTATGTTTTTATGTGTTGCACCTTTAAAAGAAGACAATGTAATAATTGGTGAGTTTTTTTAATGTCAGTGTCACTGTATGTGTTTTGGATTGTATAATTTAATAAATTATTAATATAATCTATAACTATGTAATCAGCAAGTATTTAGTAGAGAAAAGTGATAACTTATTTGAAAAGCTCTATCAGTTTTATTCCTATTTATTGTGATAACCTGAATAAGGCCAGAAAAGGATGGTCTGATGGAACTTTCTGGAAATGAATTTTTCTGTACAGCAATTCCTTGCTTGTGTAGCTAGCTATTGAGCATTAGAACTGATTCTTGCAGCTGAGAAAATTAATTTTTAATTTAATTTCATTTTAATCAACTTGAAATGTTAAGCACACATGTGGTTAGTAGCTACCATTTTGGGCAGCACAGAGCTAGATGCAAACTAAAAGTCTTAGGGAGAAAACTATAAGAGAGATGATTTTTACTCTAACTGCAGAAGTTATTTTCAGAATCCTGGTTTCAGCCTCTCAGTCTTCTGTACAACTTTAGCAGCTTGAAATTAGACCCTGTGCCATGTGTTGAGACGACCTAAGGTATAGTGATTTCAACTCAAGGAAACTAAAAAATGAGGAGTGATTATCATTTTGGACAAGAATCATTACTTCAAGTTTTACCATGGTCCTCTTAAAATAATAGGCTTTGTTCATGCCTTCTTTAAAAATAGAAGGTGGAGTGAAATGTGACAATTCATGGAATCACAGAGAAAGTTCTGGGGACAAAACCAGTCCTGTGCTGAGCTCCAGAGTCCACCTGGGCTTGCCTTCAGGTTAGTCCGTGGGATGCCATGTCCGCACTGTGGGAGGCAACGTCAGCCTCTCTTGGCAACCGTCCTGTGAGTGGTGGGGACACTCCTCAGAGTGCTCAAGGGGGAGTGGCACAGAGCACACACTGGCTCTCCAGACAGCCCACAGGGTCTTCCCCATATCAATGAATTTCTCAAGGACAGGTTTCATCTGAGCCTTTCATCAGCCTTTCCTGATTTTCAACAGGCTGCTGGCAATGTTTACCACAAATAGACCACATCTGTCCAAACTCTTCCATGGATTAAACCTTCTGTCACCTGGACCAGGTGTGGACGGCAGCCTTGCTTCTCCTCCTCCTACTTCCAGAAAAGAACAGTGGCCTCAGCCACTGCTGACTCAGATCAGGTGACAGGTAACCACCTGCAGGGTAGGATAAGAGGAGGATGTTTGGGAGGCTGCAAAGTGGAAAACAGTGCCTTTAGTCATGAAGTATCTGTGTTCCTGGACTGGTGGCTGAGCTGGTATCAGACTGGAAGGACCTAAATAAAAGTGGGAACAGTCAGATTCCTACCTCTCTATGGGCAGGGGACACTCAAGGCAGGGAGTGACAATCATCACAGACACACCTACCTTCCATTCACTCTCCAGAACACCTGCAATGAGGAACACCTTCTCTTAATTCTAATAAAACACTTTGATTGTGCATGTCCAAATTCACCATCTGTCCTGTTGAATTCTGAGTAATAGGAGGACGAAGATGCATGCTAAGTGATAGTAGTCTTCTTTCTGTATAGTATTTTAGAAATTGCTTCCCCCAGGGTATTTAATTTGCTTTAATCTCAGTAGGTGACTTCAATATGAGACACATACACAGTATGATCCTTGACGCCTCTAATGAGAGCAAACAGCATTAATTTCATGGTGTGACTCTGTGTGAGCTCCAAGAGGCCACTTGTTCATGGCAATGTTAACTACTGACTGATTATGTGAAGATTCTGTAATTAATTTTTGACTGCCTTTTACAATCCTTGCGACACTTTGAAACCTAATCTTTAAAATGTTGAATATAGAAAATAAATTTAATTCCTTCCTCAATATCCTTAAGGTGTCAACTCTGGGTTGAAAAACATTCATTTCTTTGTCAAATGTCATATTTGCACTGTGCTGCAACTGTTGCTGAGTAGGTTTTCTAGTTCATGTTGCAATAAATTAGTTAAAAACAGAACATTTTTCTGTGAGGTTCGTATCATTTAATATGTATGGTATTTGTGACAAATTTTGCTGTGTAAAAATACTGTGAATTTCATAGTGTTCAAAGATACTGCTGTTGACTGTTTTCAATTTACCCAAATGCACTGTTTAGAAACAATACACTGTTTAGAGATTGACTCTGGAAGTTTGTTTCAGAAAAGCGATACTCTGAAAGAGTAGCAAAATGTAATTTCATTACATTATCACAAGATGCTGATTAGACTGATATTCGCATACATCAATTTTAGAATGTATAAAAGTGCAAAAATCATACGGACCAAGCCCTAAATGAAGTAGCAAATAAATATTTCTGTGTACCCCCCAAATGAATTCTGATTTTCCTTTGACAATTTATCTCGTTTTAAGAACATTTCTGTAGCAGGTTTATATTACACTCTTCCTTTCTGGATTGGGGAGAGCCAGTGGAATTTGACTCCTGCAAGCCAGCTTGTGGACTCTGGTTGGAGGTCACACAGCAGTATGCAGTGGGCACATTTGATTTCAGCAGGAGCATGGTGCACAGGAAGTGGGAAGCCAGGAAGCGCACCTCTTCTGCAGGCCATCCAGGATCTTGCTTAATGATTCTGCGTCTGAGCTCTGGCTGTGGTTTGGTCACCTTCTCCAGGGCCAGGAATCACAGGAAGCAAAGAGACCTGGGTTGTAACATGGACCAGAACCAGGTGAGGGGGCTGAATTCACAGAAGGTGAAGCCACAGATAAGGGGGACTCCAGAGAGCACCTGCTAGAGCTTCTGAAGAGCTGCCAAGGATTTGCCCACCTCACCTCAGAGAAGGCATCAACTGTCCCCCACCAAAGGGGTAGAGGACAAAAACAATTAATAAAGGAATCTAATTTTCGTTTTGAAACATTTCACACAGGCTTAGGGTAGGATGATCAGCATTGCTGTTTAAGTGTGTACAAAATGAATGCCAAGTGCAGAATGGGACTCCTTAATGCTTTATCTTCCAGGAACAGATAAATAGACAAGTAAGGCCTTTTTCCAAAACAGACCTTGTTCCTAAAAGTATACTGTCCATATCTGGTGCAATGGATTTCCTTGTGGGATGTTGTTGTTGTTCACTGTTGTTCAGGTTTAACCAGGGATTCTGGTTGGATTTAGTGAATGGTGAACTGGACATTCTCCCAGAATGATTGGTTTTGGGGGCATGGATCAGCTTTACTAAGGAGGATTCTCTAATGTAAGTCCCCTGGGGTTGGTGGTAACTCACAGAGCCCAAGGAAAGAGTGTGCACATATGCACCATGCCTCATAATCAAGTTGCTTTACACAATGATGTTTCTTCATCACAGATTGACAATGCAGACCTTTCCCCAGAATGTGGAAATTCCCCACAGGGCCATCGTCCTTCCTTCATGAGGACACTGAAGTCTGGGTCAGACAAGGTCACCAAATTTGCTTGGTGCCTCACCTTCTCAAGTCCGCTTCTTGAAATGGACCACAACCCAATCTACCCAGCCCTGGGCTCACTTTCTTTTTAGTCCATTGTCAATAGAAATAGCATCCTTGAGCTGATTGCAAATAACATCTCTTGGGCCTGTTGTCCTAGGCTGAGGGAGTCAGTTGGTGCTTGAAGTTGGATATACCTGAGCTCTCACATTCTTCCTATGTTACTTTGGGCAAGTCATTTCATTTCTCTTAGCCTGAATCTCCTAATCCATGAGATGCTGCTGCTCAGATCATGAAGATAAGCAGCAACTCACAGAGGCTCAAAAAGTGGAACTATTTAGATGACTGTGAATTAAAAATTTCCTGAGTGTCAGCATCAGCAAGTTTCCCCAAACCTCCAAAGTCATAATTTGCTCCCTAAAGGATAAATAAAGTCTAGAGACATGAAGGGAAATATCTCAAATCATAGCGCAGGAACATGGACTGGGTTGTGTGTCTCCTGCTTCAAAGCCTTAGGGCTTTGTCTGAGATCATTCCAAAGTAATAGACATGTGGTAAGTTAGCAGACACTGGCAAATTCTTTTGAAATACTAAAAAGTTCTTGTTTGTTACAGATAATTAAGATAACTCACAAAAGCACACAAAAAAGGACCTATAAATCCATGGTTCTTCTAGATAACCATTTGTATAATACTCTTTTTTCTTCTAGTATTATAAATACACCTCTAAAACCTGAGATCATGCTTATAAAAATGGTGACAGTTCACAATTACAGTCAGGAAAAGTGCAAAGGGCTTTACCAGCATCTGCTTTGTAACATGATTTTTTAAGCATGTATTTTTTTAACTTAATGTCCAATGAACATATTTCTGTAAGCATGACACAGTCTTTGATTACATAATTTTAATGATTTAGAATAATGTTGAATGGAAACAATAATTGCTTATTTAGCCAATTCCCATTTTATCAACTATCCAGGTCATTTCCAATTTTATTATTGAAAACATGCTCCAAAGGATATTCCCCATTGCATATTTTCACAAACTTCTTATTTTTTTCCATAGGAAGTTCTAGAAATAGCATTGCATTAAAATTCCAAATTGCCTTCCAGATAACTCCCTGCCATCCCACCAGCATGCAAAGAAATATCCTCAGTAGACTTTGGGTTCCATTCTGGATACATTTTCATAGACAAGGGAAGGTAAAATTTCTACTAATTTCTTGTTTCCATTTAGGCACCTTATTTGCTGTGACTTGAATGTCCCCACCAAAACTTGAGCTATTATTTAATTCCTATTATGAGGTACTAAGAAGGTGGAAACTTCATCAGACTGTGGTATTTGGAAGTAGGATCTTAAATGAGACTGTAAGGATGGGACCCTAATCCAATGAAGCTGTGACTTTATAAGAAATGGAAGAAAGGCCTGAGCTAAGATGTTCTCTATTGTCGTGTGATGTGCCACCTCTGAACTCTGCAGAAAGTCCCCACTGATGAGAAAAGTCTCACCAGAAATGATCTGTTGATCTTGAATTTCTCAGTCTTAATAACTGTGAACCAAATGAACCTTTATTCTTTGTAAATTAGTCTGTGGTATTCAGTTATAGCAACAGGAAAAGCACTAAGACGATATCGAAAAATGGTCACAAATGGGAATTAACCAAATTAAAAAGATGATTAAAGCATTAAGAAAGATTAAAGGAATCAGATGAAAGGAATCAGGTTTGTTTATCCTAAAGAAAAGGAGGCCAGTTAGTGACCCAATTATTTTCTTGAACTTATAAAGAACTTTAAAGAGGATATTTTTCCCAATAGTAATAGACTATTGTTAAAAGGATAGATCATACTAAATGGAGGTACAGGGGAATAAAACAAATGAAATTATGAGCTGTGCATGTGTGAATATGTCACAATCAATCCCATTATTATGCAACAATTTAAAAAATGAGGACTTTTCCAGTCAAATATAATGAAAATGCTTTAAATGTATTATCTCACCTAATCTGGACTGCAGCCTTTGGATTTATTATCTGCAGTTTTCAAAGAGGACAGTTAAAGAAATTACTTAACTTGCTGAAGTGTCCATGGCTGGCTATTCTAATCACTGTTGTATACACAAGTGCCTAGCTGTCACTATGTCTGCAAATGGTTTGTGTTTGGTAAACATTGACTGAATGTAAACTAAAGATAGAACCAGGACTAGACCCCAGGTCTAGATGCCAAAGCCCATTCACTAACCACTGGAGTACCCTGTTCCCAATGGATAATCTGCTTGATTTTAAAGCATCAAGTTAACACATATATCAGCTATTCCCTTGCAAATAGTCATTAATCTTGGTTCTGTCATCAGATTTCTTTTCAAATGTGTTGTAGCTCACTTTGGTCTACCCAACATTTATATGGCAGTTCCTCCTTATCTGAAGTTTCACTTTCTACCATTTCAGTTAAATACCATCAACTGCAATCTGAAATACTAAGTGGGAAATTCTAGAAATAAATAATTCATAAGTTTCAAATAACTTATTATAATATATTGTCATTATTGTTCCATTTTATTATTAGCTATTAATTTCTTGCTGAACTTAATTTATAAGTTAAACTTTATAACAGACATTTATGTATAGGAAAAATATAGTATATATAGTGTTTGATACTATCTGGAGTTTCAGGCATCCACCCGGAATCCTGGAACATATGTCCTGTGGATTAGGGGGCACTATTGTCCAGTCAGGGGAAGAGTCTTTGGTTCAAATGTCCCTTTACTCCCCAATCCTCCATGGGCATGCCTCTTCTCTGAACCTCTCACTTCTGTCTGCCCTTGTCCCAGTAAAAGGAAATTCTGTGCCCTTTCTCTCTAGGTAGAAGTCAACCCTCATGCCTCCTCCAGAAGTAAGCTCTTATGTTAGTCAGCTTTTCATTGCTGTAACAAATATCTGAGAAAAGCAACTTAAAGGAGGAATGATTTATTTTGGCTCATAGTTTCAGAGGTTTCAGTCCATGGTCAGCCAGCTCCATTGCTCTGGGCCTGAGGTAAGGCAGAACATCATAGCAGAAGGGCATGGTAGAGGAAAGCTGCTCAGCTCATGGCAGCTGGAAAACAGAGAAAGAAAGAGAGGAAAGAAGGGGCTGTGGACTCATGACTAGATAGAGTTCCCAAAGTCACAACCTTGTGACCTACTTTCTCCAACCATACCCCCGGCTGCCTATAGTTTCTACCTCCTCCCAATCCATTCAAATTATTAATCCAGCAATTGAGTTAATCCACTGATAAGGTTAAAGCCCTTATGATCCAATAACTTCCCCAAAGCCAGACCTCTGGACATTGCTGTACTGGGAGCCAAATCTTCAGAATATAATGCTGTGACTTAAGCCATAGCATTTCCTTTCTTTGCTCATCTCACTGCTTTAACCTGTTTCTGTCATGGGCAGTGGTTGATTGACAGGTCTTGGAGTCTGACCTCTATCCTGAAATCTGAGCAGTTTATGGAGACATTCACCTTTGAAAACCAGGTCTCATCTGCAGAGAATGACATAGCATTCATTGAGAAAACATCTTTACTCCCAATCATCTTATTTAATGATATATGTATATATGGACCCATACTTTTACTGTTTTTTCTTTCTTTCTTTCATTCTTTTGACAAAACCAGGGTTGCTTGCAAGGTTGGTAAAGGAGCAGTATTTTCTATGTAGAGAACAGCACATGAGAATGTGCCTTAAAGTCAAAGAGAAACAGACCCTCAGCTCAGCACCTGGGTGACGATCCCAGTGAGGCATTGCTCCTGAGCCCAGTCACCGGTACTGAGGCTGTAATTTCTCTCATTTCAGTGTCACTCAAGAAGGCAAAAAAGGATGATAATCACTCTGAAGGTAACCTTGGATCTGCCTTACTCAGGTTTGAATAATTCAGGCTCTAGCACTGTATGTCCAGTGGCATCTCCTCAGACACAGGTGGCACATCACACTGAAGCATGAGTTATCTGAAACAGCAGGTAGGGCAGAACTCACACATTAGTGAAGCTAGGCCATTGAGCAGGATGAAGCTTTCACAGGAAAAGCAACAGGGAACACTCAGGCCATGGGATCCCAGGAAGAAGGAGAAGCTGGGCTGAATTTGGCGAAATGTGTGGAACTCATCTTGGTGATGCTCCCTCTTTTCCAAACTCTGTCCCCACAAAGGAATAATTAATGCTTTGGATTAATACACTAGGCATGAAACTTTGTGTCATGCAAGAGACAAAATTTGTGACACTCCCTTTCTTACATCTTGTCCTCCCCCAGAGAATTCTTTCTGCTCACCCAAGTACCCCTCCTCCCCTCACTCCAACCTGGGGAGCATACTCCTTGGGGCAGGAGTAGAGAAGTGGTGAGGTTAGAGGTAGGGGAAGAAGGACATGGAAAGACACAGTGGTTGGGGGACCAGGGGTTAGAGATGGGGTTGGGGGAGAACAAATGGGCCTCAAGCAGCTCAGAATTGAAAGTGTTTCTTTTCTAGAGTCTAGATATGGGTTCATAAATTGAATCTGCCTGAATGTTCTTCAAAAGATGCAAAGAAATTTTGGAACTATTGAGGTTAGGACAGGGTGGGGACCTTAAACAAGAAGTTTGCTTCTAAGATTTAATGAGTTAATAAATCTAAATGGGTGGATCACTCCTGCCAAGGTCTCTCGCTGATGCAATGGGTGTGATGCAATGATTTTCCTCTCGCTAAATGCAATGGGTGTTTTTGAGTCCATGCATTGCCTAAGTCTCTGCTGCTTTTGATTTGTTGACCACTATCTCCATCCACCCAGCTACTCACCTCCACACCATTATGCAGCTGTGACTGCAGGTAACAGTAGGAGTTAGTTGATGCCCCCCAAACTCACTTGAATTCAGCAAGCCTCTCAGGATTTAATCCATGGGTGTCTCTCCAGCAACCTGTAAACCAGGAATGATAAAGGTACTTGCATCATAGGATCTTTTCTTCACATACCATTTGAGCAACTATTATGTGCCTAGAATATTCTAGGTACATAGAACTTAGCCTGGAAAATTCAGGACAAACTGTTTTTTTGCCTCTCAATTCAGAGCTGCAATTGAAACCCAGTAATTCTTTCTCAAAGTCACCCAGAAGAGTTTGCTAGGACCCAGATAGCCTAAGTCCTTTCCTCTCATGGAGAAGGAAGATATTTATCACTTATTATTACAATAACATGTTTCAGCTATGGCCCATCCTAGCCCCTAACATTCCCCCATTACAACCCACATGTACCTGGGTGTTCTAGTTGGTGACACGTCTGGTTCCCAATAAGATTGTGAGTTGTATAAGGACAGAGCAGGATGCCTTGAGTCCCCCGAAGACTATCAGTCAAATCAGAACAAGCTAGATCCATTCACTCAGAGATTGCTTTAGCAAGGAGTCAGCCACCATCACTTACATTTAGCAGAGACTCAAAGGCAGACAGAGGGATGAGAAGACAGAAGCCTTCCAGTATGTCCATTGGAGGCTCTTCTCACCTGGGGAGGGTGGAGGTGACCACTTTGAAAAGGGCCTCTTCTGCAGTTGGTTAGGGTGGCATATTTGGCTTTCTGTAGTTGGTCCTAAGTTGGAGGCTAGGACAAAATCTCAGGAAGCTGGTGTAGCAGGGTCAGAGTCTCTGTGATCTGCCCTTGAGTGGGTGATGCATGAAGCTGTACAAGTGAAGCTAAAGCTGGAATGGAGATCCCAGGAATTATGAGATGCCAGTAATGAGGACTGTCTGCTGGCTGTGGATAAAGTCAGGCTAATAGAGGATCCATGTGCTCTTCAACCAGCAAGGCCAAAAAGATGGGACTGCCCAAGCCCTTTGGTGATGACATCTGGCAGCTAAATGTCCAGATGCTGTATGTGGAGCTAGAGAACCTGTTTGACCAGCTTGGTTGTGCTTTGGTTCCATTCCTTCTTTCTGTGTCCACATTCCTTCCTCTTGGATGAGAATATTTACTCTATGCCATTGTATGTTGAATGTATGTAACTTGCTTTTGAATTTTATAGGGGCTCATTGCCAATAGTTTGTCTTGAGTCTCAGGAGAGACTTTGAACTTGGACATTTGGGCAACATGGGACTGTGAAGAGTATGGGACTTTTGGAGATGAACTCAATGCATTATGCATTGTGTGGTAAAGATGAACTTCTGGGGGGCCAGAACCAGAATATTATAGTTTGAATATAATGTGTCCCCCAAATGCTCCTGTTGCTGCAGGGATATTCAGAGGGGAAAGATTGGATTGTGAGAGTTATAACCTAATCATCCTTATTTGGATGAACTGACCAGGTGGTAACAGTAGGCATGCCTTGGAAGGGTGCATCTTCCCTGCAGCCTCTTCCTTTCGGTCCCCTTTTCTGCTTCCTGCTTTTCTGCTTCTGCTTCATGCTCTACACCATGAGTAGAGCCGCTCTCCCTCACTGGGCCCTTCCTCCTTGATGTGCTGACTTTCCATGTTCCCACAGCAATGGAGTCAGCAGTCTTTGGACTGAGAACTTTGAAACCATGAACCCTAAATAAACTTTCCTCCTCTAAAGTTTCCTGGTTAGGTATTTTGGTCACAGTGACTAAAAAAGCTAACTAAAACATTTTCTAATAACCAATACCTCCCCCAAATTACTTAAACCATCCAATCCTAATCCTGCTCATCTTCCTATACCTATCTCATGCATCCCTTTACACACACACACACACACACACACACACACACACCAACAAAACAAAAACCAGAATTAAGGCTTTATCTCACTCCTGTTTCCTGACCAAATCTTGGGATTCTCTGTGTTACCCTGCCTGAAGAGCATGGCGTATTCCATCCTCTTGGAAACTATCAGTAACAAACTCTTTTTTTGTAGCAATCACCTCTAGTTCTATTGATCTCAGCATAGGGGAAAATAAATAAACTCCCCAAACAAACCAAATCCACCAAAATCCCAGGTACATTTAAAAATCACTATACATACAACACAATAATTAAAAAGATTGACTGTATCCAGTGTTGGCAAGGATATGCAGCTATTGAACCTCTGCTATACCACAGAAAGGAATAAAATATGATAAAACCACTCCTTAAAATATTCTAGCATTTCACAAATATTAAAAAATACACTTACTATATTCCACTTCTTGATATGTACTCAAGAGAAATGAAAGCATATGATCACCATAAAACTTGATTGTAAAGATTATTTGCAATAATCAAATATGGAAAAAACCCACTATTTCTCAATGAGGGAGTACAAACAGATTTTGGTATATCCATACAAAGACATCACATTCAGTAATAGAAATATGTAAACAACTGATTCATACAAAATGGATGTTTACTTGATAATTATGCAGGGCAAAAAGGGCCACAGCAAAAAAAAAGGTAATAAACTATCTGATTCAATTTATATATAATTTTACAACATGAAAATTAATCTATAGTGAAAGTTGCAGAAAGTTTGGGGATAGAACAGAGAGTGAGTCTGATCTGTAGGAAGGAACCAGAGGGGAAGGAAAAAACGTTTTGATAATGGATTTTATTACCTATTTGAAATTATTGCCAATAGTTTCAAATTTTACACAAGTGACAACATACATCAAATTGTATGATATAAAAGTGTACACTGTGTCACATGAGTATTTATCAATAGAATTATTAGATGAACTTGAAGGAGAAAAAAGGTTTTTATTTGTTGTATCTCACTCAAAATAACTGAGTGTTGCTCATATTTCATGTGCAATTTTAATTAATGTTGAATATAAATATGCACCAATATTAATATAGCCAAATTTATCTTAGAAATATTTTTAAACTATGGTGCTGTGGCTATTCTTCTCATCAAAGACAAGTTTGTTAAAGTTTATTTGCCAACACAACACTTCCTTGGGATTTGCTGAAGATTAATCACATCAAGATTTTCTTCAGAGATTTTACTCATCAACAACAATTTAAACACCATTGAACAAAGCAATCCAAATTATATTCAAATTTGTCTTCATATTATCTGTTAATCTTTAAATGTTGCATTGTCTATTTATCTTTATGTGCTAAAAGCTCATTATTAAAAAGCAATAAAACAAAATCTCAAATGCCTAATGAATTAATCACTTTTCATTTAAAATTATTTCTTTTAAATAAATGCACTTAATCATATGAACAATTATTTAAAAGCTTATGTGTTTTGGAAAGAAAGTAACTTCTTATTTTTTCAAATGTTTTTCTTCCTTCTCACTCTCTTGCTCCTGTTTTCAACCATGTATTATTATAAGCAGAGTAAATAGGAAAAAATAGCTTCACTGAACTGGAAATTTTTGCTTACTTAAAGCACTTAAACAAATATATACTAGTTAATTGGAAGTAGAAACTGTTTTAAAGTTGAATTTAGTTAAAACATCTCTGGTTTTTAAAGGAACTAACCAAATGTTAACATGCAAAGGGATGCTACTCTTCACTTTTGTTGTATTGATGAACTCAGGCAGTGGCCTGAGCACCTGGACTGGGGAGATTCTCCCCCACTGAATAGTTGCAATCATTAGATTGTGACCACATTAATCTCAACTTTTATGAACTATTTTTAGTAGTCAAGTGTTTAACCAAGAAAGATTTAGTTATCATATCATCAAGGAAAATATTGCATTTACCTGACAATTTTTCCTATTACACAGAGTTTTTAAATAATCTATAATGTATTACACATACGTGACTCATTAGACTTGGTATTTCTAATGAAAAAATTTTAAAAACCCACAAATTACTAAAATGGGAAAAGATTAATTTAAGCATATGGGGGTTCAGATCTTGTCCTCATTTTCATTAAATAAAATATTTTAAAGTCTATTACAATTCCATTCCTGAAGTCTACATTAACTGGAGAAAATGTCAGCTTTATTGAGGAACTCCCTTGTACGTGATACCTTTGTTTTGAGAGCATTTCTGCGTTAGACAATGTTCTGATGTTCACTATCATCAAGATAATTCCTTAAAAACTTTCTGAATGTGGTACCTGCCTTTCATAAATTTAAAAGGTAATTGTCATAATATTGTTTTGACCATATTAACAAAATAAACCTAAAAAAGTGAAGAGGATAGATATCTATAACTGTTTGAAAGAACTCGGTTTCAAACCTCTTTACAACACTAGAAAATTAATCAATACTACACTTGTACAAAGGAAAACATCTATGAGTACCTTAATGACTTTGAAAAACAGTTGGAAATAACTACATTTTAACTGTAAGGGTTTTTTTTGTCACATTCTCTCACTTATACTAATGGATTATTTTTTAAAGTTACAGAAGAAGAAAATATATTTGTCAGGAGCGGTGAATAAATTATTGCTTTGAACTATGTAACCCTGGACAGTGAGTTGCAGCTTCTGGGTATCTTTTCTTGCAAAAGTGCCAGGGAAATGCCATTTGCAGGTGACTCCTGTTGATAGGGAGAATTCCATGCTTGTCACAGAATTTACTAGTTCAAAATCCTTGAATTCAAATCCCAGCCTTGAGGTAGAAGAGATGGGCCTAAATGGATAAGCTCCAGGTAAGCTATTTTGTTCACAAACTTCATTCTGTTTACCTCAAGGAAGAAGCTTTTCACAGTGAATCACTTTGATGTTTAAAACCTATAAAATAATCATGCTGAATCTAGGTGTTAGATGACTCAGACCCCATCCGGGCTGATTTGCCCACTGAGTCCCACTCCATCTATTTCTGCTTGTTGGTCTTTATTTCCCTTACTTCTCACATTTCTAATACAACCCATCACGGTTCAACAGTCATTCAGGTTTGTGATAATATCAGATAATGAAAATAAAGAATCCCAGAAGTTTATAGCTGAAATGGATTCATATGTTTCAACTTCATCCTTTTAGACACCAAGACAGTAAGGTACACTTTTCCCACATGTATGCCACAAGGTAATAGAGAAGTGAATCTAAAGCCAGCCAGAACATCCTTAGTTTCGCTCCAGTAGAAATGTGTTCAAAAACCTTCAGCTCTCATGATAGCAGAGCTACCCCTGGGAAGACCAAGGCTGTGCTCTGTACAAAGATACATCTCTTCTCTACTTTCTGAAGGTGAATGACAAGGCTTGTTTTCAGAAAAATAATGGTGAGTTTTGCAGATGTTTTAGATTTTATGATACTATTTTAAATTTGGGGTTGTGCATTCACTTCTTAAACAGATTTTGGAAAAAATATTTTAAATTATTTGCTACATAACCAAATAGAGTAGAAAATGATGATTTAGAGCACAGTTTTCACATAATTCTTCATTTCTATTCCCTCTTTCTGTGCTATCTTTAATTATTTTTACCCATTCTCTGTCTCTTCTAACCTGTTTTTATTTTATTTTTACCACTACATGACTCTTCATTTTTATGAAGAGTTTTTTTCATACAACTGTATAGAAGGCAAAAGCTAAAACCACATATTTTTTTTTTACTAGTAGAAGATGTAGAAAGGGAAATATGAAGGGGAGAAATATTTAATAGTTTTTTCCACATTTTTTATTGTTGCATTATAGTTGTACACAATGATGGAATTTGTTGTTACGTGTTCACACATGCACACAATATAACAATAAAATTTGACTAATATTCCCCAGCACTTTCCCCCTTCCTCCCCACCTCCCAACCCCTGATCACTTTCCTCTACTGATCTACCTTTGATTTTCATGAGATCTATCCCCATCTTTCTTTTCCTCTCTAGCTTCCGCGTATGAGAGAAAGTATATGACCCTTGATCTTCTGAGTTTGACTTATTTTGCTTAACATGATGGTCTCTGGATCCAACCATTTGCCATAATTTTGTTTCTTCTTTGTGGCTGAATAGAACTCCATTGTGTATATGCACCACATTTTCTTTATCCATTCATTCATTGATTGACACCTAGGTTGGTTCCATAGTTTGGCTATAGTAAATTGTGCTATTATAAACATGGGTATGCATATCTATCACTGTGGTATGATGCCCTTAACTCTTCAGGATAAATACTGATGTGTGGTACAGTTGAGTCATATGGCGATTCCATACCTAGTCTTTTGAGGAACCTCCATTGTGATTTCACAGCGTCTGTATTAATTTACAGTCCTACCAACAGAGTGTAAGTGTTTCTTTTTCTTCACATCCTCCTCAGCATTTATTATTATTTGTATTCTTGATGACTACCATTCTAACTTGTGTGAGATGAAATCGCAGTGTAGTTTTGAATTGTTTCTCCAGTTGCTAATGATGTTGAACATTTTTTCACACATTTATTGGCCATTGGTATTTTTCTTTTGAGAAGTCTCTGTTTAATTAATTTGTCCATTTATTAATTGGGTTATTTGATTTTTTGGTGGGAAGCTTTTTGATTTCTTTATGTATTCTAGATATAAGTCCTCTGTTAGAAGAGTAGCTAGCAGAGATATGCTCTCATTCTGTAGGTTCTCTCTTCACATTCCTAATTGTTTCATTTGCTGTGCAGAAGCTTTTCGATTTGATGCCATCCTATTTATTAACTCTTGGCATTATTTCCTGAGGTTTAGGGGTCCTGTTGAGAAAGTCGTTACCTGTGCCTTAAAAACTGGACTGTTGACTCTGTTTTCTTCTAGGAGTTGCATAGTTTCTGGTCTAATTCCTAGGTCTTTGATCCATTTTGAGTTGATTTGTATGCACAGTGAAAGAGATTCTAATTTCATTTTTCTACATATGGATAATCAGTTTTCCCAGCAACATTGGTTAAAAATGTATGCTTTTGCCATCTTTGTCAGTGATCAGATGACTGTAGATGTGTGGGGTTCTCTCTGTGTCTTCTATTCTTTACTATTGGTCTATGCATCGGTTTTTATGCCAGGATCATGAAGTTTTTGTTACTGTAGCTCTGTAAAACAATTTGAAATATTTTAACTCAGGTATTGTGATGCCTCCAGCATTGCTTTTTTGGCTTAGAATTGCTTTGGTTATTCTGTTTTTTTTTTTTTTTCTTCCAAATAAATTTTAGGACTTTTTTTTTCTAGTTCTATGAAGAATATCATTAGTATTTTGATTGGTGTTGCATTGAATCTACATATTGCTTTTGGTAGTGTGGCTGTTTTAACAATATTAATTCTGCCTATCCTTGAATATGGAGGATTTTCCAACTTCTGAGGTCTTCTTCAATTTCTTTTTTCAGTGTTCTATAATTTTCCTTGTAGAGGTCTTTCAACTCCTTGTTTAGATTTATTCCTAGGTTATTGATTGATTGATTGAGGCTATTGTGAATGGAATTGTTTTCCTGATTTCTTTCTTAGCAGATTCATTGTTGGTATATAGGAAAGCTATTGATTGTTGTATGCTCATTTTATAACTTGCTACTTTGCCAAATTTGTTTATTAGTTCCAGCAGTCTTTTGGTGAAACTTCTTGGATCTTTTAGGAATGAGATCATATCATCTGCAAAAGTCATAATTTGACTTCTTCCTTTCCCATTATTATCCCTGGTATTTCCTTCCCTTGTCTAGTTGCCCTAGCTGGAATTTTAGGATTAGCGAGAATGGACATCCTTGCCTTATCCCACATTTTAAAGGAAATGCTTTCAGTTCTTCCCCATTCATTATGAGATTTGGGTTTTATATAGCATTTATGATGTTGAGGTAAGTTCAATTTGAGGTAAGTTTTTATTCCTAGTTTCTTCAGTGTTTTTATCATGAATTTTGTTGAAGGCTCTCTCTGCATCTATTGAAATTACTAAATGATTGTTGTCCTTAATTCTGTTTATGTGATGAATTGAATTTATTAATCTGTATATATTAAACCATCCTTTGCATCTCTGGAATAAAATCAACTTGGTTGTGGTGTACAATCTTCTTAATAGGTTGTTGAACTCAAATTGATAATATTTTATTAAGTATTTTTGCATCTAGGTTCATCAGGCACACTGGTCTATAATTTTCTTTCCTTAAAGTGTTCTTATCTGGTTTGGGTAAGTGTGGTACTGGCTTCATAGAATGAATTTGGAAATGTTCCATCCCTTTCCATTTCATGAAATAATTTGAGTCCTGGCATTAGTTCATCTTTGAAGGTTTGGTAGAATTCACTTGGGATTCCATCTGGTCCTGGGTTTTTCTTTGTTAGAAGGCTTTTATATTACCATTTATATCTTATTACAAATTGCTGTCCTCTTGATTCAATTTTGGCAGGTCATATTTGTCTACAAATGTATCCATATCTACTAAGCTTCTAATCTGCTGAAGTATATGTTTTTAAAACTGTCCCTGGCAATTGGCTGGATTTCTGAGATATCTGTAGTGATTTCTCCTTTTTCATCTCTAATATTATTAATTTGGATTTGCTGTTTCTTTTTCTTTCAGTTAGTTTGGCTAAGGACTTATCAATCTTGATTATTTTTACAAGAATCAACTCTTTGCTTTATTCCTTTGTATTGTTCTTTTATTCTTAAGTTCACTGATTTTGGCTCTGATTTTAATTATTTCCTTCCTTCTACTGGTTTCGGAATTCATTTGTTTCTCTTTTTAAAGGGCCTTGAGATGCATCATTAGTTGCTTATTTGGAATATTTCTGATTTTCTTGTGTAGGCACTCATGGTTATAAAATTTTCTTTTAGAACTGGCTTCTTCATAGTGTCCCAGAAGTTCCATTATGTTGTAACACTATTCTCATTTGAATCCAATAATTTTTAAATTTCTCCCTTAATTTCATCTATCATTCTAAAGAGTGTTGTTCAATTTTCATGTGTTTGTATAGTTTCTGTAGGATTTTTTTTTGCATTGATTTCCAATTTCATTCCAATATGATCTGATAAGATGCAAGGAATTGTATCTTTTTTTTTTTTTTTTGTATTTGCTAAGTGTTGCTTTGTAGCCTAAAATGTGTTCTAACTTGGAGAAGTTTCCATGAGCAGCTGTTGTTGGATGAAATATTCTATAGAAGTCTCTTAGGTACATTTGATTTATAATGTTTTCAGGTTCCAAGAGTCTTTACTGAGCCTATGTCTGAATGACTTATCTAATGGGGAGAGAAGTGTTTTAAAATCACCCAGTATTGTTGTATTGGGGTTTAGCTGAAGCTTCAATTTGACTAGCGTCTCTTTTATGTAATACATTATTCCAAGCCCTCCTGGCTTTGTAGAGTTTGTCCTGAGAAATCAGAAGTTATTCTGGTTGCCTTGCCTCCAACTCTGACCTTTTTTTAAAAGCCTCTCTTGAGGCTTTTAAAATTCTATCCTTGTTCTCTGTGTTAGGCATTTTAATTATAATGTGCCCTGGAGAGATTATCTTTTGGTCTTATCTATTTCGGGTTCTGAATGCCTCCATCTCATTCTGAAGGTTGGGAAAACTTTTTGGTATTTTTTTCTTGAGGAGTTTATCCATTTCATTAGCTCTCATTCACAGCCCTCCTCAATTCCAATAATTCTTAAATTTAGTATCTTCATGTTGTTCCAGAGTTCTTGTATATTCTGATCATGGTTACTTAATTTTTTTTTTTCTTAACTGTCTGAATGTTCAAAGCTGGTCACTTTGTCTTTTAGCTCTGACATTTTATCTTCAGCCTGGTCTACACTGTTAGAGACTTTCAACTGAACATTTTATTTAATTTATTGTGGTTTTTATTACCAATATTTCTGTTTTCTGCTTTTTTTCAATATTTCTATCTCCTCATTCAATTTCTCATTCATATTCTGTACTGATTCCTTAATTTATTCAGTTGTTTTTATGTGTTCTCTTGGAATTCATTGATCTTTCTTATAATTATTTTTAAAATTCCTTACCTGATATTTCATCCACTGTCATATTTTTGGGGTCATTTGCTGGTGAATTATGAACTTTAGCAGGTGTTTTATTACCTTGTTTTCCATATTTCTTGTATTCCTGTGTTCAGTTTTATGCATCTGTTGGAAGGGATTTCTCTTTACTCTTATGCATGGGCCTTCTTAGGGCACAGTCTTCACTCGCCAAAATGTCCTGGAGTGATTTAGACTGAGACTGCATCATAGTGTGGCATTGACAGTCTGTTATTTCTGCCTGGTTTGCTATAGCAATGAGTGTCCATAGCTGGACCTAGGGTCTCATCCCTAGATGTTTCTCCTTGGGGTCTAATTGTTAGTTTGGGCTTTTGTCTCTTCTATTATTTGTATTAAAATATAACTGAAGATTGAGTTATCATTAATTTGTGTGCGGAACAAGGTACACTGTCTTTTGGTTGAGTTTAGTTCAGCAGCAAAATTATTTCTACCCTGTGAACTTTGTAGTGTTCCTGTATGTTCCCAGCAGCTCACTGAACAGGGGGAAACAAGCAATAGCAACAACTAATGCAAAGAATATACAGCATTAGGTTAAATGCCTGATTCCTACTGTGACGTCTACAATGTTAATTGCCACAAAACACAGAAATGGTAGGCTCAGCAATTACCAAAAGCAGAAAAATTAGGTAATCATAAACTATATCTGGCATTAAAACAACCAATGGGTGTCAACTATGTCATCCACAGCAATAATAATTGCAACAGCATTGATGGTGGGGGCAGGAGTTACATAAACCTATAAGTGCTAAGAAATGGCAGGAATACCATCATTTAAGAGAAACGTGTGATAGGAAGGTAGGAAAATTTCACAATTTCAAAAAGTGAACAGAGAGAATCCACAAGAGATGGACCATGTGATCTTTATAAGTAAGGAGGGGAAAAATATAAATAACATAGTAAAGGGTGAGTGAAAGAGAGAACAATGGAATTTGGTTGTTAGCAGGAGAAGGAAAGTAAGAAAGAGAAACAAGAGAAACAGACAAATGAAAACCATACAAAACAAAACTGTAATATGCCAAATCAAAACCCTAATCTTCAAATGACAAAGCAAGGAAAAACAACTACATTTTAAAAATGGTAAAAATTAGAAAAAAAGAAGCAAATATGTATATGTACATATGTATCCATTTACCAATCAGCACAGCAATAACATACACAAAAAAAGAAAAAGAGAAAAAAGAAAAAGGAAAAAGTTTCCAAATGAAAAATGAAGGAGTCATCTACATCGAGGTGGTCAAAATAGTTGACAAGAATAGATGATCACCATCTATGCCCAACTGTCTTTCTTTCTGCTTCTTCTTGAGCTATGTGCTGAGAGAAAGAGTAAAGGCTGAGAATTGTTAGCCCCTTCCTCTTTATGTATTGCTCACTAAGCTGCCATTTGGAGTAGCCTAAGACAACTATCTTATAATTATCTACATAAACCTCAGATATGGATGAGGATACTGAAACTGAGAGAGATTGCAATCTTACTACATAAGACAGTAAGTGAAGTATAAGATACATTACATAGTGCAGAATAAAAGTTGAAGAAATGACTGACTTCATTTAATATTGAATGTGAACAGAAGACTGAATGGAGTGGTTGGGAAAATGGAATATGGAAAATATACTAAAACTCAGTGGATTTTAAACTTTTTAAAGGGCATATTTATTGTATGTGATTTATATTTCAGTAATAAATAAAACAAAAGGAATAGGATATAGTATTCTGAATACATATTTTAGAGACATCATTTCATAAATGAAAAAAAATTACAAAATTAAAAAAAATGATAATGGAGTGAAACAGACATTATTACCTCATGTGCATGTATGACTGCATGACTGATGTGACCCTGCATAATGTATAATCAGAAGGATGGGAGATTACACTCTACTCATGTATGATCGATCAAAATGTATAAATGCATTCTACTGTCTTTTACAACAAATTAGAACAAATAAAATAAAATAAAACATTAAAAAAGTGAAAGAAAAACTGAGAGTGGAATACAAATAGAAACAAATTACCCTATTTTAAATAAATAGCATAACCACACCACACAGAAGTAAAGAGGAGAGATCAATTTAGGGAACTGTGGAATACAGCTTCTTCACCATCTTCTAGGCACGTGCCAAGCAGAACCGTGTTTATGAGCTTTCTATTACAGTAGTGAAAATCCTGAGAGAGTCAAATTGTAAGGAGGAGAGGCTCATTCTGGCTCGTGGTTTCAGAAGTTTGGTTGCCTGGCTCCTCTGATTTGGGGCCTATGACAAGGCAGCACAATGGGAAGAGCAGGGTGGAGCATGCTGCTCACCTCATCTCAGCAGGAAACTAAAGAGAGAGAGAAACAGAAGAGACTGGCATCCCATGAAACTCTGAATTTTGCCACCAGTGACATAAATTTTCCCCATCTCAAAAAGTTTTCCACAAGCTGCCATCACACTAAGCTAAGGACCAAGACCTTTGGATGACATTCAAGATCTACACTATAGTAAACTGTAAATAAATAATGTATGTAAGTTGGTCCATTTGTTACTCTTATAATTCAATAGTTTTGAAACTACCTTATGCATATTACATAGGATAAAGAAGAAAATAAATCATTTGCTCATTAACTGATTGGGTCATTGGTATTTATCCAAAAGAACTCAAATTAGCATGCTACCAAGACACATGCATATCAATGTTTATAGCAGTGAAATTCACAATGGCCAAATTATAGAACCACCCTTGGTGTCCATCAACAGATGGATAGAGGACAGATTTACAAATCTGAATCCACAGAAATAATTGAAGTGAACAGGAGTAAAGCTACTGAAAAAATCAAAGAATTTTAATTAATTCAACTTTCCCCCCATAATTACAAGTTGAGATCAAGAAAAGGGAGAACAAGATCCTTCTTTGAAGTGACGTTGGGATTGAGGGAAGTAAAATGCTCTGAGTAGGTCGTTGAATAGACATAGGGTGAAGGCCAGTAGGTCTGAGTAGGTCGTTGGATAGACATAGGGTGAAGGCCAGTATAAACTGGCGGTATTGTTAATGAGCATCAGTTCCCAGACAACTTGTTTTTGCCTTTTCTTCTGGGAATCTAAAAACTAAAAGAGACAGCTGTGACACTGCTATGGCCATCACATGCAGATGGATTTCATCCAGAGCTTCTCCTCACAGATCAGGAGGAAAATCTTCACTGGAGAAAGCACATGACTCTTTCTCTTTCCTATGGAGCACTGGCAGATGGCTGCCACAGGCACAGCCATTTTGTGAAAGTGAGGTAGGAAGCCTGAGGGAAATTATAAGACACCTTGTCAGACTACACACCAAGACAGCAGCTGCCTGGCTCCAAAACTAGTGAAATATTCAAGCAACTGTTAGTATTTCTTTTACTTGTAGACAAAATCACTCTGTTTTAGAAGAGGTGCCAATCAAGGAAGATATGCAGTGACCATCAAATAACCAGAGTATGTGGAGAGGTAGAAAATTCCATGAGACAGGGAAAAAATTACAAATAAAGTGCTATCTGGTAGCAAATGAATAGCTTGTATACAATTGAGGGTTTTTGTGTGTGTTGTTGTCACTTCATAATCAGGAATATTATTGTTCACAGTGGAATTGGCTAAATCGTACATAATTTTCATTATATTGCTTTAGTAGATATCAGATTTTTCTCACCTAATTCACACAAATTGGATATGATTTTTCAGATTATGATTCAGATAACTGCATGACAGTTATCTTAGTCTGCCAATTGGCATAAACAAAAGCAGTATTTGAAAACTTGAAAAAAAAACATTTAAGATATCATACTTAAATAAAATATTTGTGACGAGTGAGTAAAAATCAAAGTTTCAGAGTACTACAAAGTTTCTATGAAATGTTTTAAATTCCATATTAATGCTTAGCATTGTTATGAATGAATGAAAAGCATTCATCATAACAGCAGTAATGACAATAAATAGAAACAAAAACCACCATGCCAAATCAAGCTACACTGAGGTTTTACCTCACTCCAGTTAGAATTGCAACCATCAAGAATAAAATATGAATAGATGTGGGTGAGGACATGGGGAGAAAGTAACACTTGCACATTGTTGGTAGGACTGCAAATTAATACAATGACTATAGAAAGTTTTATGAAAATTCCACAAAAGGTTAGGAATGGAACCACCCAGTTATTTCATTTCTCATTGTCTATTCAAAAGAACTGAAATTAGCCAACTATAACAAAATATTCCTTCCAATGTTCATAATAGTGCAATTCACAATAGCCAAGTTATGGAATAAGCTTAGCTGTCCATAAACAGATGAATGGATAAAGAATATGTCATATATATACACAATGGAGTTCTACTCAACTATAAAGAAGACTGTCAATGTTAACTCTTAATTGATGAAACAGGAGTACAGAAAGCTAAGTGAAATAAGCCAGAGTCAGAAAGTTGGGAGGTCGAATGTTTTCTCTCACATGCAAAAGCTAGGGAAAAAAAGAAATTAAAAAAAGGGAAACTCAGAAAAATAAAAGGGGAGATCAGTACAGCAGAGGCAGGGATCAAGGGGGAAGCAGTAGGGGGTGGAAAAGGGAAAAATTGGGGAAGAAGATGGACGAAATTGTGCTATATGCATGTATCAGTACATCACAATGAATCCCACTTTAATGTATGATTTTAATTCACTAATGAAAAAATAGACACAAATTAATGGAAGGAAGTCCAAAAGCATAGAGAGAGGAAGGAATCAGGTGGAGGAAGGAGGAGAGAGAAAGGGGAGTTAAACAGAGCAAATTGTATTATGTACATATATGCATATGGCACAATGAACCCTATTATTCTGTTAATTATAATTCACTAATAAAAAATTCCAGGAACCCGGAGAGGAGAAAAAATTGAAATTTTAGAAAGTTCTATTAATTGTAAATTAATTGTTGCTCTAATTTGTATTTACATTTCATAATGTTATCCCAACTTTTCATGATTGGTTAAAGTGATCCATGAACTTGAGCATTTGAAAAATACCAAGATAATCACTCCCCCAACTCTAAAAATTTTCTGTTTCTTCAAGCCAAGTGAAAAAAATTATATTTGAAGGTTTAATAGGTTATGCAAACCTTACCTGCTTGTTAATTGCCTGAAAATATAAACATGGCAAGAGTATGTGTGTGGAAGATGGGCACTTAGAGCTCCTTTCTTCACAGGAACAAAGACTGACTATCCTTTTATATCCTTTTATAATGCTCAAACAAGATATTTATCTGACTGATCAAAAATCAGTGACTGTGTCATGGAGTGTTCTGGGGTTTGCTTCATTTGTCTTAAAAGGGATGAAATAAAAAAGGTTATGTAGAAAGTTCTGACCCCAATTTATGCTGGAGCCCTGTACTATATAACTGGTCTTTTGTTAGACCTCAACCTTAGTCTGAAAACATCTTGCAAGTTCTCAGAAAAAATAATTTGGGATAAATGTAGGATGCATGTTGTAAGATAGCAATTTCTAATGCTAAGATATGCTATTATATTACTATTAGGCCAATATGGTTTTAATCATCAATTTTTTTTTGCACAGAAATCATGGTTATTTTTTATTTTTACAAATGCTATTACTCTTCATAATTCTTTTAATTATAATATCTTAATGCTTATGTTTTCTACAAAGAATTTGAGGTGACTTTGAGGTAAATATTTAAATTACAAAATAGCAATGGAAAATGATTATACAATTAATCCAGGCTTTTATTAGTAAATGTTGAAGCATTTTCATTCTTTTCTTAAGTTTCTGAATCATCCTAATGAAACTTTCCACAGATTCCTGATTTTCCAAAGTTCTTCGTTGTACAAAATCATTCCTCCTTACATATATTCCAAGTAAATAAATATTTTCCAATCCAAAATGAATATACTATATGCTGTCATTTTGTTTAAACATTCTGTTTAGAATCACTCTTGACTATAGTTTCCAGAGGTCATTTATATAAATTAGGTCATTTCAGAAAATGTTATTTAATAAAAGGGAGTTTAAATTTGCTTAAATTCTCAAAATAAGATACCCAATTGGATAAATATTTAATTATTACCTGTTAGTATGAACTCAGATCTGTCTAGTTTTCATAGTATTAGCATAGAATATTTGTTTAAAAATGAGGGTTTATGATCATTTTTAATATTTCCAACTTTCTCTATATTGTATTCTCCACTCATTGAGTTCCTGGTTTGTTTTAATAGCATTGTGTGTTTTAAAATGGAATATAGATAAAGGAGTGAGTAGAGAGAACAAAAAACAAAGGAATAAAGAGAATTAGTAAAATTTAAAACAAAAAAGAAAGTGTGAGCACTAAAAATATTCATAAACATTTTGTTAATCTTCCCTCCTAGCCTGTACTCTCCCCCAAGTAAGTCCATCTTAGATGTTATGAACAAATCAAATGTTTTTAATTACAACATGTAGGTTATGCTTACTGTGACCTTTGGCAGTATCTCTCTTTTTGGAGTGTATCCACCTCTAAGGAGCACACAGGAAGGGTTACATTGACACTGAGAATACCAAGCAGTCGGAAGAAATAAACCCATCTCAGTCAATTTGGAGTAGCAGCCTAAAATCAGCATGGTGCACTTTATGGTACACTTTACTTGGAATTAGGCTGGCTGCCTTCCTTCCCTTTCCTGTTCTCATGGATGAGGCAGAAATCATCTTATTAGCAAGTGGCCACAAAACCCAGATGGAAGAATATTTTATGAAATTTGTCAGACTGATGATGTATGTGAGTGTGACAAATAAAATGAGAAGACCAAGACTGAACTCTGAAAACAGCAAACAAAACAAAACATGGAAAGAGATTTATTCATTGTGCACAGGACCAGTTCAACCTCTGAGCATCTGCACTTTTTTCAGTGTCATATTTAAAAGGTAAGGTGAAGATACGCCAGATGCGCTTTAATTCTAGAATTGGAAAAGCTTACAGAGATAGAATTCTAGACAGTCTGTGGTCTACACTGGGACATATTTAAATACTCTGATAATAAAAGGATAATATTGGTCACCCTTTGGGGATGATATAAGTTCATGTAAAATATTCACTGAAGGTTTTATCATTTGAAGCAAAAATTTAAAAAGAAATATATTAAATTTATGACACTTCCTACAATTTTAAATGATTGTTTAAAAATGCATATTAACAGAAATATTTGAGAAATAGCTATTATTGTGGCTCTGTCCATTTCATACAATCAGGGGATTACTTAAATTTATGATAATGCTACCAAAATAAAATATTAAAAATAAAAATTTCATAAACATCAATAGACAAATTTCACATTGCTCATTTCACACTAAATGTTTTCTTTAAATTTATATATCTTTAAAAATTATATTTGTTTTGCTATAAAATTTAAAGAATCAAAAATAAGAAAAATAAAAATTGCTAATTATTCCATAGCTTAAATTCAGCACAAATGTTTATCATTTCGTATTACCATATTGTCAATTGTATACAAAAGTAACTTTTAAAAAATGGAAAGGCTAGGCTGGGTGGTGCATGCCTGTAATCCCAGCAGGAGAATGGCAGGTTAGAAACCAGCCTGCACAATTTAGCAGAAATCTCAATCAGAAATCGCAGAGATCTCTGTTGAATTATGTATTTTAAAACATTTATATAAGTATGTAAAAAGTGTCACTTATTTTATTTTGAGACCCTTTTTAAAATGGTCTTAACATTAAAAAAAAAAAAAAGGAAGGGGCTGGAGATGTCGCTCAGTGGTGGATCACCTCTGGGTTCAATCTCCATTACCAAATAAAATAATAAAATAAAAAGCAAAGAGCTTTTAAAAATATGTACTCAAGGTTATATGAAATATGATTTGACGTATGTATGTAAATGCTATTCATAGGCTCTAATAATAAAGGAATATTTGTTGTCTCTATCTTTCAAAATTTCATATTACATAGTATGCTTTGAGTTTGATCTTCAAATTTTTTTTTTTTTTTTTTTTTTTTTACTGGGGATTGAACTCAGGGACACTTGGCCACTGAGCCACATCCCCAGCCCTGTTTTGTATTTTATTTAGAGACAGGGTCTCACTGAGTTGCTTAGGGACTTGCTAAGTTGCTGAGGCTGGCTTTGAACTTGCAATCCTCCCGACTCAATCTCCCATGTCGCTTGGATTACATGCGTGCCCCACCACGCCCGGCTGATCTTCAAATGTTGAACTTGGGGTTATCATTCATGTTGTCTTGGAAGAGAGACCCCAAACACTTTACAATCCTTATGATTTTCAGATCCCTTAGAGTGAGAGCATAATTATATATATCTGGGTTTCTAAAATTATATATTTTAACTGAGAAGGTTTAACTTTTGGATCCTTTTAGGAAGAATAAAAGATTTTCCTACTTCCTATCTCACGTTTATTAATCTCCCATGTCTCTTAGAGCAACTGAGTTTTTTTTTTTAGAAAATCTACAAAATGTGCATATGTCATATAATATTGTTTTTAAGAATATAATGACAGTATTTGCTACAATTTTCACATTCCCATATATTGAAATAGGTCATAAGCCATTGTGATAACAAATAATATAAAAATATTAATGTCAATAAAATTCTCATAAGGAATGAACACATACTTAATAACCAAACAAATATTAAGTCAAGCTTGATTTAGTGGATAGCTTTTTCATTTTGGGAGGAAAAGAAGGAAAATGACAGTAATAACCTGGAAGAGGAAATATCTAAATTTTGGACATGGTATATCAGATTTTCCTAGGAAATAAAAAGCAAAATTCTGTCCTTATAAAACTTTCATTTGAGCAAAGAAAGATTTTAAATTTGTTCATCTCTACACAGCGTTTAGTTTGAGGTCACCTGACAACAGTAAAACAAATACTCTTTAAAACATGAATCTGGCCAAAAATAATCAGGGAGGCATTTCTAGCTAGTGGTTCCTCATTGCTATCTGTAGCTCCAACCTACTAGAATTTAGGTAACATTTATTTTTAGAAATTTTACAGATTTAATATTTATTTGCCAGCAAAATGATTTTGAAGCATAGATTTTCTATCTTAAGAAACGATTCAATTCAAAATACCCCTCACTTGCTCATCTTTCCTTTAGCTAGAGACACATGCTTTCCAGAAAATATAATCTTTGATATAAGTAGAAATTACTTTTTAATAATCCCCCATTTTGGAGGAGGAGAAAAATACTATAAAAATATGGATTTGCAATCAAAACCCAATCTTGAATATTTACATAACCTTAATGGATGTTAAGAGAATCATTGCTAACCCTGTGCTTGGTTTAATTCATTTTCTCTTTTAGCACCCTCTGCTGGAAATAATAAAAAAAATTGTAGCATCTGTAAAACAACTGGATAGCACAGCACGCTAATCAGAAGGGTATAGCTCATATGTGTGATCCAAATTGCTGGCCCCAAATTATCATTATAGTGTGCTAAAATATATTTTAAAATAAACAATCAAATTTCAGTATGATTAGAAGCAAAGCATGAAATATATTTGTAGGACTCAATGGCAATCAGTTGTTTTTATTGTCAGCATCTTTTTGCAAAGGGTTATAAAGATTCTTCAAATTAAAAAAAAAGCATGTCACAGTTATTCATTAGAATGAAACTATCTTAGATGTATATTAGTTTGCTTTTTACTGTACATATCTAATAACATCAGAAATAACAGCAGACATAAAGACAACTGTGAGCACTACACAGGTGTATAACCATGTAACCACATTTTACATAATAACAGTTACACTTTGAAGAAACCTATGAGGCAATGACTATTACAGTGGGAAGACTGGACCATGAAGAGATATTGTACATTTTCATTGTCTTAAACTAGTAAGAGGCTGAGTCTGGATTTTCACCTGTTTATTCTGACTTCAGAACTTGCTCCTTAGAATTTGGCACTGCTAATCGAGATCAGCATTTTAAAGTGTGGACAGGATTTATAGAAAGATGAGGCTTGTCTATATATAAGAAGAACAAATGTTTAATAAAAAGCATTTTTTTGGTTGTTTTTTCAATTAAAAATTTTAAAAGAAAACAGGAATGCTTTGCTGAAGCAGTTGTTCATCATTTTTTACTGGCGAGTTTTAATTACACATAATATTCCATATTCATACATGCACATAACATTATTTGATTGATCTCATCCCCCGATGCCTTTCATTTCCCTTCATTCCTCCCTCTCCCTGATTCACTTGTTCTACTTCATTGATCTCTCTTCTGTTATCATTTTTATTTTAATTAATGCATTATAATTACATATGAAAGCAGCATTCACTGTGGTATATTTTTATGTGGACAAAGCATAATTTGGTAGATTTTGCTCCTGTGTTTCCCTGTGCCTTCCCTTTCTCCTTCCCTCTTGATATTCATCCACTACTTTCTGGTCTCCCTTCTGTATTCACATGATCCTTTTTTTATTACCCCCCCCCCCTTTAACTTCTATATTGGACAGACACACTCAGCCCTTGAATTTCTGAGTGTGGCTTATGTCACTTAACATTTTATTCTCCATTTTCATCCATTTACCTGCAAATATTGAAATTTCATTGTTTATGGCTGAATAAAACTCCATTGTGTATATATACCATGGTGCATGTCTTTTCTTCATCATTTATCTGTTGATGGATATCTTGTTGTTTCTATAACTTAACTTTTATGAATTATGCTGCTTTAAACCTGGGTATGCATGTATCACTATAGTATGCTGATTTTAGTTCTTGTGGGAAAATACCAATAAGTCGAATAGTTAGGTCACAAGGTGTTTTCATTTCTGGTCTTTCAAGGAATCTACATACTGCTTTCCAAAGTGATTATGCTAATTTGTAGTCCCACCAGCAATATACACAGATTCTTTATCCACCATATCTTCATTGGCAATTATTGTTATTTGCATTCCTGAGGACTGGCATTCCTACTGGAATGAGATACAATCTCACTGTAGTTTCTTTTTTTTCCCCACATTATTTATTTATTTATTTATTTATTTTTTAATTTATTTAATTTTGATTCATTGAACACAAATGGAGTACAGCTATTGTTTCTCTGGTTGTACACAAAGTAGAGTCACACCATCTGTGCATTCATACATGTACACAGGGCAATGATGTCTATCACACATTCTGTTATTATTCTTACCTCCCCATCCAGGCCCCACTCCTCCCTCCCCTCTCTGCTCTCTATCCTTACTCCATTCTTGCCACCCTTCCACCCCACATTATGCATCATCATTCACTTATCAGAGAGATCATTTGGCCTTTGGATTTTTGGGATTGGTAATCACACTTAGCATAACAGTCTCCAACATCATCCATTTACCTGCAAATGCCATAATTTTATTCTTCTTTATGGCTGAGTAATATTCCATTGTGTACCTATACCACAGTTTCTTTATCCATTCATCTATTGAAGGGCATCTAGGTTGGTTCCACAATCTACCTATTGTGAATTGAGCAGCTATGAACATTGATGTCTCATTGTAGTTTTGATATGCAATTTTCTGATTGTTGAAAATGTTGAAGAGGTTTTTATATACTTGTTAATCTTGCATTTTTTCTTTTGAGAATTGTCTGTTAAGATAAGTTGCCCATTTATTGATTGAATTGTATGTTTTCCTGGTACTTTTTTTGGAATTCTTTATATATTCTGAATATTAATCCCATTTTGAAAGAATAGCTGGCTAAGACTTTTCCCCGTCCTATAGGCCATCTCTTCATGGTCTTACTTATTTTTCTGTGGAAAAGTGTTTTAATTTAATGTCACACTACTTACTGATTCCTGGTTTTATTTCTTGAGCTTTAGGAATATTAAGAAAGCTGATTCCTGTGCAAATATCTTGAAATGTTGACCCTATGGCTCCGTCTAACAATTGCAGTATTTCTGGTCTAATTCCTAGATCTTTAATCCACTTTAAGTTTATTTTTGTGCACGATGGAAAATACATATCTAGTTTAATTCATTTACATATAGATAGCCAGTTTTCCCATCACCATTTGTTAAAAGGTTATCTTTTTAGGATATATGTTTTTGGTGCTTTTGTCAAAGATCAGATGACTATATCTAAGTGGATTTGACTGTTTCTTCTATTTCATTGATCTTCATTTCCTTTTTATGCAAATACCACAGCACACCTAACAGTCTAATATTTCTCATAATTTTCCCAATTTTGCTGTCTTTGGTATATATCTTAAGATAAAAATTCTGCATTGTTGGGAATACATTGGGAATATTGTTGCAAGCATTAGTTATTTCACTCTCCCCTAATGAGATAGTTATACCACTTGAATTTCTCACTGCTGTCAATGGGGGAAGAAAAGATAGTGGAATGAGACAGACAGCATTACCCTATGTACATGTATGATTACACGAATGGTGTGAATTTACATCGTGTACAGCTATAGAAATGAAAAGTTGTACCCCATTTGTATATGATGAATCAAAATGCAGTCTGTAAAAATAAAAGTAAATTTAAAAAAAGAAGGTAGGAGAAGTGAAATAAAATAAAATAAATACAAGTTTGTTAGATGTGTGTACAATTTTAGAAAGTAAATTCTCAACCATATAATATGCATGATCATTAGTTTATTAAAGTTGTAATTTCCAGTTATTCTTGTACTGGGTTTTTAAAAACAATGTTGAATATTGCTGGGCAGAGTGGCACATGCTTGTAATCCCAGCGGCTCGGGAGACTGAGGCAGAAGGATTGCGAATTCAGACCCAGGCTCAGCAATTTAGTGAGATCCTGTCTCAATGAACAAATGAATAAATAAATAAATAAATAAATAAATAAATAAATAAATAAATAAGAAAGAAAGGAAGGGGAGCAACTGGGGATATGTCTCAGTGGTTAAGTGCCCCTAGGTTCGGTCTCCAGTACCAAAAAAATAAAAAATAAAAAAGATATACCTAAAATTGACAGTTTAGTTACCTTTCATTTCCCCTTTGCTCAAATTGCCCTTTCTTAAGCTGTTTCTCCTACTTACCTGGAATACTTATCTATTGCTTGTCAAAGCCTATCTGTATTCATAGATACATTTCAAATATATTAGGAACAATTTTGGGTTCTTACCTACATCCATCAGTTCAATTAAATGGTAGAAATCTCAGCTTTCAGGACCTGTCAGAAGGTTCTATATAGAACCTGTGTTCTATAATGGAGCTGAGTGGAAACAATCCTTGTATTCATATAGCAATTCAATGAAAGGAATCAGAAAACAAAGTGACACAATTTAACAGGAGCTAGGCTTAATGATACGGTGTAAAAAATAATAATGCTGGGTCTAAGTTAAAAGAGTAGTAACTTTTTAAATGATGTGAACCCAAAGGAAAAGCACAGTTCCTCATAATTTCAATATCATTAAATCCAATCAGATATTTCTATTTGAGGTCATTAAATAGCATTCATCTAAGATTATATCTATTTGTTATTAGTGTTATTACTAGCTATTTCATTTCTTTGGTTTTCTTTTGAAAAAAATTCTATAATTGTAATGGCTTATGTTCTGATGTTTATTGAAGCTTTTACATAAATAATCATCTTTCCAACAAAATCTAAAACATAACAAAAATATTTTTCTTTAAAAGTAAGATTAAGATGATTATTCTGTACTGGATGCAAAAATGTAATTTCATGTTTAATATTGTAAACTATATGAGGCATATTTTATTGTAGTATACAGAGAATTACAATGTATAATATATAAGATTAATATTATTTTATATGATTTAGATTTTATATGATTAATAATTGCATTTTATGCAATAACATAAGTATTTCTTGAATTTCAAATGAAGTAATGTTAACATTATGAAAAATAATAAATGCATATTATTTAGTCTTCACAAAAAACCTATCAAATATGTTATTGTCATATTCATTCACAGATGAGGACAGTAAAAATTAAAAAAGGAAAATAATTTGCTGAGAATCCCACATTTAATAAACAAAAGATTAGAGATAACCATTCAGGTCTAGAAAAGTACAAAAAGATAAATAATTTACCCAGTCAGTTCTGAAGAAATATAAAATGTATAAGTTCTGAGTTATTTAACATTAAAAAGTGAGATTTAAATTAAATATCAAATTGCATATTATCATAATATAAATGCATAATGTGTTTTCAGATTTTTACAAAGCACCATGTTGGTTGCTAGACATAAGACAAAGATATATTTATTAAATATTTATAAACAAAGGTGCTTTTTGAAAAACCAGAAATCAAATATTACACTGACTATAAATCATTCTACAAAAAATGGGCACTGAAAAATCTTAATCTGTAGTTTAATAACGCCCTCTGCTGTTAGCAAACAGTAATGAAAATCATTTAAGTAGGTGTGATTATAGATAATACAATGTATTCTTTTTAAATAATAAATCCATTCAAATTTTCACATAATCTCTCTCTGTATCTTAGAATTGTGCATGCGATTTTTATCTAAAAAATCAATTTATTTTATTGACATGTATAAAAACAATAACTGCTAAACATCGAATGTATAGTAAATAGTTTTTATGATGAATTTATTCTCCTGAAATCTATGCCTACATCATACAGCTATTTCAGATAATCATTCACATAACAATGTATGAACATAAGGCATTATCTGTGTTGCCACAAATAATAAACATTTACATTGCATGGCTAACTTTTCCCCAGTTACAATTGAAATCTAAAGAAAAGATACTTGCAATTTCATAGATTTCCAGAACAGGACAAACTATGTCTAAATACACAATTTTTCAATAGCTGCATTTAAAAAGTGATGGTTCTAAATGCAACTTCCTGGTGATAAAAAAAGAACCACACGCAAAAAACGGATATGAAACATTATGTTGTTACTAACACTTTGTTTCCAAGATGAAAGTAGAGTATAGACACTCAAAGAAATATATTGTTTTCATGTTTATTAAAAATTTTTGCTTCTTTTCTAAGTTGTTTACTAGAATTATATTTATGAGAGTAGTTCAGAGATGCTACTTGGTCTTCCCTGCCATTTATGAAAATCAGGAAAAAAAATTTAAGATTCAAGTATTAAGTACTGTTATCAAAAGTAAGAGAGAAAGAGAAGGTTAAATTAGTTCAGACAAATCTAGAGAAAGGAGTATGAAGTAATTTATAGTTCAATAAAATCAATTTAGCAATAAGATTAATACATTATTATGGAAATATCATTTACTAATTTGTGTAGCACTAGCTTACACTTTATTGTTTGTTTCCATTTTTCTTTATTGCTACCCTTCTGCCTTATATATAATTAATTTTTATAATTCACTTTGTCTCACATAATGGAAATGAATATCTTTATTGCACAACAACTGCTGGTGACCAGGAATACATTCTGTGTGACTCTGCTCTAAAGTCATTTAAGAGTCTTATCTCTTTGCACTTTTGTTACTCAGCTTTCAGGGCTTAAGTCTTTCTACTTACAGATGCAGGAAAAAGCAAGAGAGAGCCAGAAGGATGGTCAGATCATTTTATTATTTATTTTATTGTATTTATTTTTGGTACCAGAGATTGAATCCAAGGGTACTTAACCACTGAGCCACATCCCCCACCCTTTTTATATTTTATTTTAGAGACAGGGTCTCAATAAGCTACTGAGGCTGACTTTGAATTTGAGATCCTCCTGCCTCAGCCTCCTGAGCTGCTGGGAATAAAGGCATGAACCACCATATCAGGTTGGTCAGATCATTTTAGTGCTCTACTTAGAAGTGGTATGTTAGGATTTGGATATGAGATGCACCCCCAATTCTCATATGTGAGGCAGTGCAGGAATGTTCAGAGGTGATATTAGATTAGGAGGGCGGTAACCTAGTCAGCCAGTTAATCCATCTGATGGACTAATAATTTGAAAGGACTACTGTACTGAGTGGTGACCATAAGCAGGTAGCATGTGGCTGGAGGAAGTAGGAGTGCCTTTGGGATTTATATTTTGCTTCTGCGAGTGGAGTGGAATGCTGTCTGCTACCTGGCTAACATGAACTGAGAAACTTCTCTCCACCACATCCTTCTGCCATGATGTTCTGCCTCACCTTGTGCCCAGAGCTATGAAGTAGTCGACCATGGACTGAAACTCAAAACCATGAGCCAAAATAAACTTTTCCTCCTTTAAGTTGTCTGTGAGGTCTTTTGCTCACAGCAAAGAAAATAGACAATATGGTTTACATGATTTCACTACATTATATTGGATACTGGTAAAAACTAGAAGTCACTACCAATTCCTTTTCATCATGACATTTGACACTGTTGAGTTTATTTTTAAATATAAATGACATTAATGTCTTATATTTTATTTAATCAAAAGAATGTTCCAAGTTTCCTTCTAATAAAATATATGTGTTCCCATTTTGCCTCCAACTTGAGAGACAATATAATTAAATGAGGTCCTTTCCAGGATAGAAAAGAGCAGAGAAAGGTTCATCTTTGCTGTGAGGATGTATGAGAAGGAGGAAGGAAAAGATAGAACAGAGGTTAGGAAGGTCATGG
This sequence comes from Glaucomys volans, assembly GCA_020662805.1. Taxonomy (NCBI): domain Eukaryota; kingdom Metazoa; phylum Chordata; class Mammalia; order Rodentia; family Sciuridae; genus Glaucomys; species Glaucomys volans. Next base: position 215,601 of record JAJEJO010004562.1, on the reverse strand, counting down.
AGATCTCCTCCCTTACACCTCCACTCTCAGCCCATGGGATAACCTTGAAGAGGGTTGTCCTGTATTTCAAATAAATACAAATAACATGAGACTATGGGATAAAAAAGGACACTGTTCTCCAGGTGTGATCTGGAAGCCATCATAATTCTTCAAGGGAATCCCTGGATATAATTTCGGAGCATGAAGTGAGTTGAGGATGTACTGTGGCTTTGGGAGGCTGACAGATACTTGAGCCTAAATCACTACTCACTCCTGACCCCCGCCTGTGTCTTTTGAGAGATACTCCAGTTGTCTGATGCCCTTGTGAGTTGATTTATAGGTGTTTGAAGTTGACCTTGAGTTTTCCAGTGCCAAATTTTAAATTCTGGCACATGTATTTTTGTTATCTTGCAAAGAAACTTTCCACCATGACTTCCCTTGAAGTTAGCTAGGCACTGACATTTTTCTTACCTAGATACATATATTTCAATAAAATTATCAAGTAAATTTTTGTGATAGTTATAAATTTAATATTATAAATTCATTTGGGGAATATAAACATTCTTACATTCTGGTATTTGGCATTGTGTTTCCATTTATTCCTGTCACTTAAAAATTATCTGTTAAACCATTTTAATTATATTCACTCATATTCATGTGTGTTCTAAGTTCTTTTTTTCTGGTTATTTCTATAATCATAGAAAAATTTTTGTGTGTCTTTAGTATTTTCTAATTTACTATACTCCATTTATAGTTTTACTTTGAGTAGTATTTTTCTTCATTTCTGTATCTTTAATTTTAAAGTATTGTTCTGTATAAAACTAGCTTGAACTTCAGTTGTTTGTAGAATATTTCAAATGTACAAGGTTGTATAAAAAGGTAATCATATTCCACTGAAGTTAAACTTGTACTAAAATAGATCATTATAGTTAACAAAATTATTGTTTAAATTTAAATTAACAAAATTATTGTTTAAATCTGATCAATCAATTTTTGACTATCTTGCCCATACCCTGTAGTATGATTTAAAAACAATATGAAGTATCAAAATGATTGGATCAATGCCAACTCATTTAATCTGTTCTGTGAATGAGCATATCTACCTAACATATGCAGTATTTGCAGTAATGGAAAAATAATGGAGGTGCTCAGTACTCATCCCAACACATACGCAAAGTGGTTGATTTAGCTTATGTAATAGATAACAGGCTGCCAAGAATCATAGCATTTGTCCATCTGTTCCTACACTTAATGGGGAGTTTTATTCAAAACCCTCAGACAGATAAATTTGAGAAATTCTAAGCAATTCTGCCTTAGAGTCTTATTTCTTTACTTAGGTGAAATTTATCCTTAAGGGAACATATTTCAATCAATGTTTAAAAAATAATTATCCCTTGGCAAGCTGTGTGACTTCTTATTTAGCATCATCTTTGCTTTATGTTGCCGTTGCAAATAAGAGTAACAATCAAACTTAGAGAAATGTCTTATTTAAGATTTAGTAACTAAGTGAAAGTTGTTTTGCTTCAAAGTCAGGTTCAGTCATTCAGTGTCGGACATCTCTTCACTGCCTCAGCATTAGATCGATCTCTTGCTTTCTCTCTCTCTCTCTCTCTCTCTCTCACATACACACACACACACGCACACACACACACAAATTTATATTTGTGTGTGTAAAAATCTGTAGATCTCTGTACCTTTATGTTGATCATCATTTAATTATATTGTCTCTCAAGTTGGAGGCAAAATGGGAGCACATATATTTTATTAGAAGGAAACTTGGAACATTCTCTTGATTAAATAAAATATAAGACATTAATGTCATTTATATTTAAAAATAAACTCAACAGTGTCAAATGTCATGATGAAAAGGAATTGGTAGTGACTTCTAGTTTTTACCAGTATCCAATATAATGTAGTGAAATCATGTAAACCATATTGTCTATTTTCTTTGCTGTGAGCAAAAGACCTCACAGACAACTTAAAGGAGGAAAAGTTTATTTTGGCTCATGGTTTTGAGTTTCAGTCCATGGTCGATCTACTTCATAGCTCTGGGCACAAGGTGAGGCAGAACATCATGGCAGAAGGATGTGGTGGAGAGAAGTTTCTCAGTTCATGTTAGCCAGGTAGCAGACAGCATTCCACTCCACTCGAAGAAGCAAAATATAAATCCCAAAGGCACTCCTACTTCCTCCAGCCACATGCTACCTGCTTATGGTCACCACTCAGTACAGGTACCGTTACTTTGATCATCATTTTGAGTTGTTGATATTTTTGAAATCTAGAGTTTTATATTTACTACACTTCCCTTTCCGTAACTTATTTAATAGGAATCACTATAAATTCATTAATCACAACATTTAAAGATTATCTGAGAACTTAATCATTGCTCATCAGTGGGTGCTGCATGTATTAATGAACAAGAAAAGAATTATTCGAGCTTTTTAAGATTACATCCTATGCAAAAGAACAATAAGAAAAAATATCTACAGTATAGTTGTCTAATTACAGTTTTGAATGTTTGTAACGTGGGAACCAAACTGGACTTGAAAATTCATCAGGAATTGATATAGAAGTGAAATTTATACTGAGACTTGCAGAAAAATGAGTTCTAAAGGGTGTGATTGTGTGTGTGTGTGTGTGTGTGTGTGTGTGTGTTTATGATTGCAGGAAAGTGGGGATACTTATTGTGAGAAGACAAGATGCATACGAAGTAGGTGAGTCTGGAGTTTCAGGCCTCAGTAGTCTGCATGTGGGAAGGAATTCAGCATAAGCTTGTGAGCTGTGCTTGTTTTGTACTCTATTTCCTCAGAACAACAGGGTCAAGTGTACATAATTGCAGTTTCCTTTTCACACTCAGCCCTAGAGGAAATAAAGAAAACACCTGCAACGAGTCAAGTCTTGAGATGTTCAAGGTAAACTTGTAAAAACAAAGATAGAATGGACGACAATTGAACAATGGAAGTCTTTCTACTCCCACCCAGCTCAGAAGCTATGAATGTAGCAGGTAGGTATGCATCTTATAAACAAATGGGAAATGTCTGAGGAATTGCTGGGAAGACAAAAGGCTTACATAAGATAGTAGGTGAGAGCTTTAAATGGAAAATGGGCATATCAGACTAATTTGAGCAAGAGTTTTCCTTTCACTCTTGATTCATTATTTCCATTTTCACTCAAGAGGTCTATTTCCTGTTTATTCTCAGTACAGAAATTAATAACCATAGCCAAAGGTTCTAAGTAAAAATGGGAAACTGTACAACAGAGAAGCCATCCTGAGCTACAGAGTTAATACACATCGACTGGTCAGTCAGAGAAAAGGGAGGAGTTGAATGATGAATTGGCCTCACATGGAGATTGACAACTGCTCTGTTGAATGCTTCAGCTTGGGAAATCTCTCTTGCTTCTCCAAGCAAGTCACTGTGTACCCTGAACACTATTTAAAGTTCAGGATTCTCATCTGGCTAGGATTGCTTCAGATTTAGGGAGCCTAAACTGGTGTGGAGAGAGATCAACTTCCTCTACTTCAAACTGAGCCTCCTCTATGTTGCTCCCCATCTACACACACCCTCCACTGATGTCTGACTCCTGCAAGTCTGTCACTTACAGTAAAGAGAGGTAGTTGGTAAGGAAGATAGGACTTCAAGGGCACTGATGTAATCTGGGCTTCCCCAGGCACTGGCAAATACTTGAAGCTTACCCTTTGAATTTGAGGAGCCAATTGTGAATTGTTTCGTGGTCCTCTGTGGGAATGTCCTACTGCACTTTCTCTGATATGGGAGAGTGCTCGTGCACTGGCTGCTTCATACCACTTACAATTCTTTCAAATGGCTGTTTTGAAGAGCTCCCTGCCACTCTCATACTTCATGGAAGAGTTTGAAGGAAAATTACTTTTTATGGTGGTTCCAGACCTGACATTTTCCTCTTAGTGTGCATCTCATTGATAGCAATATGTGGTCATCCTCTGACCCAAAATGATGTTGGCATCCGAGTCTCCATGTGGCGGTTTCCTTGCTGTCTCAGAGACCTACCTTACTGTCAACCTGTGGTTTTCTAGGTTTGGGGTGTTGTGTATGTGTATTCCCCCAGACTCAAGGGACATACATGAAGTCTGAGTGGAATCCTTAAGGTCTGTGTCACTGTAAAGGAGAGAAATTACATATATCTCTATGCCCCCAAGATGATTAAGGAAATACCACAGAATTCCAATATTTTCCAAAGAAAGTATTTCTTCCTTTATAATAGCCCCAAATTTGTTTATACCTTGAAGGTCTGTCATAACTCTGAGTCTCAAGACACTTTTATTCACAACTTCAGACATACTGGATAGATTAGTTGTCATCTCATTTTGTATGATGATGCTTGTACTAAATATTGATCTATTATGGTCTTCTGATGCCTCCATTAAAAGCAATTGAAAAGATCTCTGTTTTAACAGTGTGTTAAATTGAAATAATAATGTGATATCATCTAAGAATTTAAATCAATATTCTTCACCTGAGTTCCAATGAAGAAATTCCCATTTGATTTTATTTTCATCCTTTTGTCAATTAAATACTTCTCTGTAGTATCCATTATGATTTTTAAGCTCTAGGATATGGGGCAGAAAAAAATTCTATATCAGAAACAAGGAGGATATAATCATGGGAAATATAATGTGGACAAAAAAGTTTGAAAATTAAAACTATTCTGGGAGGCAAAGATAAAATGAAAGAAGGAGTGAGAAGTGGATGTCTAGACACTTAAAGCCTTGATTTGCTTCTGAGTTTCAAGGTCAGGTGGAGGAGCATCCTGGAGGGTTTGAGTGGAAATCCAAAGGCAAGGTGCTTCTCTTGCATCTCTGTTTGGAGTCCCTCAAGAAGCTCTGCCTTCCAGTCTAGTCTGCCTGTGCAGAAGGCCAGGGTGCTGGGTTGTATAGCATTGATTCAGCAGAGACAGAGAGACAGATATTTTGTTGCATCATATGTGTTAGCTGCTCTCCGCAGGGGACTTTGAGGGAGCTGGTCTGTGCAGCTGGTGGACTGGTGCCAGGACAAAGGCATCCAGAGTGTAAACAAATTTGCATGACTGCAACAGTGAATTCCTGCATGCTTCTGAGTTCACTATGATATACTCAGCACACAGTCACACAGTTTAGGAATGACAAATAGAGGGTGTAAGAAAAAATAGAATTAAATAATTTGGGTAAAATGGATTTACTAAATTAATTCACTTTATTATGAAAATTCAATTTAAAGTCAGAAATTGAGGTGAACCTTTTTGATTGTAAAATAATAATGGTTGAACATGTTTTATTAATTCCAATTAAATTTCTTTATCTCTTTAAGAAAGAATAATGCAAACAGTATATAGATAATAAAGTTAACCATTGAAAATTTGGCAAGATATTTAATTGCAACACGACTAACATATTTTAGTTTAACATTGGAACATGTTAGTATTTATGATCACCATTTTACACATGAAAATTATGGACTCTATATATCTAATTTAACACATTTTAGCAAAACATCAAAAAAGTCAATATTGTATTTAAAAAAAACCCAGAATAGCATTTTTATTTTCTATCTGCCATTTAATTGTTCTATTACAAAATTCAAATATATTAGCGTGGATAAAATTTGAAGACACATGTAGAGTAGATATCTTGACATGTGACAGATTGTCAGAAAATGTGACAATTCTTTCCATCCTTGTACACCACTAAGAGATAGGATCTATTCCCCAACCTTTGAATCCCATCTACTTTCAGATATTCTCTAACCATTGGAACTCATGAAGAAACATTCCAAAACTTAGTTCCAGGTCTAGTTTTTAAGAAGTGTTGCAAGTGCCATTTCTGTTCCACAGAACTTGGTTCCCACATAAGCAAATTGACTCTCCTGCCCCAGATCCAGAACTTACCAGCTAAGTAAACCATCTTGATATTCGAGAAACAGGACAGCTTTTGCTGAATTCAGCTGCATAATGATCCCAGTCAACAGCACATGTAGCAGAAGCCCCCAACTCAGCACAGACAATCCACAAAACCGTGAACAATAATAAAAAAATTTTTAAAAATCACTCTTTTTGGAAGGTGTTTTGTTATATGACAACACATACAAACAGAAATATACAAAAATTGGGGAAATTTAATATTTTTCCATTAAAAGAAATGATTGAAAGCCATTAGTTTCTCATATATACACATCTAGACATTAACAACTAATATGGTCTAGACTATTTTTCCAAGAATGTATTTTAGAGGCAGACAATCTTGGAAAATAGAGATGCCTCACCACACTGGAATATATTTTCTTCAAGTCCTAAACAATAAAGATAAAGATGACTTAATCCCTAAAGCAGATATGAATGATATGCCAGGATAATAAAAAAAATGTATTTCGCTGGATAGAAGATGAGCAGACTGTCTGAGAATTTGTAGGTGACTTGTTAGGGTTTTTTTTGAGGGTATTAATTGTTGATCTTCTGTGAATAGAAAGATTATGGGCAAAATGTAAAGCCGTTGTCTTCACAGAGCTCAGTTATACAAAGTTTGGGTGGGAAGCTCACAGTGATTTGTTATGTGATTGTTGGTATGACAGGAAGTGTGGGTCAGAGAGGGGAAAGTCCATTCTATGCAGAACCCCCCTGGAGCTTAGATAAGGAAGACATGCTCATCAGGGAAGTACTGCCCTGACCACCATGCTGTTTCCTCAGAGTAATATCCACAGCACTGAAAGCTGGAAACTACAAAAGAGAGGAAAAGCAGATTAAATGGATAACAGACTGGTTTGTGAGTGTTACAAGACACTCCAGAATCCAGCAGAGACCTGGGGAACACTGGGATGGCCTGGAGTGTGAATGAAGGAAATGAGGTGATCTACTAATAAGTTACATTTAGGATTATTTAAATAGCACTCTGTATCTTGGAATTTCAAAACTTTTTAATCAGGAAGCTTTCATTGCTAACTGGCGTGTTACTAAGAAGGTCTTAAGAAAGGCATTTGTTTCAACCATCTAATTATTTCAGGTATGTCTGACCAATTTAAATGCCTATCCTGAAAAGGCATTAAAATTTGAGGAGTATGCACATAAAAATAGAGCATTGTTTTACAGTGAAAACAGATTCAGAAGTATTTGCAGATGTGGAGTCTTAACATGACAAATTCCACTTAATATGACAATTGATTTATGTGGGACTATTCCTAAAAGGTTTTGGATTTAATTCTGTTATGATTAAGTGATATTTATTGATGGACAAATTATGCCATTTAGAATAATTGATGTGCTGTAATTTTAAAATACCATTCACCAAAGGTTTCAGCAAGATTTTGTGGTGCTCTAAACTCATTATGCAAAAGTTCTTTGAAGGCATTTGAAGGAAATAAATTCTTTTTATTATAAATACAGAAACTATTCTAAATTTGATGAGCATAATCACATATGGTTTTGTAATTCATTAGTGAAGATTTTATGTATTTTGTATTTTTTGTCACCAAGAGATATCTTACATATTTCAGTGAGATGTGTTAAATATTATTTTGATGGGCTTAAGAAAACTAAAAATTTAAATCCATTAGGTGTGGTACTAATGCTAAGAGAATTAATTTGTAAAATATTTCTTGTTTAAATGAGTTCAATAATTTGAAAAAAATCAAGTATTTAGGGATTCTGTTTATAAAATCTCATAATGTCGCCTGTGCTGCCACCTGCTGGAGAAAAGCCATTATAGCCATGGCATACTCTGGCAATGTACTGTATTCTTTGATGACAATGCTGTGTAAAAATTCTAAATTAACCCTAATTTCTATAAATTAAGTAAATAAACCATCAAGAGATTGAATAATGTTTAAAAAATGTTTCATATATTTTATTTGAAAACTACATTAATTCAACAATAGTTTTTGACTGTGAAAACAGTATTACTTCCTAACAAATTATTACTGTGGTTTCCCAAGAATTAGAGCAGACTCACTTTTTAAAAAATTTATTTTAATTCATCATACACGAGTGGAGTACAATTGTTTCTATGATTGTACACGAAGCAGAGTCACACCATTTTCATAATCATACATGTACATAGAGTATTGATGTTTGTCTCATTCTGTTATTTGCCCCCTGTCCCCACCCTTTTCTTCCCTCTATGTAATCCATCCTTCTTCCATTCTTGCCTCCCTCCCACCCCACATTATGTATCATCATCCACTTATCAGAGAGATCATTTGGCCTTTGCTTTTCTGGGACTGGCTTATCTCACTTAGCAAGATATTCTCCAACTGCATCCATTTACCTGCAAATGCCATAATTTTATTCTTCTTTATGGCTGAGTAATATTCCACTGTGTATTTATACCACAGTTTCTTTATCTATTCATCTATTGAAGGGCATCTAGGTTGGTTCCACAGTCTAGCTATAGTGAATTGGGCTGCTATAAACATCGATGTGGCTGCATCACTGTAGAATGCTGATTTTAAGTCATTTGGGTATAGGTCAAGGAGTGGGATAGCTGGGTCAAATGGTGGGTCCATTCTGAGTTTTCTAAGTGATCTCCACACCACTTTCAAGAGTGGCTGCACTAATTTGCAACCCCACCAGCAATGTATGAGTGCACCTTTTTCCCCACATTCTCGCCAACACCTGTTGTTGCTTGTATTCTTGATAATAGACATTTTAATTGGGGTGAGATGAAATCTTAGGGTAGTTTTGATTTGCATTTCTCTTATTACTAGAGATGTGGAACATTTTTTCATAAATCTGTTAATTGTTTGTAGGTCTTCTGTGAAGTGTCTGCTCATTTCCTTAGCCCATTTATTGACTGGGTTATTTATATTCTTGGGGTAAAGGTTTTTGAGTTCTTTATAGATTCTGGAGATTAGTGCTCTATCTATGTGGCAAAGATTTTCTCTCACTCTGTAGGCTCTCTCTTCACAATGATGATTGTTTCTTTTGCAGAGAAAACCTTTTTATTTATTTTTTATTTTTTTATTTTTTTGGAGTATAGCTATTGTTTCTCTGGTTGTACACAGAGTAGAGTCACACCATCTGGACATTCATACATGTACACAGGGCAATGATGTCTGTCACACATTCTGTTATTATTCTTACCCCCCCACCCCGACCCCACCCCTCCCTTCCCTCTATGCTATCTATCCTTCCTCCATTCTTGCCACCCTTCCCCCCCCCCATTATGCATCATCATTCACTTATCAGAGAGACCATTTGGCCTTTGAATTTTTGTGATTGGCTGATCTCACTTAGCATAACAGTCTCCAACATCATCCATTTACCTACAAATGCCATAATTTTATTCTTCTTTATGGCTGAGTAATATTCCATTGTGTATATATACCACAGTTTCTTTAGCCATTCATCTATTGAAGGACATCTAGGTTGGTTCCACAATCTAGCTATTGTGAATTGAGCAGCTATGAACATTGATGTGGCTGCATCACTGTAGTAATCTGATGTTAAGACGTTGGGTATAGGCCAAGGAGTGGGATAGCTGGGTCAAATGGTGGATCCATTCCAAGTTTTCTAAGGAATCTCCACACTGCTTTCCAGTGTGGTTGCACCAACTTGCACTCCCACCAGCAATGTATGAGTGTACCCTTTTCCCCACATCCTCGCCAACACCTGTTGTTGCCTGTATTCTTAATAAAAGACATTCTAATTGGGGTAAGATGAAATCTTAAGGTGGTTTTGATTTGCATTTCTCTTATAACAAGGGATGTTGAACATTTTTTCATAAATCTGTTGGTTGCTTGTAGATATTCCTCTGTAAAGTGTCTGTTCATTTCCTTGGCCCATTTATCGATTGGGTTATTAGTGTTCTTGGTGTAAAGATTTTTGAGTACTTTGTAGATTCTGGAGATTAGTGCTCTATCTGAAGTGTGTGTAAGCAAAGATTTTCTCCCACTCTGAAGGCTCTCTCTTCACATTGCTGATTGTTTCTTTTGCTGAGAAAAAGCTTTTAGTTTGACTCTATCCCGATCATTGATTCCTGCTTTTATTTCTTGCGCTTTGGGAGTCATGTTAAGGAGATCTGGTCCTAGGCCAACGTGATGAAGATTTGGACCTATTTTCTCTTCTATTAGGTACAGAGTCTCTGGTCTAATTTCTAGGTCCTTGATCCACTTTGAGTTGAGTTTTGTACAGGGTGAGAGATATGGGTTTAGTTTCATTTTGCTGCATATGGATTTCCAATTTTCCCAGCACCATTTGTTGAAGAGGCTATCTTTTCTCCGCTGTATGTTTTTGGCTCCTTTGTCAAGTATGAGATACCTGTATTTATGTGGGTTTGTCTCTGTGTCCTCTATTCTGTACCATTGATCTACCTGTCTATTTTGGTGCCAATACCATGCTGTTTTTGTTACTATTGCTCTGTAATATAGTTGAAGGTCTGGTATTGTGATACCCCTGCTTCGCTCTTCCTGCTAAGGATTGCTTTAGCTATTCTGGGTCTCTTATTCCTCCAAATGAATTTCATGATTGCTTGCTCTATTTCTATGAGGTCCATCATTGGGATTGTAATTGGAATTGCATTGAATTTGTATAGCACTTTTGGATGTATGACCATTTTGAATATATTAATTCTGCCCATCCAAGAACATGGGAGATCTTTCCATCTTCTCAGATTCTCTTTAACTTCTTTCTTTAGAGTTCTGTAGTTCTCATTGTAGAGGTCTTTCACTTCTTTTGTTAGATTGATTCCCAAGTATTTTATTTTATTTGAGGTTATTGTGAATGTGATAGTTTTCCTAATTTCTCTCTCAGAGGATTCATCACTTATGAATAAAAATGCATTAGATTTATGAGCATTAATTTTATATCCTGCTACTTTACTGAGTTCATTTATGAGTTCCAGAAGTTTTCTGGTGGAATTCTTAGGGTCTTCTAAATAGAGAATCATGTCATCAGCAGATAGGGATAGTTTGAGCTCTTCTTTTCCTATTTGTATTCCTCTAATTTCTTTGGCCTGTCTAATTGCTCTGGCTAGAGTTTCAAGAACAATGTTGAACAGTAGAGGCGAAAGAGGGCATCCCTGCCTTGTTCCAGTTCTCAAGGGGAATTGTTTCAATTTTTCTCCATTTAGAATGATGTTAGCTGTGGGCTTAGCATAGATAGCCTTTGCAATGTTAAGGAATGTCCCCACTATCCCTATTTTCTTCTAGTGTTTTGAGCATGAAGGGGTGCTGTATTTTATCAAATGCTTTCTCTGTGTCTATTGAAATAATCATGTGGTTCTTGATCTTAAGTCTGTTGATGTGGTGAATTACATTGATTGATTTCCGGATGTTGAACCAACCTTGCATCCCCAGGATGAAACCCACTTGATCATGGTGCACTATCTTTTTAATATGCTTTTGTATGCTTAAAATTTTGTTAAGAATTTTTGTGTCTATGTTCATTAGAGATATGGGTCTGAAACTTTCTTTCCTTGACGTGTCCTTCCCTGGTTTTGAAAAACCTTTTTAGATTGAATCTGTCCCAATAATTGATTCCTGCTTTTATTTCTTGTGCTTTTGGAGTCATGTTAAGGAGTCTGGTCCTAGGCCAACATGATGAATATTTGGACCTATTTTCTCTTCTATTAGGTGCAGGGTCTCTGGTCTAATTCCTAGGTCCTTGATCCATTTTGAGTTGAATTTTGTGCAGGGTGAGAGACAGGGCTCTAGTTTCAATTTGCTGCATATGGATTTCCAGTTTTCCCAGCACCATTTGTTGAAGAGGCTATCTTTCTCCATTGTATGTTTTTGGCACCTTTGTCTACTATGAGAAAACTGTATTTATGTGAACTTGTCTCTGTGTCCTCTATTCTTTACCACTGATCTACCCTGATCTACCCATCTATTTTGGTGCCAATACCATGCTGCTTTTGTTACTATTGCTCTGTAGTATAGTTGAAGGTCTGGTATTGTGATACCACCTGCTTTGCTCTTTCTGCTAACTATTGCCTTAGCTATTCTGGGTCTCTTATTATTCCTTCAAATGAATTTCATGATTGCTTGCTCTATTTCTATGAGGTGTGTCATTGAGATTTCAATTGGAATTGCATTGAATTTGTATAGTGCTTTTGGTAGTATGGCCATTTTGACAATATTAATTCTGCCTATCCAAGAACATGGGAGATCTTTCCATCTTCTAAGGTTTTCTTTAATTTCTTTCTTTAGTGTTCTGTAGTTCTCATTGTAGAGGTCTTTCATCTCTTTTGTTAGATTGATTCCCAAGTATTTTATTTTGGTTTTTTTTTGAAGTTATTGTGAATGAGGTAGTCTTCCTAATTTCTCTCTCAGAGGATTCATCACTTATGAATAAGAATGCATTAGATTTATGAGCATTCATTTTATATCCTGCTACTTTACTGAATTCATTTATGAGTTCCAGAAGTTTTCTGGTGGAATTTTTGGCTCCTCTAAATATAGAATCATGTCATTGGCAAATAGGGGTAGTTTGAGTTCTTCTTTTCCTACTCGTATCCTTTTAATTTCTTTAGTCTGTCTAATTGCTCTGACTAGAATTTCAAGGATGATATTGAATAGAAGTGGTGAAAGAGGGCATCCCTGCCTTGTTCCAGTTCTCAGGGGGAATGCTTTCAATTTTTCTCCATTTAGAATGATGTTAGCTGTGGGCTTAGCATATATAGCCTTTACATATATAGCCATTGTAAAGGCTATATATGCTCTATCCCTATTTTTTCTAGCGTTTTGAGCATGAAGGGGTGCTGTATTTTATCAAATGCTTTTTTCTGCATCTATTGAAATAATCATGTGATTCTTAACTTTAAGTTTGTTCATGTGGTGAATTACATTTATTGATTTCCGGATGCTGAACCAACCTTGCATCCCTGAGATGAAACCCAGTTGATCATGGTTCACTATATTTTAAATATGCTTTTGTATGCGATTTGCTAAAATTTTGTTAAGAATTTTTCCATCTATGTTCATTAGGAATATTGGTCTGAAATTTTCTTTCCTCCACGTGTCTTTGTCTGGTTTTGGTATCAGGGTGATATTAGCTTCATAGAATGAGTTTGGAAGGGTTCCCTCCTCCTCTATTTCATGGAATACTTTGAGGAGTATTGGAATGAGCTCTTCTTGGAAGTCCTTGTTGAACTTGGCTGTGAATCCATCTGGTCCTGGACTTTTCTTTGTTGGTAGGCTTTTGATGACTTCTTCTATTTCATTGCTTGAAATTAATCTATTTAAATTGTGTATGTCGTCCAGTTTCAGTTTGGATGGCTCATATGTGTTTAGAAACCTGTTGATGTCTTCAAGATTTTCTATTTTATTGGAGTATAGATTTTCAAAATAGCTTCTAATTATGTTTTGTATTTCAATTGTGTCTGTTGTGATATTTCCTTTTCAATCATGAATTTTAGTAATTTGAGTTTTCTCTCTCCTTCTATTTGTTAGTGTGGCTAAGATTTTATCTATTTTGTTTATTTTTTCAAAGAACCAACTTTGTGTTTTGCCAATTTTTTGAATTGTTTCTTTTGTTTCAATTTCATTGATTTCTGCTCTGATGTTAATTATTTCCTGTCTTCTACTATTTTGGTGATGAACTGCTCCTCTTTTTCTCGGGCTTTGAGCTGCAATGTGAGGTCGTTTATTTGTTCACTTTTCATTCTTTTATTGAATGCACTCCATGCAATGAATTTTCCTTTTAGCACTGCTTTCATAGTGTTCCAGAGATTTTGATATGTTGTATCTTTGTTCTCATTGACCTCTAAGAATTTTTTTATCCTCCCTCGATGTCTTCTGTTATCCATACATCATTCAATAGCATATTATTTAATCTCCAGGTGTTGGGGTAGTTTCTGTTTTTTATCTTATCATTGGTTTCCAACTTCATTCCATTATGATCTGATGGAATATAAGGTAGTATCTCTATCTTTTTGTAATTGCTAAGAGTAGCTTTGTGATATAACATATGGTCTATTTTAGAGAAGGATCCATAAGTTGCTGAGAAGAAAGTGTATTCACTTATTGATGGATGGAATATTCTATAAATGTCTGTTAAGTCTAAATTAGCAATTGTTTTATTGAGTTCTATGGTTTCTTTGTTCAGTTTTTGTTTGGAAGATCTGTCCAATGGTGAGAGAGGTGTGTTAACATCACCTAGTATTATTGTATTGTGGTCCAATTGGTTTCTGGGATTGGGAAGGATCTGTTTGATGTATACGGATGCGCCGTTGTTTGTGGCATAAATATTTATGATTATTATGTCTTGCTGATTTTTGCTTCCCTTAAGCAGTATGAAATGTCCTTCTTTATCCCTTCTAATTTTGGCTTGAAGTCCGCTTTATCTGATATGAGAATGGAAACCCCCACTTTTTTATTGGGTTCATGAGCATGGTATGTTTTTCCCCATCCTTTCACCTTTAGTCTGTGGGTATCTTTTTCTATAAGATGCGTCTCTTGAAGGCAGCATATTGTTGTGTCTTTCTTTTTAATCCAATCTGCCAGTCTATGTCTTTTGATTGATGAGTTCAGGCCATTAACATTCAGGGTTATTATTGAGGGTTAACATTTTGGCTTATTTTTGGTATTTAACTTGACTTGGTTTTTCCTTTATTGGGCTATTTCTTTATGGTAGTTCCTTCCTATGCTGACTTACATTGCTGTTTTTCATTTCTTCCTCATGGAATATTTTGCTGAGAATGTTCTCTAGTGCTGACTTTCTATTTGTAAATTCTTTGAGCTTTTGTTTATCATGGAAGGATTTTACTTCATCTTCAAATCTGAAGGTTAGTTTTGCTGGGTATAAGATTCTTGGTTGGCAACCATTTTCTTTCAGAACTTGAAATATGTTGTTCCAGTCCCTTCTTGCTTTTAGGGTCTGGGTTGAGAAATCTGCTGATAACCATATTGGTTTCCCCCTGAATGTAATCTGATTTTTTTCTCTCACAGCCTTTAAAATTCTATCTTTATTTTGTATGTTAGGTACTTTCATTATAATGTGCATTGGCATGGATCTGTTGTAATTTTGTACATTTGGTGTCCTGTAAGCCTCTTGTATTTGATTTTACATTTCATTCTTCAGATTTGGGAAATTTTCTTATATTATTTTATTGAATAGATTATTCATTGTGCGTATCTCTGTGCCTTCCTCAATTCCAATAACTCTCAGATTTGGTCTTTTCATGATAGCCCATAATTCTTGTAGGTTCTGTTCATGAATTCTTACCATCTTCTCTGGCCAACTTTGTTTTCAAGATTGTATATTTTGTCTTCAATGTCTGAGGTTCTGTCTTCTAGGTGATCCAGCCTGTTGGTATGCCTTCTATTGAGTTTTTAATTTGGTTTATTGTTTCCTTCATTTCAAGGATTTCTGTTTGTTTTTTTTTTTCAGAATCTCTATCTTTTTATTGAAATGATCTTTTGCTTCCTGCGTTTGTTCATTTAATTGTTGATTGGTGCGATCATTCATTGCCTGCATTTGCTCTCTCATCTCATCATTTGCTTCTCTGATCATTTTAATTATGTGCATTCTGAACTCCCTTTCTGACATTTCTTCTGCCCTGCTGTCATTCAATTCTGTTGAAGTAGCATCTAGGTTTGTTTGGGACACTTTCTTCCCTTGTTTTCTCATGTTGTTCATGTATCTTCCCCTCTATCAGTGAGAATCTGAGGTATTGCAGTTCCCTCCTATAGATTTATGGTGTCCCTGCAGGTTTCCAGTACCTCATGCAGGTGCTCTAGGCTGGGCTCCCAGGTGTGAAAGTCTCACATGTCTCCACTAGGCTGAACCTCATGTCTGTCTCTAGGCCCACCTCCCTGTCCTGGAAGTCTTGTGGAGCTCTATTGGGCTGGGTGGGTCCTAGACCTGTGGGCTGGCCTCCCCTGCTTGCAGGAAGACTTGCATGGGTGCCCTAGGCTGGACTTCCAGGTGCAGAAATCTCATGCATCTGCCTGACTTACTTTTTCATGTCACCAGATCAGCAAATGGGTTTCTGTTATGGTTTGGATGTGAGATGTCCTCCAAAAGATCCTGTGTTGATGTAAGAGGTGAAATGATTAGATGATGAGAATAGTAAAACTGGGTCAGTGGATTAATTCATTTGATAGAAAAAATTTGAGTGGACTACTGGGTGGTAATTGTTGACAGGTGGGGCATAGTTGGAGGAAATATGAGATAAATAAATTCCAAAATATATAGTACCCAGTAGATATTCCTCTGCTTCCTGGTGGCCAGGAGTGAGTGAGCAGCTTTTCTCCACCACCCGCTTCTGCCATGATGCCCTCCCTTCATGGTTCAGAATCATGAAGTCAGGTGTCCATGGACTGAGGCCTTTGCCATGAATCAGAATAAACTTTTACTCCTCTAAGTTGATCTCATCAGGTGTTATAGTCACAAAGATGAAAAGCTGACTAACATAGTGTCATATGCACATGCTCGGTGTCAGTAATTTGTCAAAATTCACTGTCTGCAGGATATTGAAAATATTACTTTGAAGTTCAATTACCAGTTGAAAAATCTTGTTTATCTAACACTCAAAAATTTATGTGTATAATACATGCATTCAGTCATTCATCTCTGTATCTATAGGTTCTGTACACAGATTCAACCAAATGTGGATTGAAAATATTTAAAAAATGGTGTATGTACTGAACGTGTAAAGACTTCTTTAGTTGTTATAATTCCATATACAATGCATCATCCTAACTATTTACCTAGCATCTACACTTTATTAGGTGTTATGAGTAATCCAGAGCTAATTTAAAGTATTTTGGAGGATGTGTATAGATTTTCTACAGTTACGATGTCATTTTTTTAAGGAACCTGAAAATGTGTGGATTTTGGTATCCATGAGTGTCTTAGAATCAATTCTCTGAGGACATCCAACAATATATAACCTCTACTATTTTAATAAAAGACTTCATCAGAATAAAAATTTAGGGTGCTACTGATCTATGGGTATGTATTGTTATTCTTAATTTTTAGTCATTATAAGTATAATTTCAAATATGTATAATATAAATAATAAGGTATTTCCCTATCTTCTTGTTTTGAAAAATTAAATATTTGAGATGATACTTTAAAATTTATTCTAATTAAAAATCATACAATAAGCTAGTATTGGCAATATAAGCACCATATGATCTTGCTTATATGTGAATTCTATAAAAGCTAACCTCATAGAAGTAAAGTGGATACTAGTGGGTAAAAGAGTGGGGTGGAGATGTTGGTCAAAGGGTGTAAAATTTCAGAGAGTTAGAAAGATTAAGTTTAAGGGATCATTATACAATGGTGACCTGTAGTTAATAACAATGTATTGTATTCTTAAAAATTAGTGAAAGAGTAGACTTTATACCACACATAAAAATGTATGTGAAGTAATGAATATCAAATCAGTACATTTCAAGAAATGCTGTGCAAAATAAATATAATTTTCATTTGTCAATTTAAAAAAGTATAACAGCAACCATAAAAAACTAACCCTGGCTGAGAGTTTAGCTCGTGGTAGAATGCTAACTTGACTAGCATGTGAGAGGCTTTGAACTGAATTCTTGGGTGGGTCTTCAGAAAACAAAACAAAACAAAAACAAAAACCAGAAAACAAAAACAGAAACAACCACAAAAAAAAAAAAAAAAAAAGGAAAGAAAGAAAAACAAATAACACTTCTCCACCAGATGGCAACATGGACAATCTTTTAAAAAGATTAAACGCTGTGAGTGAGTATAATAGTTTAAGCAGTAACTAGCAAAAAATAATAAATAACTAATTTTGTTTACTTAGTTAAAGAAGAGTGACTTTTTAATTCTAAGATATTTGAATAATATTTCATTAAACACATCACATAAATCTCATAATAAAAGTTGAATAGATTTATTAAATAATGATACACTTTCTGAATATTTACATTATTAAATATTTACATTATTAGTTAAACCACATCAGAAAGAGTAGAAATTTGTTAGTAAGAGACAGAAACTCACTTCTTAAAATTATTAAAATATAAAAAATTAAACATAATGTAATAAGCTTATCAAATCCATAATAAATTATCTCAAAATGGAAATCTAAAATATTAGCATAAGGTCCCAAACTCTAATACCATGGAGACTGATAAAAGCAATTAATAAATAAATGTGACTAAGAACACTATTTAAAATACCTTGAGTCATTGAAACTGTAAAGTTATCAACACAAGTTTGTGAATTGCAGATTTAATAAAATAGACTATAGATTATATTAGCAGAAAATGAATATAATTTGTCTCATCTGTTGAGAGATCTTGTAATTTGACATGGCTGAGTCAAGGTTAAATAAAATAAATATGAGACACTAGTCACCTATAAATATCAGAGCAATTTTAGAATAAAGGAGGAGATGCCATGGAAGAGTTCATAATCTGTATAAACCCAAACAGCATGTAGATTATCAGTAATCAAATATGAGATAATCAAATCCCAAAAAGGATTTACAACACAAGCAAATATGGATGGTGGATGCTTAAGAAAATTTTAATATATCAGTCACTATTAATTATGTGTAATACTGTTTTCACAGATTTTATGAGTCTATCCTGTGGCATATTGGCAAGTATAGCTTTTATACAGGAGAAGTTGTATATGGTTGTGTAGGGTAAAGGGAGATGGTGAGAGGCAGTACTTGAAGTTGATTTCTTGTACGGAGAACCTCGAATAGGTTAAGATCTGTCCATGCAAATACTAAACATTTGGAATCTTCATCAAAATTGTGCTGTCATAACATGGAAATGTCAGGAATTTTGAAGGAACAGGTTGAAGGAAAGGAGAAGTTTTATAAACTAAAGTCATATTTCAGCCTACCTGTAATAAGAAGTCAATTAATTGATGGCAATAAAGCAGAATAAAAAGCTCATAGAGCTACTCATGTTGATAGGCATTATTTTAGAAACCAGTGGAAAATTTAAGTGAAGGGTCCAAGGGAATCATTAGATCATAATTCTTCATAACTTTGAATCTATTGCATATTCTCATTTCAAACAATTATAATGTGTTGCTATTAATAAAAGATCATTACAATTGGAGGAAATGCACATTTGAAGAAACACAGGATAACATATGGAGTTACTCTGTGGACTTCATATTCCTCAAAACTGGAGAGAAAAGGAGAATAGAGATGAATTGGGTGAATGTAAGACCTTTGTGTGTGTGTGTGTGTGTGTGTGTGTGTGCGCGCGCGCATGTGTGTGTTCTAGGTATATACAGGGAAGTAAATGGGTAGAGAAAAGTGCAAGTAGAAATGGAAACACCACCTACTCAAGAAACATGGCCAAAAAGATGGGTGAGATATTTCATATGAACTGCCAATGAGGTAAAAGGCCTGGGTAAGTCTTTAGGAGATTATGGAACAGACTGTTTGAAAGCATCAGTATGAATAATGAGGAGAAAATAAAACCATGAGATATTTAAAGAAGAGATAGATTTTATATGGACAATGAGAGTCTTAAATGGCGTTAATGGTTGAAACAGTGAAACTCATGGGCCATGAGTAAGCCATTGAATTAATATTTGTGCCTCTGATGCTCTTTACCAGCAGTTGCAAAGCTTGTGACCAGACATAAAAATGCCTCACTTGCTTTCTCAACCTCATTTTATTGGATGCATTTTAATATCAATTTTAATAAATATGCATTAAAAATAAATACATGATCAAATAGATTCAAGAAGTACTAGGTTAAAAACATCAAGTAGGTCTATTGGAGAAGTGAGAACATTTTATAATCTGATTATTTGCATTCTATTTTTGTTCTTTTTAGATATAAATGACACTAGAGTGTATTTTGACTTATACATGCATGGAATGTAACTTATTCTAATTAGGATCCCATTCTTGTGGTTGTACATGATGCAGAGTTTCACTGGTCATGTATTCATATGGAAACACAGGAAAATCATGTCTGATTCCTTCTACTATCTTCCTATTCCTATCCCCTGTCCCTTCCCTTCATTTGACATCAAAATGGAAGTAGGTATATGGCCTCTTGGCCATATCTGTGAGTGCATCTCACTGCAACCTACTTCATATTCAGAACACTAGTTGCAAAGAATTGTGGTTTAGCGCATAGTCTCATATTCTGTGGTTCTAAGGACACATAGAAAAAGACATTAAGTAACTATCGACTAAGCTAAACCCATTAATGTTAGGAAGACACATCATGTGATCTGGGCAAATGAGATAAGCATTTTAATGAGAATTTAGGTCCAAAAATAGTTATAAAGATGGTGTCCCAAGTTACTCTTGCATCTTAAAAAATGACAATAAACAAATATTATGTCAACACCATCAGGAAAGAATTGCACACAAGAAAAATTTGAGAGTGCTCATGAGACTGCAACTTCCTTATTGGTAGAAGCATACTTTAGCATTTTAAAAATAGTGTTTGGTGTACTTCAAACATGCTAACTCTGACTTAAGGAGAAAAAATTATTTTTATTTGCTCTTGGATAATAAAGTTCTTAACAAAAAGGAAATTATTTTCTTTCCTAAATATTTTAGGTAAGAAGAAAATGTGCTTAGAATGTTTAAACCTTTGCAAGACTTGAAAATCTGCATATATTCAAAAATTATTTCAAAAGTATTGTTGTTGAGTTAAAATCAAACTGACATCAGGACAAACATACATATTTTCCTTTTTTTAAAAAAATTATATTTATAATCATATATATTTCATTTAAAGTCTAGCCTTATTTAAACAGAGCCTATGGTGATAACCTCAATAAACCTATTTTTCACTTACTAGGTGATAGACACTGTAAAACTTTATATACTTATTTCATTTCTTCCCCCAGATAACTAGAGGTTATATAAAGTTTCTGTAATAAATTTTACATGAGGAAACAAAAGCTTAGAAAATTATTTCTCAAAGGTCATATAAGTAAAAATCAAGAGTCTAGAAGTAAATCCAGGTTAATCTCAAAGTTACACAGTTTCCATATTAGACTGCCATTCATATTTACTTAGGAACCGTATAGTTCCCAGGAGAGTCCCAGCAAAATGACAGTGGTGTAGATGAGGCACTTCTGAGTAAATTCTCAAGTACCTCGTACTCTATTGCTACAAGGGAGCATTGTGCAGTGACTGAAAGAGAAACGAAGACGTGTTAGTTAAAAATCAGAAATAGCCCAGAATCATGATTTGGCTGATGAGAATTGTGCTACTTTGAAATTCTAGTCACTCTGTCTCAATAATAAAAAGCAGTCATATAGTGCCCATTTCTTGAATATTTATGGGGGTTTAACTAGATTTATTTTTAAGTGGAATAAATGTAAGCCATAGTATGGAGTCTGGTATATTTTAATTGTAGATTGCAACTATTATAAAATAAGTATTTTCTGTTAATGTAGAGATATGCACATGTTTAAAAAAAGAATTAGATAAGACCTCACCTGCTAAGATGAGGTTTTGAATTTGTCTATTTTTTTTTAATCAATGGCAAAACACTGAAATACTCTAATGAGAACTTTAAATTTTTAGTCATACGTTACTACTAAGAATAATGCCTAGCTCATTGAGACAGCACTTTACAATTCTAAGACTTTATGTAGATGACTATGTTTAGACATTAAGTTTGATTACATTACGTCTTATCAGATTTTTTTGTTCTTTTATGTATATTTACTGGTCAGACTATTTCCCAGGCTTGTCATTGGTTAAGAATGCAAGATTTCAAAATTGTCTTTCTTATATGATGATATCTAATTCAGTTTTACATTTTTCAAAAATGAATGTCGTAAAGTTATGAATTAATTTCTGATTGATCCACTTTAAGCCCTACAAATTCTGATGGCAAACACATCTTAATCTTCAGTGGAATGAAGTTGCTGTTAGGAAGTGCCAGGAATAGCAATCTCTGCTCGGATTGCTAGCCCCTTGTGCTATTCTACACCAAACTGGGACTGCTGAATCTCTGATGATGATGATGATGATGATGATGATGATGGTGGTGAAGATTTTGCTTGGTTATGTCTTGATATAAGTCATCGCTAAAGATCTTACTTTCTCAGAATCATGCTTTTTCAGATTTTGGACAATAGAATTCTTCACTGGTGTAGCAATGGGTGAGATGGCCATCAGAGACCAGAAGTACAGCTTATTTGGTAAGAGCCAGAGGTTGCTGACTAAGTCACCAGCAACTTAAAGAGGCCCAACAAGTGAAAGACACGAGAATGTTTACATAGTTACTAGGAGACCCTAAGCATATTGTCCGCCTATTAAAATGTAAATCATGTTTGTTCACCCTGCTCAGCTGGGGCACATTCAGTTACAGAATATTTGACCTAATATGATTATGCACTGTGCTTTCTTGGTTTTCCTTCTAATTATATAGTGCTTTCTTCTTAGCACGGAATTTCCTCAGGATTTTGTTTAGATATTTTGAAACATTGGGTGGGGGCGTATATTTTTCCTCTCTAACAAAATCGGAAAATACCAACAAACATCTGAAATATTTTATTTTCAGTTCTTTTTCTTGAAATAACTTAAGAACATTTTTTCCCATATTCAATTTAAAATCTGAAAATGTTTGAGTATTAGAAAATCTGGTACTAATTTCTAGCTTACATGAAGCAGAAAAAAGCAATAGTTGCGTTCATGCATGTGTTCACAATTCGTTGACTCTGTGTTATGAGACTTGGTCTTAAGGAAATTAGTCTACTGGATTTCCATCTTGTTAAATTCTATGCCATGATTTTGCTATTAAATGTAGTGTATAGCAAATATATTGAAAAAAGAGGTGACACTCAGTTACATTTGTATATTTCAGAAGAAATGTAATATGCAAAGATTCCAGTCTTTATGGTCCACCACCCAGCAGTGTTGAAAGTGTAATAGTGAATTTTTTTTTAAAGATCAATGTATAGAGGTTTATAAATGTAAAAAAAAATTAACTATTGTTAGGCTATTAGGGCTTTGTTTAAAACTGAATTCACCAGACTTATGGATTTCAAATGATTATCATTTATTTGAATGCAAAAGATCTAAAATTTTTCTTAATATTAAAATTGATAATATATTAAATGAAGATTATTCATTAAATGTACTGGTATTTCCCAAACACCTATGCATTGGTTATACAATACCCTTAATTGAATTTTAAATCAAATAAATCCGATATCTTTTAAGTGCTACACACTTAAAAAAGCTCATAAAATTGAACATATGTACAGTATTACCATAAATATAAAACTAAAAGCATACATAAAGCAAAGTGGTGAGTAAAATGAATTTAAATGTCTTTTTTATATTTCTCATTATTTTTATACTTTTCATGGGCTACACTTTTTCTATTTTTAGGGTTTTGGTAATTCTGTAAGAATTTTTTTGTTTCCAGCACCTTATTAAACTTATGATATTTAATAGGGAAAGAATATCTTGTTAGCTGCGGTTTTAAGTTCTGTGTGGATGAGCAATTGGTCCCTAGTTGTCGTGAATGGATTTCTCTTTTAAAACTCTTTATTTGTTATGTCAATAAAACTTACAGAGGCAATTTTCACACAGATTTTGGTTCATGAATTTC
Organism: Glaucomys volans; assembly: GCA_020662805.1. NCBI lineage: Eukaryota > Metazoa > Chordata > Mammalia > Rodentia > Sciuridae > Glaucomys > Glaucomys volans. The sequence goes on along the minus strand of JAJEJO010004562.1, from coordinate 192,139 downwards.
ATAAATTCTTTTCAACTGTGTAAATCCTTTTAATTCATAATTGCCACATTTTTTTTTTAGTGACTACATCTTGCTCACTTACTGAATGCAAGTATAATGGGAAGAAGAAATGTGATGATCTGAACGAATACACAACTTGCTGCATGTGTGCTTAAAGGAGGATTTATTGTTGTGTTCCTAAAAAACGTTCTAAAGGATAGCTGGTAGCAAAATCTGCCTCTGTTAAGCTCTATACAAGATGCTAAGGATGAAATATGAACTCTGAAAATTATCTGGAGACAGGATTAGACATTCACTTTGGACTGAGCAAGAAAGAGCAGGTGATGTTCTTAGGTGACCACATGATTATCTCAGATGGGTACTCTTCGAATCTCATCATGACCAGGAAGAACAAAGAAGACTTTGATATGTATGAAGAAGGCTGCTTTCTTATCAGAATGATTCCAGGAGTAAGGGAGACACTGAGTTTCCCCACAGAGCTTATATGTGGTGGCGACGTTTAGAGGAATTAGATGCTAGTTACATTTCAAATCACAGTGAGGAAAATGGCAGTTTAAATGTTGTCTTCTGTTGGCATCATGGCGTGTCTGAAGGCTCTCAGGGCAAATGCAATAAGGAGAATCGTGAAGAATTGATTAGATTTCATGAAAGTACTCTGAAGATTATGGGCTTCCTTACCAACTTTATCTAAATCCTTAATCCAGTATTAAGAAGATTCCAGTGAATCTTTGTGGACATTACTGTCTTAAGATTTTTTGGTATCCTATCCAACCAGCTAGACAGACAGACAGACAGACAGACAGACACACACACACACACAATCCTAAACTTGATGGCTTATTTTATCTTAATTGATCATATTTTCACAAAAAATGATATGGGAAAAATAAAACAAGAATTATTAGATATAACCTACTTAGAATTATTTCCTTTATACAATCACATTATTCTGAAATCTTTCTACAAAATATTTTAGAAATAAATTTCAAATGAGATTCCTTGTTTTTTGTTTCTCTAAACAAAAGTAGGATGTAGTTGAAATACCCACTAATTGTGAAATTATACTGATTTTATAATTTCTTCTTATTTTGTAATAAAAGTTACTAAGAATCCTATGCCCCTCTTCTTTCTTTCTTTCTTTCTTTCTTTCTTTCTTTCTTT
>JAJEJO010004562.1:163076-190878 GCA_020662805.1 Glaucomys volans | reverse complement strand
CTCTCTCTCTCTCTCTCTCTCTCTCTCTCTCTCCCTCTCTCTGTCTCTTTTCTTTTCTGCTTTTCTCCTTGTGCTAGTTGTAAAAAGAGCCGAGTCATTTTATTTTTCTACATTGATTTTTTACTAATTCCTCACCTGCAGCGTCTATAAACTCAGCTTCTCAGGTATATAATTTATTGTCCTGTGTTTGGTTAAGAAAGCAACTCTATCTTTTCCCGATATTTTCGAGATGATTTAAACTATTTTCTTTGGAAATCTTAACCCAAATCATATCAACATTGTAAAACAAGCTTCTGATCTTTATTTCACATCTTCTTTTTCCCTGTTCAACAAAAGCCTTTGAGCCATTCTAAGTCGTAGACTTTCTTAGAACACCTGTGTAAAGGAGGAAATTATAGATATCATTAAAAAGGCAGAAAACAAAATTAAAGTGTGAATGAAATCCACTTTTACTTTATCTTCCATATTTCTTTTTATAACCTCTAGGCTCTGAATATCCACAATGCATGGTACATTTGTAGATAAAAGTGATGTATGTATTTCCCTAAGAATGCCACTTTATAGAACTGCTAAACCTGTTGGTTTTGGGCAAAAAAATTAAAACAGCAAACTATTATGACTGACTTTCAGAAGTTTTATTTCTCTTTTTAGTCCAACGTCTTTGCTGCTGGTTCTTAAAATTTCATAAAAAATTAGCCTTTGAGCAAGTATAATTATAAACAAAGAGGGCATAACTATATGTATATGTGTGTATGTATATTTACACATATGCATTCACTAAGTGACAAAATGGCTGATTTCTTTTTCCAACCATTTATCTGCAGGGCAGTAAGTGGAATTTTCTGCCTTTATAAATCTAAGACTAAAAACAAAACCCATAACATCTCTGCTTTTTCCTGGCACAGAAGACGTGGGTGTCTCTTTTGCAGTGACACTATGATGACTGATACCACTCCAGGGCTGTCAGAAATCATGCTTCACAGTGATACCTACCCCTTCTACCCCCTTTTAATTTCATACCCTTACACGTTGTGTTCATTTTTAGAGTGGGTAATTCAGAAATATCTCTACTAAAAGTTACTGAAATAGTTCAGTAACACTTTCAGGATATGGGACATGAAGAGTAAAATAATGACCTTTTGGACTTTTTTTATTTGTTTTAGATTTTACCAGAAAAGGAGTATATAGGGCTGGGGATATAGCTCAGTTGATGGAGTGCTTGCCTAGCAAATATGAAGGCCCTGGGTTCAAACCCTAGCACTGCAAAAAAAAAAAAAAAAAAAAAAATAATAAATTAATTTATAAATAAATATAAATAAAATAAATTTAATTGTCATTTTTTACTGTAAGTACAAAGGAAACTACATTAAAAGAGTAAATATATGCCATCAAATATGTGAAAAATGTTTTGTATATGTTTTAAATGACTCATAGCTACAGTAATTTTATAATATTCTGAGACTGATACACAGAATTAGCAAAGGAAAAGAAAAAAAATGCACAAACCATGTTTGGAGACTACAAAGATTTGACATAAGTTCTATTTCCAGAGTTAAAACTTACCACATGGAAGGTCTCTTAATCTGGAAGATTATAGTGTGATTTGAAACATACCTGAACTAGTTAATACGATTCAGATAAGCTCTTTTTCTGCGGAATTCAAATAATCTAAATATTCTTGTCATGGTGAAGGACAATATAAACAGGTTTTCATGGTTTGAATATCAGGTGTTTCCCCAAAGCTCCTATTAATGCAGGAATATTTAGAGGTGAAATGATTGGATTGTTGGAGCTGTAACCTCATCAGTCCACCCTAGTTTGAATGAACTAAGTGGTAACTGTGGGCAGGTGTGGAAGGACTGGAAAGGAGGTGGACCACTGGGGGCTGCTCTGGAAGGGCTGTTCATTCTGGATCCCTTCCCCTGACCCTCTGCTTCCTGACCATAGCAGAAACTGGGTAACTTTCCCCAACTGGGCCCTTCACTGATGATGTGCTGCCTCATCCTGGGCCCAGAGAAATGGAGTCGGCCATTATGGATTGAGACCTCTGAAACTGTGAGCCCCAAATAAACTTTTCCTCCTCTTCCATTTATCTTGTCCGGTATTTTGGTCACAGCAATGAAAAAGATGACTAAACTACAGGTATTCCCAGTACTGTTAGTCCAAGTCATTCATTAGTTTATTTGGTAACATAACATTTTTAATTTGACAGCAGGTTATAATTAAACTGGTCCTCAAAACAAATGAAGTTCCTCTTTCTTAGAGTCCCCAGTGTAATGGAGATTATTATTCTTAAAATGCTTCATTAATGTACAAGAAAATATCCACTTTGTAGATTAGGAAGATATAAATAACTCTGTACTTAGAACTATATAGTACATTGGTATTTTCAGTAACCTAGTTTAATACCTAATACATTTTAGCTTCTTATTTTTCTTGACTAGACATAAATTATATAGTATTTATGCTATTCATAAATACTTTCAGCAATATAATTGTTTGTGAAATAATATGAAACACTAAGGTACAATTAATTTGCACATGGGCCCTTCAGATCTTAAGGTCCAAGAAAATCAGATATACCAACTAAAACATATGTATTCATTTTAAAGATTTATTTATACCAGTAGTCAGGAAAAAAATGAAACATATATTAATTCATCAATGTGTCAGAAAGGAAGATATCTAAATATATTAGCGTGGAATGTTAACATTAAGAGATTAGCTGTGTCTCTCTCATCCACTTTTCTCTTTAACCTCCTCTCCTTTAAAGGATTTCTTAATAAATGCTACTTCATTTGACATTGACTCACTGTCACCAAGTCTTCTTATCGCCTAGTTCAGACTCTTTCTGCTTTTCATTGTTCTCATTTTTTTCAATATTTTCTCTCTTTCAGTGTAATTTAAATCAGTATATTTTTCTTAGAACTTGACTATCTTCCATGATTTAAGAAATTATATCATGTTAAGGGATATACAGAATGCTAATGGTTTTATAAATAATTTTAGCTTTCACTCTTTTTCCCCTCTTACATTAAAGTTTAATTCTATACATTAAAATGTGCACCAAACTAATTTGTTCAGTTTGAAGAGATTTGGCAAGTGTATACCCTAGAGTGCCTACCGGTTTTCTAGGGAATGTGTTTAGATTTATACCGTTTGAAGTTTCCTGAGTTTTTTAGTGGAAAAACTTCATCAATTTTTGAAGGTGCTGAACACTTATTTCCTTATTTCTTCTGCCTCATTTTCTTATTTCTCTCTTTTTGGCAACACAATGACCTTTACGGTTTGGATGTGAGGTGTCCCCCAAAATCTCACTATGTGCGACAATGCGAGAAGGTTTGGAAGAGAAATGATTGGATGGCATCATTAACCTAATCAGTGAATCAATTCCTGATGGAATTAACTGAGTGGTAATTGGAGGCAGGTGGGGTGTGGCTGGAGGAGGTGGTTCATTGGGAGTGTGGCTGTGGGATATATATTTTGTGTTTGGGGAGTGGAGTCCCTCTGCTTTTTCATCATGATGTGAGCTGGTTCCCTCTGCCACACTCTTCCTCCATGTTCTTCCTCACCTCCACCACCAGGAATGGAGCCCACCTTCTACGGACTAAGACCTCTGAAACCATGAACCCACAAATAAACTTTTCCTCCCTAAAATTGTTCTGGTCATATTTTTTAGTCACAGCAGTGAAAAAGCTGACTAAAGCAATGACATATGTGCCAAGCAGTTTCATTTCATTACTCGGATCTCAGGCTCTTTGTTTTTCAGTCTTTTCATGTTGTTTTTCAAGTTTATTTTATCTTTTCCTTTGTTCTGTCTAGTCTTACCTTTTTATCAGTGAATTCTTTACTTGATCTTGGGCTTTTATCTATTTTATTTAACATTCTTTTTTCTAGTTTCTTATTTTCTTATTTGCTTCTGCATCTTTGATAGAAACTTCCCGTATCTTCACTCTCTGATATTTCAGTTTCAGGCAAATCCCTGGGTCTGCTTCTATTTGCAGCTTGTTTCTTATCACATTTCTTAATTTCTTGCTTACTCATGTGTATTTTGGTGTGCAGGAATATCACTGACCTTCTTAAAGTACCCGTCCCTTCCTGTTCTTGATTACTTGGGTGGGAAATAAATCAATGTGATATGTATTTTCATAAAATCTGGTCATTTTTGAAGATTTAATTGCATTAGATTACTAAGTTTAAATATCTTTACAAATAAGGTCAGAAGTTTTCCTTTTGTTGGATTCAAGTCTATGAAATGATGAGATCCCACAGATCATGTTGTCTTTTACGTTTGAGCCTCCACTTTCCAAACTGTAAGTCACTTTGTGCTCTATGTCCCCACTGTGAGCTCTTTGTCAAGAAGTATATTTCCTTTTTTTTCTGTTTCTGGCTTTCTATGCCTCAAGGCAGCTCCTTGATGGAATGTTGTAGCGGGAGTTTCTCGCAGTTTCTTGCTACCTCTCTTGATGGTGGATATTCCACTTTCTCATCATTTCTTCCAGGAATGAGAAGAGTCATAGATCTTTTATTTCTTAATAAAGGACAATTGTTTCCCATAAATTAGTTAACTTTTGTTTCTTTGCATATCAGTTTTCCAGGGATTTCAGGGGATTTGGGGTATTTTATTGGGTCTAACCTGTTGTGTGGATAATGTGAAAGTAATTATTTATTACCATTACAAAAAACTACAAAAACTAACTCGTGCTGTCTCTCCTTTTGTGTTTGATATAGATTGTTGTTGTTGTTACTATATTTAAAACATTTTTTTAGTTGTGAATGGACACAATACCCTTATTTAATTTATTTATGTGGTGCTGAGGATTGAACCCAGTGCCCCATGCATGTGAGGCAAGCACTCCACCACTGAGCCACAACCCCAGCCCTTGTTGTTACTGTTGTTAACTTAAAAAAAAAAAAAAAAACTTAATAGTAAGAACTTCCATCACATTGGTTAATGAGATACTGGGAAGAATTGTCTCTAACACTCCAAAAGACCTTTTACTGCTTTGTTTTTCAGGCTGATTATTTTGAAAATGATAAATAGGATGCTAATATTTTCAGCAAAGGAAATTGCATATTATTTTAGGTAAAGTTATTCAATATTAAATCCTCATTGCAGTTTGGGTGTTTTCCCCTGTATGGCTTTATTCTGTTACTCAAAGTGTCTTAATTTGTACTTTTTCCTTCATGCTTTCAAATACTATTGTCAGGTTTTCCTTAAGCATATATTCTAAGGAAAACCTGACAATGGTATTTAGGTGTCATATAATTTGCTATTCATTTTAGGTGCTTTGTTTAGAGCATTACTTATTTTTTGTCAATTACACTTCAAAACATTGTATAATTTTTTAATATTGTAATGCAACCTGCTCCCTTACTGTCTGACAGTAAAGGAAAACAGAAGAAAAAGTGAGCTATCTGAAAAGTCTGTGTTTTAAATACCTGTCAGGTGTTAAATGTAGAATCAATTAATAAACATAACAGGTATGAAGTTGTGCACTTCTGAGAATAATTAAAAAATTAAAACCCATTTACCCTTCAAGTTCAGCTTGGGTCAAGACAATCTCTTCTTTAAAATTGCCAAAATAACCAAAAATTCATTTAGCTTTTTATGAAAAATGTTAGATCCACTTTAGTCATCACTCTCACATTATCATAATAAGTCTTCTTTAAGGAAAACATTTGGTACTGATTGGCATTGGTTAAGAAAATCTCATTCTTGCTATTTTTTCCTTGACATGGCTTAAACAGCACTTTGTTTTACACTGTGCAATATGCTGACGAGGAGTCTTTAAAGTACTGAAATATTCATGTTCTGATCCATTGCAATCATTCCCTAGTGCCTTCTTGGTTTTGCAAGAACAAAACAAAAAGTGACTATATCAGTATCAGCAGTATCAGGACCTTTTAAAATAAACGTTATAAATGGAGTATTTCAGAACATGTTATGTGTGCACAAAATACACTACTAAAACTAAATAAACCTGGTGATGTCCTAGTCTTTGTACAATTCATAAAGAAAGGTTATGATTTTAATAGTTGTTGTCAGATATGGATATAAATATTGTGGCACAGTGTTTGAAAATTATTTCTACTTATAAAATGTGTATTCAGGTACTGTGATTTACAGCTCTGAAAAACAAAAAAAAACAATATGAAAATTTATGTAATTATATTATACCTTCCTTTTCTTCAACTAGTATGCATGAATGAAGAAACTTCATAGGCATGTGACATAAATACAATTTATGTCAATATAAAAATAACAGGACTATAACAGACCTCTATGGTCCTGTTGGGAACCTGAATTAATTTAATAATCCCTTTTAAAATGTAGTAGTAGAGAAAAAAATGATCTCATTTATTCATCTTTCTGCAAAGTAATTTTATTAGATATTAGCCTGAGTAATAAGCTTTCAAATATTTCAATAGAGTTTTGTAAATATGAGTTCATATGGCTCCATTTACACATTCTCAAAATGTCAGCCTAGAAAATAATATCCACATTGAAGGTATTGTTTTCATACACTCTCCTAGCATAGACTCCTGGCATGACACCCAGTGATGTTTCCTCTGTAGGTGATGAAAACATTCAGAAATGTTCGTGCTAAACTGGAATCCTTCTGAACAGCATTTCAATGCACGTTAGGAAACTGTTAGGCAAACAAACATGGTTCCCAAACATATGTCACACAAAAAAGAATCCAAAATATTTTGAAGGTAGTTTGAATACATTTGAACCAAAAAATTAGTAACTTTCAGAAAGCAGTAAAAAGAAAATTTGTAGTCTCTCAACATAGTGCTAACATATTAATTGCAATTGGATGAATATATCTAATATGGTAGGATAAAACAACGTCAATTTGAATGAACAAAGCAAGAAGTGAAACGCAGGGGAGATAGTATCAGGTTACCAAGAACTTCTTTTTTTTCAAATCTAGTATACTTTAATTAGCATTAAAAGTTGGTATATATTTATCTCATTAGAATAAAGTGCAGTTATTTTGTAGTAGAAATATCACTATTGAGAAAGAGCATGCATTTCAATCAGAAGTTTAGAAGTTTACAATTTCAACCGAGGTCTTACCACTTAATATATGTTCTAGTTATTTTTATTTTGGAATAAATAATTTGAGTGAATATAATGTAAGATTAAGTGAATAATGCATGGTATAATGATTGTTATGGGGCAGTGATTTAATCATATCGTTTTAGGTATTCTTTTACGAATATTTATTTCAAGTCTGTCATTGGAGATACAATAATGAATATAGTCTCTTCTTGAACAGAATATACACTCTTATAGGAAGACAGTTGTTTTGGTTTGATCTGTAATGTCTCCCAAATGCTCATGTATTAAAGGACTGGTTCTCAGTACAGCAGTGCTCATAGCTAGGGCTTTAGAGATGTGATTGGATCATGAGGACACTAATTTCATCAATAGATGAATCCATTGATGGATTTATAACTGAATGAACTATTGAGAGGTCGTGGAAACTGAAGGTGGAACCTAATTGGAAGGAGTGTCCTGGGGGGCTATATCTTGATTCTTCTGGCTTCCTGGCCACCATGAAGGGCAGCTTTGGTCCTCCAAGTCTTCCTGCCATGGTGTTCTGCCTCAGCTCAGGCCCATAGCAATGGAGCTGGCTGAACTTGGACTGAAACCTATGAAACCTTGAGGCAGCATAAATTTTTCCTCATTTATGTTGCTCTTTTCAGGTGTTTTGTTCACAAGGACAAAAAGCTGAATAACACAATAATATGACCTATGCCTGTGAATTTTTATAACCCAAGATAAATGTATGTTATAAAGGATAAAAGTATGATACTATGAGAAAAACTGAATAGATGGAATACAGAAATGTTCATGTTGGACTAAAGGTAAGATTTTTATGAATTTGGATATTGTTGCATTTTAGGTTGGATGGGTGGAGGGAGCCAATGAAATAAATATTTTTTTTTCTTGATACATGATATGAAACTTTGTTTTTTTCAAGGACTTGAAATTCAGTCAGGACAACTGGAGATCAGAGATTGAGGGAGAGTATAAAATGTATTCGGAGGGCTATGAGAGCAATCCAGAACTTCTGGGCCATATTTCTTGGGTCTCTTTTAATTGAAATGAGAGAGTTATTAAATCTATGAATTATGATGGAATGGTTAAATTAGATTGTTACAATGACCATTCTGCATATAGTTAAGGAAAACATTTTAGAGTAGACCAGAGTGAGTATCTTAAGTTAGGCACTTTTATTGCCATTTTTTTTTTCCGTGGGGGGAGTATCGAGGATTGAACTCAGGGGCACTTGACCACTGAGCCACATCCCCAGCCCTATTTTGTATTTTACTTAGAGACCAAGTCTCACTGAGTTGCTTAGTGCCTCACGTTTGCTGAGGCTGGCTTTGAACTTGGGATCCTCCTGCCTCAGCCTCCTGAGCTGCTAGGATTACAGGTGTGTCCCACCAAGCCTGGCATTTGTTGCCCTCTTGATGAGAGATTCTGCTAGTTTGGATGACAAGAAGGGCAACACATATGTAGATATGTGGTTGGATATCAGATATACACAAGATGAAAAATTAACGGTAGTTTTTAATTGTATATGGATGCTTCAGGAAAATACTGCATTATTTAGTCAATTAAAAATAATGACTAAATGCCATTTGCTACTTCAGTAATTAGTAATGAGAATAAATGAAGGACTGTCCATTTCCTCATGCACATTACATTATGTAATAGCAGTTTTCTGACCTTTGTAATTGGAAGGATGCAGTTGCCACTCTGTAACAAAAGAAATATGAATGTTCCAGATTTATGTGTAGTTTAGTAGGGGAAATCATAAATGAATCATGAATTAGTATTGGATTTGATTTGTCTTTGCAATGCTCAAATGTATGAGAAATCTGATATTTAAGGCTACAAAGCATAGAAGGGTACGTCTGTAGGGGCAAACACAATTTTGGGTCCATGGCATACAGAAGGCAGTGGAGGTTGTTTCAGGGGTGCAATGTTACATTAGCTAGTTACATTAGGAGGAAGTAGTTTTGGTATCTAAAGAGCATGAGGTTGAACACAATTAACAACAATGACCTGTCTACTTATGTATGATCTATCAAAATGTAAAAATGCATTCTACTATCATGTACAACTAGTTTGAACAAATAAAATTTTAAAAATATAAAAAACAAAACAAAACAAAAAGCAATGACCTGCATATCTCAAAATAGCTCAGAGAAAGGATTTTCAATGTATGCACCGTGAAGATATAAGATGAAATGTAACGTGATGGGTATGCCTTCATTCAGTCATTACTTGTGCCATGCATGAATCAAAACATCGCATTTTACTCAATCAATATGTGCAATTATTATATGCCAATCAAAAATTTAAAACTGAGGTTATAAGGTTATGTATGGTATCTCCCATAAAGAATTTTAGGACATGAGAAACAAAGTAAGCCTGGAAGTACTCAAATATTTCATTCAAATAGAAGGAGGTGGTTCTCTGAGAAGAACTGAGAAATTTCAGATAAAGTCCAAAGACGAGATTTCAGGGAAGCTCTGTGACTGTGAATACTTACAGGAAATGGGAAGCTGTCCAGGGAAATTCCAGGTAGAATTGGAATGAAAATTAAATTTTACATTTGATGTTTGAATATGGCTCTCATTGAATTCATTAGTAAACACTATTTTGTTGAGCTAATAAAAACAGAAGTCAGTTTAGAATAAGAGGAGAAGAGTGGGGTGGAGGAATGGATAAGACATGTATGAATAGACCTAAACTCTACAACTCCAAATGCATGGGTCCACTTTTTTACCAATGAGGAAGTTGAGCTGGGGTGGTTAAATCCCTTACCTGTGGCACAAAGGAATGCTAATCATGAGATCTGAGGCTGTGCTCTTTGTAGTACTTGATAAGGGAAGAGTAGTACATTCATTTTCTTTCCAAGTCATGGAAGTTACTTGTTCATTTAAAAAAGAAATCTATGTGGATGATTTATTTCATATCTGGGATAATTGGCAGAGCATGTCATTCTACATATGTACATGATCATGTGTAAGTGTGCATGTTTGTCCACTGTGTGTGCCTTGAATCTAGCGTAAATCATTTCTGGGTGCAGTAGGGGTGCCAGCAGCGCTTGCAGTAGACTCAACTATTGCTTTCAAAACTTTTCTCCCTCTTGCTAGATAATATTGCTATACCCCGCTTCTCCTTGCCCCATTGAGAATGTAATATAATCATTCTATGCCACATACTGGTATTCAAACTAAAACCATAAAATAGAAATTGAAAGTAAGGTCACTCGAATTTCCACTGGGTTCACTGTACTGGTCTTATTTATTCTCTCATCATGCAGGACTGCCTATGAATATTTTCATGGCTGTTAATTCTATTATCCTTGAAGGTAACTTTAGAGTATGAAGGGGAAATTAATTGCTTGTCCTGTTTATAAAGATGACAGTGAAGTATTCAGTTTGTGTCACTAACAGTTCTTTTGATCCATTAGCTACTTAAATTGTTTCCTAATATGCTGGAGTGTAATAATTAAGTGACAGTTTATCCTTTCTAATCGGCAAAAACTAAACAGAGATTAATAACTGATATTTAATGACTTAATTACTAAATGAAAAAGCAAGACAAGGGCATATATATATATATATGGAAATGTTCTAAAGGAATCAAATATATTAATAGCTTACTTGATTACTTATCAGTTTGAATTTTATCAGGAGTTTGTGGATGGTTTTGAAAAGCTCACCTAATTATCTTAAAGACATGTTAATTCATTTATTCTCGCTTTGAAGGGCAGCATGCACTATCAAGTGAATTGCTGGAAGTTGGGTCACAGCTTCAGACTTTGCAATGTGGATGTGTAGTAAAGACAAACTGGTGCAGCCAGCTTGGCCATCACGTTTGGTGGAGGAGCATTGCTTCGTACTCTATGGCATTTCTTTTTATTAGCTGTGGACATAATTATGCCCATTTTACATTATTTTCTTTGAGAAAAAATACAATCATCAAGTTTTAGCTTTAATTTTTGACACTTTTCTCTATTATTCTTATTGCTAAACACCTGAAAAGTAAAATTTCAGTTGGTTAAGGAATTTTACTCAACATTTTTCCTTTTGATGATGAATATTTCTTTCTTTATTTATTAATAAGAACATTAATATATGATTAGAACTTTTGTAACATTATTATGCACAAAATGTTTTCAATTTATGACTTTCTAAAAATTATCTTTCTCTTTAATTTTATTTTCTCTGGTTATGTGGCCTTGAAAATATATATCAACTTCATAAAATGAATTGATCTTTTTAATAGAGTTAATTTTTAATGGGAGTAAGATATTTTTTCTCTCCTCAACCCTTACTACATTCAATCTAAATTCAAAGTTTATTTTGGTCTATTGCCTAAGCATATTCCAAATTCACCTTCACCCTCCTACATCACAGCCCCCACTTTAGTCCAAATCTCCTGAACTTCAATAGTGACTTCAGTTTGGTCTCCTTGATTCCTTGTCTGAGTTCTGAGTTCCTAAAATAGCATTCTCCAAAGAAGCATCCAAGATGATCTTAAAAAAAAAAAAAAAATCCCCATGGTAACATCTCCCCTGCACAAAGTCCCCTGATAGTTTTCCATGGCAATTAAAATAAAAGGAAAGCATTCTTTCATGTTCTACGAGGCCATCTGACTTTTGTACTTTCTGTTATATGATTCTTCATTCTCTATATGCCTTAGACATAGTAACTTCTCTCTTCTCATTGTATGTTTCACAGTTAATTCGTTGGCCTGGAATTCTTTAACACTGTGTATTTGCATGGTTATATTATGCTCTTTTGCAAGGTGCAATACAAATTTCTTTAGAGATGTTGTCTGACATCTTGAAATGTAACTATCACAAATATCCCCTTAGTGCATTAACTTTATAACAATTTATTTCATCTTAGTAAAGTAATATATTTGTAGTTTCAAAATTATCTTACCTTGAGAGATTATACATTTTCTGTACTGTTAACAACTGAAATTCCAGTGACTAGAAAAAGTTTTGATATATATTAGATATTCAAATTATTTTAAAGGTCAGTTTAAGGATTTAATACTCAGTTAAATAAAAGATTATTGCAATATGCATTTTTGTACAGATTCTGTGGAAATTGGTGTTTATTTCACTAATATGGTAGGCAGAATCCTAAAAGACCCTTCCTGAAGTGGCTCATGACTTTGTATAATTAATCCCCCTTGAGAATGGGAAAGATCAGAGTTTATGATGACACATGACATCATTGATTAGGTTATGTCATGTGGTAATGTTAAAAAGGAATTATTCAGATATAATAAATAATCAGTTCACATTTAGTTAATAAAAGAGCAGATGATCCTGATGGGACTGACCTTATCAGATGAGTTCTCAAAGGAGACTGAAAACAGTAACAAGCTCTCCTTTCAGTCTTGTAGAAGTGAACATGTTGTGAAGAGGGTTAAGGTATAGGGAACATTTGGTGTCCAAGAATGTGGACAATCCTGATACATCATATGTGGCTGATGAAATTCAAAATGGTGCAGTCACTTTGGAAGACAGTCTGATACCTCTTCACCAGGGGAAGCAGATACTTGCAATGCACCCCACACTTATGTATGTACTCCAAAGAATTGAAGACACATGTCTACACAAAAACTTACATAGAGATGTTCATGGACACATTACTTATAGTGACAAAAATGGAAATAACCCAGATATCTATCAACTGATACATTGATAAATGAAATACATACTGCAATAGAATATTATTTGTCAATAAAAAGGAACAAAGTGCTACAACATAGATGTACCTTGAAAATACAAGTGAATATGCTTACAAAAGGCCACAAATTTTAAGATTCCATTTTTGTGACACTTAACAGAATAAGCAGTTTCATAGAAACACAGGAGAGAGTAGCTTTTGTCTGTTGCTAGGAGTGAGGGGCATGTATAGTGACTGATAAAGCATAAGGGATTTCCTGGGGTTCCTTTTTTGTATGTGTGATAAAAATGTTTAAAATCAATTGTGCTGATAGCTAGTCACACAATTTTGTCAATATTGAATTACAGCATTGAATTACAGACTTCAAAAGGTAAATTTTAGGGTAGGTATTTCAATTGATCACAGGATAAACCATGCACCAAAATACAGCGGTTTTAAGCATGTTATGTGACATCTTTCTCATGTAATACACCTGAGTGGAGTCATTTAAGTTTGTGGACTGGTTCTGCTCCATGCCCTATGGCTCATTGAAGGATCCAGATTTCTTTCATCCTGATCTTTACCATTCCCAAGAGCATTGTTCTCTTACTTATGCTCAAACCCTTTCCATGGTTATAGCATAGTTGAAGTATGGGATTTATCTTTTATAATAATATACAGGTAGAGTGAAGAATATATATCATCCCCTAATCTACTACCTTTATACCTTCCATCTGTAAGCCTTCAATGGCACAATGAGGTTGGTTTTATCTAAAAAAGTCTTATTCTCCAAGTCATGCATCACTTAAAATAGCTTTGAATACACTTTAAAAAAGTAATGTTATATCTTTTTTGTGAGCTGGAAATTTGAGGTGAATAAAAATCTTGTATTTTGGTAGGATGATTTTTTATTACATTGAGTTCTTTTAGAAATTTGAGTTAAAGTCATTCAAGTATAAAGAACTACCTCAATTCGATATTTGAATTTAGCAGTATTTTATTGATAATGAGTAACAAAGATGTTAAATGTCAGTTATGTTTCTGAGAATTTGCACTTCACTTTTAATTGTGACATTTTTTAGAGTTTATACAGAATAAAAATCTTTTTAACCTTAAGTAGTTTAAGCAATCACCTAATTAAAGATTTCCAAACAAACTTTACACTTTTACAATCCAGCTTCTATTTCAGTAATGTTTAAAAGTTCATCTTTCTTAAGAGGTATAACCCAGAGTTTAAGGCCATTCTGCTTAAAAAATATATGGTTTCCAACATAAGTGAAGCTCTTTCAATTTTTCTTTTTTGTGGAAGCAATGTTCTCCCTGCTAAATAGAAGTAAGGATAAAATAGTATAAAGTTTGTGTTTGGGTCTTCTAAAATGGCAGATTTTTTTTCCCCTTTATGTGTTTGTGGGTTGAATGGGTCTATATGAACTTCCATCTTGATAGTCCATCCATACCTGACTAGGAAGACAACAGATTTTTCTGTTGAAAGTGTATTGGAGAGGGCTGGGGATATAGCTCAGCTGGTAGAGTGTTTGCCTCCCAAGCATAAGGCCCTGGGTTCAATCCCCAGCACCGCAAAAACAAAACAAAACAAAAGGTGCGTTGAAGAACATTCTACATCCACAAAAAGCTGGAAGTAGGAGTCAAATAAAGCCCTCTTCAGGTAATATACAGATAATAACAATGTAAGGAAAACTTTGCCTGGAATTTTTCAGAACTTTTGCTTTATAATAACTAGAAAAACTTCAAGATTTTAAAGATAATAATTCTGTTACTTTTGTAGCCGCAGTTCAAGAATGTAATTAAAATTAAAATGAAAAAACCTTAAGGAAAGTATCGCAAAACAGTATGATTTTAACAGCTTCATTACCCTTAGAACATGACTCTGTTCCCAACCTAAAGCACTGAAGAATAGTGCCTTTGGTGGGCTTTTCGAATTACTGTACTGAAAGCACATCTCCTATCAAGCCACTGATGAGACTTCAGTTCTAAAAATGGATTTTAACTATACTTGCCTCCTACTCAAGAATATTAGAATGCATATTATTTTTGCTGTTTGGGGTTCTTTCTAGAAAACTGAATAAGAAGCTGAAGAGTATAAGAAGACAATATTTGCAGTGATTCTCTTTGTAGAGTTAAGCTTTGACTTCTTTTTTTGTATGAAAGTTATCACAAAACTTATAAATTCACCATTATTTTTCAGCACTAAGTTACATAATAAAGAACTAAGCCCCAAAGAATATTATTTAGAATAGCTCATAACTTTACACCAAGTAAGTAGCAGAATTTTAATTCAGTCTCACATTTTCTGTTATCAATTTCTATTTGAATAATGAGACTGATATAACTGCTGCTCATTATACAAGCACAGAAACCTCTTGTAGGAAAGAGTAGAGGAACACAGGCAATATATCATCCCAAACATTTGCAGATAGGATAGCTTTACAAGAAAAAGGCTCCAGGATGATAATAACTAAGATATTCTGGTTCTTTCTACAAGGACAGAAGGTGAAGGTACTTCATAAGTACATTTAGCTATAGCAACTTGGCTTTTCAAATTATTACAAAAGCAGTTGTTCAGGAAGAAGATTTTTGAAAAAGATTACACCCCCCTATACACACACACACACACACACACATACACACACACACACACAGAGCTTGTTTTTTGGAATATCCAGTTTCTTTCTCTCCACAAAAGCCCCTTCCATGCTCCTTCATCTATTCTCCTTCGAGCAGTGCACATTAGAAATCAGATCATATATACATATGTGGTCACTGGATTTATTTGAATTCTTTATGTGACAAGTAGAAACCAAGGGATTAAGCAGTGCAACTAGTGTGTACAATCAGGTTTCTTAGGTGTCAGAGAGTATTTAGCAGTGAGGACTATGGTGTTGCCTGTCGAATGCTTTCATTTGTTGAATGAAACTTTGGGTGGATGATTTGAAGAGCTTTATGGGATTTAGACAGGATGAAGGTAGACAGAAGGTCTTTTTTGGAGCCTGAGATTTGAAAGAGGAATATCATGTGCACATGGGAGACCTAGGGCTGAGAATTAGCTACACATGTATCTATTGTAAATTCATAAAAGAAACAGTTCTTACTGTGCTAGAAACCCTGAGCACCTAATGCTGAAGATCTACCAGAGAATATCCTTATATCATATGTGCCATAAGTTATACATAATAACACGTGGTTAACATAGTCCACATCTGTACATATGTGTGGGGATGTAGGAAGAAGTCACTGAGACATATGTTCCTGTAGGCTGCAGAATGTTCCTGTAGGTACAATCCTGTGGGACACCCAGGATTATTCATCCTTGGGCAGCACACTCTCAAGTGACCAGATCTGCTGCCTACCATTGTCTCAGGAGAGTCTCACCCATCATCCTGTCTCCCTCCCCTTGCGTGGAGTGTAACCTCTGACTGGACCACCCTCACAGGCTATCATAATACAAGCTTCTTTGTTCACTAGCTCCTCTCGTGTATAAAAGAGGTGTACTTTTGCAATAAAACTGAGACTGCATCATAGAATCTGTTCTCCCGGAGTTGAGTGTGCTCCGTTGCCTTACCCCCTCCTAGGAAGAAACTCACGAGGCATGACACAGATGCTAAGAGGAATTCTTTATTCTTCAAGAACTTTAATTGCTGTGAGTGGGATACTGGGACTGGGTGTGGAGAGTTCAGGCTGGTTTCTAGAAGTTGGTAGATGACTCCAGGCCAGGATCTGTAAGTTTTCAGGGAAACATCCAGAATGCACAAAAATCTGCATGGCATCCTTGCACAGGGGCTATGTTAATCTTCTCTGCATTGTTTCCATTTTAGTATACATCTGCAGTAGCCAGCACTCCTGAGAATTTTAATAAGAATAATCACTGAACTTTTTGAAGGATAAGAATAAGACTAGTCTCTGAAAAACTGGAGAAATTTCAAGTTCAGGGCTGGTAAGAAGGAGAAGCCTTGGAAAAGACAACCAGTTTCCACTTAAGATTCCAGAAAAGATAAATGATGGAAGTAATAGTAACCCAGAAATACAACACAGTTACAAAATACTAAAACAAACACCGTCTCAGATCACTACCTGACTGGACAAATGGATCTGCTTCTATTTATATTGCCTGACAGAAAGAAAAACTTTTCTAGAAACTCAATTTAGTTCTTAAATTCTTCATATTTAAATTTTGGCATTGAGACAAATTTATATCTGCATGCCAGGAGAAAGGATAAAAGATGGATGGAGTTAAAAAACAGAACAAGAGATCACAGACAATATAGCCAAAAGTGACCATAGCTATAGAAACAGAGGCAAGAATGATCCAGATACTGGAATTGTCAAATCAATGTTTTTGCAAGTCTTATAATATTAGTCTCTTGAGAAAATAAGATGATTAAACTGAAAAAGAGGTCAATATTCAAGAATAAAAGCATACTGCTCACACAAGTGGAAAAAACTTTAAAACATGTATAACTAAATTATAGGGAGAGTGGGGAATACATTTGAAGATAAAATGTCAAATAATTTTTGAAAATGACACCAATCACAAAGTCACTGATTCAAGATGTTCTAGGTCAACTGATCTTATTTTGGAAGATTTCCGTTGTACATTTGTGTCCAGACAACATCTGCAACTATTCTTATAGAAATTGAATTCACATTTTCCATTGTTTTTAGCGTGGGTTAAGTGTGTTGCCAATTTGACCAACATGAAGGAATTTTGAAAATGAATGAAAAATTTAAAGAATATTGCTATAGGCATTGTGGATGGCATGCATTGTTTCAGGGAAGAGTGAAAGCAGACACTGCTGGCTCATGTATGGGAGGACCCCCTCAGCTGCAGTGTCACTTGTAGATTGAATTACCCACAGTCAAGAAGAAAAAAAGGGTGTGTACCTTTTTAATAATCTAAAAAATTATTTTGAGAGAGAAAAAGATTGACACAGAAAAATACTACATTCATGTATCTTTTATTACAACATATTGTTTAAATTATGATGTTATTGTCCTTTCCTTCCTTCCTCTATTTCTGTGGGATTGAGCCCAGGACTTTGAGCATGCTAGTTAGGTGCTCTAACACTGAGCTACATCCCAACCCATTGTTTTGTTAGTCTCTTACTGTGCCTAACTTATAAATTAAGCTCTACCATGGGTATTTATGTATAGGAAAAACATAGTAAATATTGGATTCAGCAGTCACCCAGTGAGGGTGTTAAATATATTCTGGTGAATGGGGGGCAGGGGAAGGACTACTGTATTTCCCATGCTTTACATTTAAGTGGTTACACAGAAAATATTACTGGTAGAGAACAGTTATTTACCTTCATTTATCAAGCTTCTTTTCATAGAATAGTTCTTGTGACTTACCCACTAAGCTCCATCAGGTTTTTAAAATACCTATTTGTGATCATTATCCTATGCTTACAATTGCTGAATCAAAGGTTTATTTCTCAAACTTGTCCCTTCCTTTCCGGTCTGTAGCTGAAGCCTTCCTCTCTTCTTAAGACACTTCCACAGATGGTTCCAATAGAGGATGCCTTTCCCCACTGTGCCAATGAGTGAGCAGAAATATGGGGAAACAGACTTCCATGTTGCTGAACTTCCATGTTCAGCAACTTCCATGTTGCTGACTTCCATGTTCCATAATGCTGCTTGGAAATGGATTTCCATTCCTCATCTGTAAAAATCCCCATCTTCAAACCTCACATCCTCAGACTCTAGTTTCCAGTAGTGTTCTTGTAGGAATCATCTGCTGTCAAACACATCACAATTCATTTCCTGTTCATGATCATTGTTTCCAATAGTGTTCTCAAAATTCCTGGTTATTTCAGTAGCCCCTAGTTGACCATTTTCCTAGATAGGTCTTTAACTTCATTGACCTCTTCTCATTAACAATCTGGTCTCCACCTTATGTCGCCCTTCACACTGAAGAATTGTTCTTTTATAACTCCATTTTACCTCATTAGTTTGAATTTTATGTGTCTTGTTCTTTATTCATATGTACAATTTCATCCCTCTTTGTATTTGAAAATTCTCATACTCCACAAGAAATAAAAACAAAAAATCAGTCATGAGATGGCATCAAATTAATATGCAAAAACTGTTCTTGCAATATCACCAGTGTTAACAGAATTCAGCATTCATTTTGCAGCCCTTACTTCTATTAACTTCTCTGCAACATTTGCTATAGTCCTTCAGTTCCTTCTAGACAGAGATCTCTTACTGGTTTCCAGGACCCTATACTTTCTAATTGTGCTCCTATCTCTTTGACATCTCTTGTGAGAATATATTACTAGTTATTTCTAATATTCCAGACCACTTAATACCATATGTCCCGATATCACTGCTAAATCTAGACCTTTGTCTGTCTACCTAGTTGGCTTGTATTTTTTGATATCTAATATGTATCTCAACATTTGTATGCTCAAAGCCAACATTATGATACAATGCCCGACCCTCATGTCTGTTCCCTCTGTTGTCTTCACAGTTTCAGTTCATTTGCAGTTCCATTCTCCTTCACCTTAAGCTAGAACATTGAGTCTTGCTCAACACCCCTTTGGTCTCATGCCTACGACCCACACATCCCATATTCTGACCTCGGAATACATCTGGACTCTCACTCGCTTCACCATTATCACCTTCATCTAACACTACTAGCCAGTAGAGGTGACTTTGGTCCTAGAAATGTCCTCTATCTGTGCTGCTATAGCATAGCCTGAAGCCACATATGTCTATTGAAATATGCTAATATTTCACTTGAAATACACTAATGCCATTGAAAAACTTAATTTTAATCCTCAAACTAATTTAAATTGAAATAACCACATATGCCTAATGTCTACTGCATTGTACAAAGCAACTCTATACATCTGTGCTGGGTAACCCTCTGTCTAGTCTAAAACTCATGTTTACTGATATAATAAAATTCATTTCTAATGTTCAGCTTAGTGATTAAAACTTTACTGAATGTTGAAAATATAACCACGAATGAGTTTTAGAATATTTTTATCCTACAGTAAGATTCATCATAGTCCTTCAGAGTCATTGGCAATTCTCATCCCAGCCCTTAGAAACCATTGATATGCTTACTGTACTTGTAAATTTGATTTTCTGATCATTTAATATAAAATGGAATTATAGCATACTGATTTGTGTCTGACTTCTTTCACTTTGTGTAATATTTTTGAGGGTGTTCCATGAGGAACCATATATCATTAGTTTATTCTATCTTATTGTTAAATAATATTTCATTGTATGGATTTACCACATTTTCCTGTGCATTTCCAATTGATGGACATGTATCATATCCACAGTTTGGGTGCTATGAACAATGGTCCTATAAACATCAATGTAAAAGACTTTATGTGGACATAGTTTTTCATTTCTCTTTTGGTGTTCACCTAGAATTGGAATTGCTGGGTTTATGTTGAACTCAGAAAAATGGAGTTTCACAAAAGCAGTTGCATCATTTTACATTCCCAACAGCAATAGATGAGTTTTCCATTTTTCTGTATGTTCATCAACATTTGTTTTGTCTACTTTATTTATGATAACCATCATTCTATGTATAAAGTGGTTGCTTACTGTAGCATTGGTATGCATTTCCCAATTGACAAATAATATTGAGTATCTTTCTGTGTCTTTACTAATCATCTGTATACCTTCATTGATAAAATATCTTTGTTAACTTTTGACCATACTGTTTCTTATTGTTATGTAAGAGGTTTTTATTAGATATATTTTTATAATTTTTTTTTCACCAATTTTGTTTTCCTATTCATTTTTTATTTCATCTTCTCAATGAGGTTTTCCCTGACCATGGTGGAACTAGCCACTTAGAACTGGATGACATTTGCTTTTAAAATATTTTATTCATTTTTCATATTGCATCTAATATAATACATCTTATTTAATTAGTTTAATGGCTTTCCCCACTATAAAGTAGATGAAAAAACAATTTTGTCTGTTTTCATTGCTTGTAAGTATTCATTCTAGTCTGTCAATTTAATTATTTGTAATTTGAATAAAAGTATATTTTAAAAATCATGTAAAATAAAAATCCTTAAGATAATTATTATTCCCTTTTTTTGTAATATGAAATAGTAAAGCTGTCAAGTTTTCATTTAGAGTGTTCTGAAATTCTAGCTATTGAGTATTAAAATCAAAATATATAATGTCAAAAATTTTAATCAGTATTATGCATTTAATAAAAATGAAAATTTAAAGCAAAATGTAAGGACAAGTTGTTTATCTGTAAAAGGACATTTGCAGTCCAAGTAATTTTATTATATTTCTGCTTTTTAAACTGTCTGTCCATAGATAGATAAAATTGATCAGTATTCAGTTATGTACATAACACCTATGACCTTTTGCTAACTTTGGAAAATTAGTATTATTGTCTTGTTCTTATCTTGCAGTTAGTTCTACAACTAAATCAATCTTGAGTTTGTTTTTAGCTTCCTGCCTACTTGGGTTTAGAACTAATCTATTAGGAGCTGTCTGAGGTTCTTTGCTGGATCTTAAAGTAATCTTATTCCTAATGCTTTCATACAGTAGCTATTTAATCTTCTTCATAGAGCCGGCAGAATAACCTTACTCTTTACTTTTCTAATAAAATGTTTTTTGGTTAAGAGTTTTAATTGAGAGAAAATTGGGCTACAATTGATGCATACCTGGAACATATCTATAATAATTTAGCTTCTATAAAATTATTCTTGAATGACTATTTTTTATATAATGGAAATGAAGATGTTTATATTTTAAAACAGGCTTTTAACAAAAAAATGAGAGAAATTGTTTCCATTTCTTATATTTAGAAGTTGGAGAAAGTAAACGGAATTTTATTCTTTAAATTGAATACTTTGTTCTTATCTCTGACAAATGTGAGCAAGTCACTTAGACTTTTCTTGTATCCAGTGTGCACATACTATTAGGAAAATAAAATGAGTAACATATACTTGGCATATTACAAATTTTAGAGTGTTGAGCAAAAGCATATTGTATACTTAAATTTATGTGTGCAGTAATTAAATCATGTATTTTACATAATAGAGAAAAATGTGTGCTTTGATATGTATTTATGGACATCATGTCATTAAATTGGTGAAATGTTCATTAAGTGTGCAGTTGTCTTAATGTATCAAAATTTTGTTTGCCCACTATTATAAACAATATAACATGATGGCTGTATATGTTAAATGTATCTGAAATACAAGTCACAAATCTTTATCGATTTTGAAAAACTCTAAGAAAATAACTCGAGTTTTTTTTTGTTTGTAGTTATTTATTTATCTAGAGGAAAGAATAGTTATCACAATGTATTTCATATTCTTTGCATGCAATTTTCATAGGAAACATTGAAGACCAGAGAAGTTTCAGAATTTTAGAACATTTATTAGAAGAGTTGAGACTAACCGTTTAGTGCACATTTGCTTTTACAATTTACAACTTTAAATAGACATGAAATGATCAGTAAAGTTGCATTAAGTTGCATGAATATCACTCAATTTTCCAATGGTAGTGTTTGGTATATTTAGTAGAGAAGAGACAGGAGAGGGATGGAGGAGAGAGAGTTAAATAGAGAATGAGACTTTATTAAGTTACACCGTGACCCTGAAAATCATTAAAGAAAGCAAAATTTTATAATAAATTCGTGCAATTAACAAATTTTCTTTTTGCTATTTTCCTCATACAGATTTAAAGACACATGGAGGTATAATGAAATTTACAAATTTAACACTTAAATCTGTCTAAATTTTAAAACATCTTGTTTACATATTTCCAAGTCTAAAATATAATTCCTTTAGGTTGATAATAGGTAGATAATTTGAATAATTTAAGATTGGATACTAGGAAAATGCTCAAATCTGTCAAGTAACCTGAGTGTGTGATTTCTCTTGCCCAAATCTCTTTCCCTTTTTCTATCATATTGTTATGGTTTGGATGTGAGGTGTCCCCCAAAATCTCACGTGTGAGGTGATGCAAGAAGGTTCAGGGGAGAAATGTTTGGTTTGTTAGAGTCTTAACCTAACCAGTGAATTAATCCCCTGATAGAGATTGAGTGGTAATTGACTTGATCAGGTATGGCTCCAGGAGGTAGGAATTGGGGTGTGGCTTTGAGGTATATATTTGTATCTGTCAAATGGAGTCTCTCTCTGCTTCCTGATCACCATGTGAGCTGCTTCCCTCTGCCACCCTCGACTGCCATGATGTCCTGACTCACCTGGAGCCAAGAGGAATGGAGCCTGCTGTCTATGGATTGAGACCTCTGAAACTGTGAGCCCCCCAAAAAAGTTTTCCTTCCTTACATTTGTTCTGGTTGGGTCCTTTAGTCACAGCAGCAAAAAAGGTGACTAAAACATACGTAACTAGAATACTCCACACATTTTAAAAGGCAAATTAGCAATTCATTTGAATTAGTTTAAAATATACCTTATTTTCATAATACTTCAGGTAGGCAACACACATTTCAATATAGCTCTATAATATTTTACCTTAAATTCAATTTGCTTATTAATTAATTTAAAAGTATCTTTCTAAACTACAATTAACACATTCATAGCAGTAATCAACTAGTTACTTAAATCTATATTATTTGATACACATTGTGTGAATAAAATGTATTGAATAACTGGTATTTCTCAGTCAGTGAAAATACGGTGAAGTGCTTTATTAATATTTATTGAAAAGTTGCCCAATAAATTAGTTTTTATAGAATCTAAAATTTAAAAGTGAACATTAATGTAAAATGTTTTCTTCTAATTGAAATTATTCATTAAAATTTAACCTAGGTCTTAAAAGAAGAAATTATAACTGACTATTATTCTTTAAGTCTGTATTTTAAAAGCAAAAAGTGGTATTCTTTTCCTTTAAATAATTCAAGTTTCCTGAAAAAATTGTTTGGAAAATTAGCTTATGTGGTTTTTACTCCATATTACAGTCTTTAGTTAAAGCTGTTGACCAAGATTTCTTAAACAATGGACCTCCCTACATGTGTGTGCATATATATGTACATGTATAGTGATATATATTCACTATGATGTCAAAAGTACTTGCATAATTCTCTCTTGTGTTCATCTACTTTTTATATAAATATATTAACATCTATTTTCTGTGTTAACAATAACATTTATATTAGAAAATCTATCAACATGTAGGTATGTATATATATACACAATACATCTAGCTTATATAATAAAACATGTATCCTAATTCCTATAAATCACACTATTAATGAGTCACTCAATTCATTGTAATTATTTCTCAAAGGCATTTGCTTAATATCTCTATTAAAATAAATATTCTATTTTGCAAATATTAAAACATTTAAGAAAACATTTAAAATAAATTATTTTAAGAGAATTATTTGAGAATAATAAATTCCTAAGAGAATTTCCATAAACATACAATTCCATTAAAACTGACAGTTCCCTATGAGTCTACTTTCAAAGTAGAGAGTGATGTTATTTGTAAAAAGGCAACATCATCTGTTGAAACTTATTTCCAGTGAAAATGATTTGAGATCATCTTTAGAGGGCAGCACCTAACTATGGAAAGATGTATATCAGGTCTAAGCAGAAGTTTGAGCAATATTACAATGATTATATCTGTTAATCAAAAGTTGATAGTTATTAAAATGTCATTTCACAATTCCAATATCAAGAAGCTGAGTAACAGTATCGGATAGTAATCTAAATTTATAATCCAGTTGAGAGATACACTTCATTTTACATCACCAGCTGTTAAATTCCTGTATCTTTTTCAGTTAATGTTGAAGTAACATGGAATATATTAGCCTTACTCCAAGTGTGCTGAAACAGAGCAACAATAATCTAGGCTTTACCAGCTATGTTTTATTAAAAAAAAGATAAAGAATTAATTTCCCAAACAATTGTAATGAAATAACAATAAAAAGACAAATATAGAGGAGTAAAATAAATGAGTCAATGTCATTTAAAAACATTAAATGAGAATAGGTCTTTAGAACATGGGTCAGAGAGTATTTTATTCTATATATGTATAGGCTTAAAAATAGAAAACTTGAAATTTTGTTTGGAAAAATTTACTGTTAACATTTTGAATAGTTCATCAATCCTATTAATGAAACAATTGTTCCATCATTCTATAATTTTGAATTGAAAAAAATCTATATTTGTAGCCAATCACTAGTTTTGGAAATCTTTGATAAAACTATTTTAAAAAATCTTTTTACAGCCAATGACAATCTTTTTGTAGAATAAAGCTTTGCAAACTGTTAAGGTATTTCAGAAGTTGTCTTACCTGGACTGTAATAATATTAGTGCTTGGTAGTAGAGACTAAGTATCATATTCTGGTTTCTCTAAAGATGAATGACTTACAAATATAATTAATCAACACGAGTGGATTATCAACACCACCAGTGGAAAATTAAAACCACCACATAAAACAAGTTCTTTTGCCATTTACTCATTCATCAAATGTTTATCGAGCATCTGCTTGTTCTAAGCATTTGTATGTAGTGGGCATACATCCATGCTCCACACTACAACATTTGAGACTTTGTGCTCATGGAGTTTCTATTAAAGTCTCATTATTTCGACTTTGAGACAGGATGTGTGTGTATGTGGGGTGATGATGACAAAGTCAAACAAAGAGGCAGTTGATCTGGAAGGTTATAGCCCAATCAAATAAAATATTCATGTTTCTTTAGATCCACATAATCCATTATACTCCTACAGTCTCCTCCAATCTTCATTATTTTACTTTGCGATAGTCAAATAAAAGTGGTTTCTGTAACAGTTTATACCCATGATTATGATTACCCATAAAATCACCCTACAGAATTTAGTATTTTAAAATCTGTAGAGCTGTAAATAAATCGACATGATTTTAAACTCAGATGTGATTATGAAGCCAAGCCCTTGTCTCCGAGCTGTGGAGAGGTGGCCCAGGTAGGAGCATGGGCAGCAAGACTAGGCCATGGCCACAGGAAGCCTGCCATGCCTGCGTGGGCCTGAGGTACAGCAAACCAGGGACAAGGGAAACCAGGGTGTGCTGACCTGTCGTGCAGAGGCAGCCCAGCCTGGTGCAGAAGCAGTCTGGAACCCTAATAATCCACCATCCACCAACCTCAAACTTCTGAGAAGCTGAGATTGCAAGTGAGCTTTGCGAGAAAATGGAAGTAAGGCAGACCCAAATGGAAGTTCAGACCCAAGGATTAACCAATAGCATCAGTACTTTTCCAAACCCCGATTAGCATAAGTCTGGACCAATAGCATTGACCCAAGTGTTACATAAACCCTAGATTAGTAAACTCAGGTGGCAACCCCAGTGGGGGTCCCCTGTTGCCCTTGTGAGAATCGGTTTCTGTTACTCCCACTTGAGTGAGCTGCTGGGGTCTGTTGCAACATGGGAGGGCATTTAGAGCTGCAATACTGAGAGCTACAGCACACCACTCAACAGTAGTGGAGGAGACTTGGTCTTTGCCCAGTGTGCCCTTCAGGGTTGACCAGTAGGCATCCCCTGTAATGCTGAAACAGGCTTTCTCGGCTGTGGCGGCCTGCAGCCAGCACAGACTCTAGCCACCAGCAGAAGTGGAGAATTGTGTTTTGTCTCAAATTCAGGTTTCAAGTATAGGTTTTATTTGAATGTCACAGATCATTAAAAAACTGAAGACATACAATTAGCCCAATGATTTTAAGAAAATTTGTGTTGAACTCACTCCTCCTTTTGTCCAGTTCTTTAATTTTTAATTTTCAAAGACATTGCTTTTAGGACATTACTTAATTTTTACAATTTAAATATAAACATTTTTACAACTTAAATTTAAAACTTACCACTATATTGAGATTTAAGAAATGAACCTTTTGGAGACTAGTTGTTAGTATTCATTCAGTACTTTGCATTCAAATGAAACAGAGGCATACATGCAAAACTAAAAAGAGATAAAAGGGAATTTTATTAAGACATTTTTTCTCCTTGAAAAAGGCAAAATCTTAGCTCTGGCAGGTTCTCAAATTTTTATTAACAGGCTATAAAATGTAGATAAGTCTTTATGTTGTCAAAATATCAACTTCAATGTTTTGCATGGAAGAGCCAATGTAAGCTTAAATTTGAACTGCAAGATACACAAATTTTAAAAATGAAGAAGTTTCCTTCAGTTATATTTATGTCAGACAGATCTCTCCAAATTTTAATCTCTTATTTTTGCATAGAATGAAATTTAAAACAGAAAAGAAAAAAATGTTGTTTTTATGCCCTAATACTTGTGTGCCAAACCAATTTATTTATTGTTATTGATTATTAAATTACATAATGATGTAATGAATGATTTATCTTGTCATTAGCATTTGAGTTGCAGCATTTGCACTTATAGGTTTATTTCCCCTAAGTTGTTAAATATTATTGTGAAATACTATTTATATAGACTGAAAAAAAACCCCAACAAGCATTCATTTTTTAAAAATAACATATAAAACCTACATATTCACTCTAAGACCATATATTTTTAAATTTCCATTATTTCATAAGTTTTGTCCAAGTGCACATTTTGTTCCACATTCTGTATGTGCTATGTCCTGGTCATTTTTATTGTAAAAGAGTGTTTCCCATGAAAGGAAAGTCATGTGTGAAGCAGGTACTATTTAAAATATGAAACTCGCTGCGGCTCCTGGTGAGATCTGGCCTGGAGCGGAGGCAGTCACCAGCTCCAATGGGGAGTTTAGGCCCTTCGGCGCCATTTTACAGCTTCCCTGGCAGAGAGAGACCATCTTCGGCTGCCTGAGTCCTCAGGCTGAGCTCAGGTCTTCCAGCGGGGCCACGGTGCTGTGGCTCCTGGTGAGATCTGGCCTGGAGTGGGGGCAGCGCTGGCTCCAGTGGGGAGTTTGGGCCCTTTAGCATCATTTTGCAGCTTCCCTGGCAGAGAGTGACCACCTGCCACCGACTGAGCCCCCAGCAAGGAGCTCAGGCCTGCCTGTGCTCTCAAGCCCAGTGTCTCCATCACTGAGCACAGTTCTGTGCCCCCACCCCAACTTGGTCTAGTGCCCAGGTCCACACCCTGGACCGGGGTCTAGTACCTTGCTGTATCTGATTGTCTAT
>JAJEJO010004562.1:130836-158076 GCA_020662805.1 Glaucomys volans | reverse complement strand
CTTTGAAATGCCTGATTATATGCTTTAGTATATAGATTCATGGGTTACTGAAAATAATATTTTTTTCTGGAAGGCTGCTAATGAATAAATGGAGAAAAACTTAAATATATTCATTCCAATTGATATGTTTATTCTATTAAATATGTCTTTTTAAAGCCTGCAACAAACAAGTTGCTCTACTTGGAATCTGTATTCGTATCTGACTTTTCTCATTTTTTACTGTTTTGTAAACTGAAAAGTTCAAGATCCAGGTGCTAGCAAGTTTGGTATCTCATGGAAGCCCAGTCTCCACTTCCAGGATGGACCCTTGGTTGCCTCATCCTCTGGTTTTCCTCATGAGGCTGAAGAAAAGGGAGAGACCAGTTTTTAGAGGCGTTTAAACTTGCCCATGAGAGCACAGCTGTAGTGGCTTAATCACCTCTAAAGTCCTACCCTTCAATACCACTGCTTTGGAATTAAATTTCAGAATGAGTTTTACAAGGGAAAACATGCGAACCACAACAGTCTATAATTAATTTTGTTTCCCCTCCAGACTTTAGTCTACTAGGTAGAGAAATGGAAACATTTGGTGCTTCCTATGGAATGAATTATGTACCCATCCCCCATACATATGTTGAAACATGACCTCCAGTATGACTATATTTGAAGACAGGGCCTGTGAGGAGGTGATGAAGGTTAAATAAGGTTATTAGGGTGGGGCCCTGATGTGGTAGAGTTGGTGCCCTTATGAGGAGGGAAAGAAACACCAGAATTCTCTCTTTCCAACCTATGAGGACACAGAGAGAAGGCAATCCTCTGAAAACTAAGAAGAGAGCCCTCACCAGGAAATGAATTGGCCAGCACCTTGTTCTTGGACTTCTCATTCTCTAGAACTGTGAAAGAAAATCATTCTTTTATGTTTAAGTTTCCCTGTTTATGCTATTTTGTTAAGGCAGCCTGCCTTAACAGCTTTCTGTCCCTGTAACAAAATACCTGAGATAATAAAATGTTAAAGAGAAAAATAAAATAAAATATGAAGCCTAAGTTTTCTTTTTTTATTTGCCTCTGACATATTTTTTTCCTAGCAAGTATTTCACCATTTGACATTAGAAAAATAGAAGAGGATATGTTAACTTCTGAAGAAGAAAGATGGACAATAAGTTTTAGGACTGAAGCCTATTTTTTTGAGGGTAAAGGGCAAAAACAACAATAACAACAACAAGCAAAACTAACAAACAAACAAAAAAACCAAAAACCAAAAATACCCTAGAAAAAGTTGAAGGTTAAGAAAAGCAACCAGTGAGATAGATATACCCTTTCATTTATATATCCAAAAAAGACATTTTTAAAATTTAAAAACAAAGAGGCACAAAAATCCCTATTAAAAACCTTCAATTGATTAGCTTGAATTTTCACCTGTAGCATCATTTAAGGGTTTGCAATGCTGATTGGGGAAGTCTTGGTAGTCATTCTGTGTTTTCTAATTTTTCATGTAATTTTTATCCTACAAATATTCAAATGACAAAGAAACTTCTCTAGATTTTATCCTCTTTTAAATCACTTGTTTTGGAGCTATCCTGCACTCATTTTTTAGAAAAACTTATTCTAATGACTAGAGAAATTTCTCCCTTTTCCTTTTTTTTTTTTTTTAAATTCATTTAATTTTGATCCATTGAACACAAATGGAGTACAGCTATTGTTTTTCTGGTTGTACACAAAGTAGAGTCACACCATCTGTGTGTTCATCCATGTACACAGGGCAATGATGTCTGTCTCATTCTGTTATTATTCTTGCCCCCCCACCCTGACCCCACCCCTCCCTTCCCTCTAAGATCTCCCATGTTCTTGGATAGGCAGAATTAATATTGTCAAAATGGACATACTACCAAAAGCACTGTACAAATTCAATGCAATTCCAATTAAAATCCCAACAACAGACCTCATGGAAATAGCGCAAGCAATCATGAAATTCATTTGGAGGAATAAGAGACCCAGAATAACTAAAACAATTCTTAGCAAGAAGACCAAAGCAGGGGGTATCACAATACCAGACCTTCAACTATATTACAGAACAATAGTAACAAAAACAGCATGGCATTGGCACCAAAATAGGTAGATCAATGGTATAGAATAGAGGACACAGAGACAAACCCACATAAATACAGGTATCTCATACTTGACAAAGGAGCCAAAAACATTCAATGGAGAAAAGACAGCCTCTTCAACAAATGGTGCTGGGAAAACTGGAAATCCATATGCAGCAAAATGAAACTAAACCCATATCTCTCACCCTGTACAAAACTCAACCCAAAATGGATCAAGGACCTAGAAATTAGACCAGAGACCCTGCACCTAATAGAAAAAAAAATAGGTCCAAATCTCCATCATGTTGGCCTAGGACCAGATTTCCTTAACATGACTCCCAAAACACAAGAAATAAAAGCAGGAATCAATGATTGGGATAGAGTCCCTTTTCCTTAAATCCTCCATCTGGTTCTGAAATCTCCAAGTTGGAAAGGAAGGCGATTTGTCCTAGTTACCAAACAATGTTACCCATATTCATTGTAACAGCCACTATTTACTTCCTTCATAAGTAGAGAAGAGCTATTGGAAGATTGTGTGAATGAGACAGTTAAGTAAAGAAGAAAAACTGGTAAGGAAGAGGTTGTAGGCTCAGGTACACTCATGAGACATTAATACATGCTGTCTCCATTAGTGCCTTCAGCCCACACTAAATGAGTGTGTTTTTTTTTTTCTCAAATATTTGATTGCTTTTTCTGAAATATTTGAGTAATTTTGCCTGTGAAAAGTAGGATAATTTAGTTGAGACTATCTGAAATGATGCCTAATTATACTCCTGTTCAGCTTGAATGTTAAAATGCCATAGTCAATTCTTAAGGTAAAAGAAAATTGAGAGAGTCATTACCATTTTGAAATAAGACCAGGACATAGATTTATAGTGGAAAAGAAAACCATTAAGTAGATGAGATCAATAGGTGTCAAGCACAAGAGGGATTCTTGTGACACCTTAAGAAAAGAAGTGACTTTTAGCTATAGACATAAGGATTTATAAATGTAATCTAAAGGGCTTCTGATTTAATTGACAAAGGAAATCTAAAAGCCTGGGATGAAATGAAATTAGATCTTCAATTGCAAAATGCCATATACCATCTTAAAAGTGTCTAATTTATAAATATGTCCTTGATTAAACTGAAATTGAATACCTGTCTTAAAACACAGTTTTAAACACTTTGTTCATTTTCCCTATTTTATATCAGAAAGCAATCACATGTACATTTCAATTTGTAATCACATACAAATTTATATCACATATCCTCTTAATTACATATTTAAATGTTAGTGTTTTATTTTTTCCTTATTTGTTTCTTATTTATATGTACTTTCATCAGCCCTTTAACCACTTCCTTTATTATTTCTAGTCTGACACATTCAAAGATAACTTAAAAATTAATAAAAACGGTTGACAGTTAACTAATACACCCACACACTCTAAACTCCAGTTTTCCTAATTATTAAAATGAGAGTGATAAAGTTCCTCTGGCCCTAAAATTATTTGAGGTTTTGAAGCGCACATTCTTGTAGTGATTATGAATTTGCAGTAAGTGCATTTTCAGAACAAATTATTTTCTGCTCTGACTCAACAAACATTGACCATCATACCTGAACAGTCATAAAAAAATTAAACATGCTACTTGCATGGAACAAAATTTCAGTTTATCTTTTATATAATAATAAAAAAATAGTTAAATAGAAAAATGACAATTTTCCAAATACACTAATATAGAGAAGTATATTCTTAAATGCTGGCATGTTAAAAATGAAAAGAGTAGTAGGTAAAGAACTAAATAATGCACTCTATCAATCTTACTTCAAGATTGCAGTTACAATAGAGAGAAGATGGTGGGTTGGAGGAAAGATGCACTTCCCAGCAGTTCCTCAACACCAGACCTAAGAAGTGGGAAGACTGCTGCTCAGTGAGGTGGGCAACAAGAAGAGCTCATTGAAACTTAATACTGGACAGTAGAAGAAACCTTAGGGACACAGAAAGTGAGAAACTTCAAATATAATATAAGAAATAATGTTAGAGACACACCAGCATGGCTGCCCGTGGTGGCCTCTGAGGGAAGCGGGGAGTGCAGGTAGAGGAGAAACAGAACCACAGCAGGCAAATAAATAAATTGTTCTGGGAGAAGCTGTGGAATACAGAGGGAGGCTGATCTTAATGAACCAGAGTTGGTGGGGAAGTGTTGAGTGAAAACCAATCCGGATCCATTGGCCCACAGGGAAATAATTTGATCTGAACTGGTCACCAGCCCAGGGTTCATTTGTTAAATGCTGAGCATTGGCCAGCAGAGACAGGAGACTGGGTGCTCATAAGGGAAGTTGCCAGCAAACCCAGATGTCATTGTTATGACCCCCAGAACATACCTAAACCAAACTAGATGAAATAAGAGCTACAAAAATTGCCACGTGAAGCATAGGAATTCTGGATAGCAAGGAGAGAGGGCTCCCTTTGATGCTGGCATCTCATAAGAGTTATTGGGAAGATGCCAATGATGGCCACGAAGGAATGTATGCACTCCATGGCTGATACCTGGTGATTCATAGTAATAGCAGTGAATTAGAAACTGATGGTTTAGTCCCTATATATCTACCAACAAAGATCCAAAGTTTAGCCAAGACTAAATCCCAACTAATGGAACTTTCAGTTTAGAATGCTGTACCACCCCTGCTACAGGAATATGCAATTTGTCAGCACTCTATGTAGTCTAAATCACCCTGTACTGGGAGATGGGAAGTTGTGAGCTGCTACAACCAGCTTTGGCTCTTAGCCACTACAGCTAGAAGCTAGGTGAGAAACACAAAGATGTTGTACTTAGCAACCCCCAGCCCTTGACCCAAGAGTTTCTGATCCCCAAAATAAGTAGTAAGTGTAGGGTTATAAAAAATAATATTCCTATAAGATAACTCCCCAAGAAAATGGAGGGACGGTGTGACTGAGAAGTAGGAAAGGAAACTGGCCAAACATTAAACCTCTCCCAGTGCATTCCTGACAACAATGGGCCCTGGGGGAAAGGGGCAGATGCTGAATGCTGGGCCCTAAACCATGGCCTTTCCCCCATGGCTAATCAGTCCTAAGGAAACATGGCTAACACCAATGGGCAAGACTTGAGTACTCATCCCTGGAATCTGGACTCTTATCTCCCAGACAACAATGAGTTTCAACCTTTCTACAACTGCCTTCCTGATTTAAGGTTTTAACCTGTTCAACCAGCCCCTGACTGTCAAGTCTGCTCCCAATGATGACATCATTGTACCTTATAAAACCAAAATCTCCTCTGTAATTGAGGGCCATTTTCCCATCCGGAAAGTGGACCTGAATGACCCCTGAATCTGCAAAGGAAT
Source organism: Glaucomys volans (assembly GCA_020662805.1). Classification (NCBI taxonomy): domain Eukaryota; kingdom Metazoa; phylum Chordata; class Mammalia; order Rodentia; family Sciuridae; genus Glaucomys; species Glaucomys volans. The sequence continues at coordinate 152,670 of JAJEJO010004562.1, read as the reverse complement.
AAAGGCTTCTCTGAATCTGTTGAGGTCTGTCTCCCGTTTTCCTTTTTGCGCTTATGGTAAGAATGAAAACCCATCCCTGCTGACAGTGTTTAACCTCAGCAGAAGCAAGTCATGCATTTCTCAATAAAATTTTTTTATCACATTTTCCCACTCCATATTCCCTCAAATTTTACTGTTTTTATAAAATAGAATTAACATTTTTATTTTGCTCAAATATCATTTCATTATATTCATTTTATAATTAAAAATGTTTTTTCCATTTCCACTCTGTCAGATTGTGTGTGTGTGTGAGTTCTTACTGCATGAATTGGTTTGAGAAAGTACATATCCATATATATTTCACTTTCATTTTTTTGCCTTCTTCTGCACATGTTTATTATTCAGCCTTGTTTTGATTTGGGAGCCTCATTACCTGTGGGTTTGAGTTGTTTAGATCTTACATTTGCTTGTTTGTTCTTACCTTGGTTTTTGCCTCTCTTATTGCCCCTCTTCTTTATTCTCTTCTCTCATTAATAGCCAAATTTTCCTGTTACTCCTTCCTCTCTTTTTCATTATTTGTAAAACATTGAAATGACTGTGTCCCTGTATATGCTGACTTTAGATCTTTTGTATATATACCAAGGAGTGGGATAACTAGGTCCTTTGGTGGTTCCGTTTGTAGAATCATTTATTGAGTATTCCCCATTCTGCTTTCCAGAGTGGCTGTACTAATCTGCGGTCCCACCAACAAATCCATGAGTGTACCTATTCCCCAACATTTTCACCAGCATTTGTTATTATTGGTATTCTTGATAATTGCCAGTCTGACTGGAGTGAGTTGAAATCTCAATGCAGTTTTAATTTGAATTTCCCTGATTGCTGGAGATGTTAAACATTTTTACATTTGCTGGCCATTTGTGTTTCTTCTTTTGAGAAGTATCTGTTTAGTTCCTTTCCCATTTATTGATTGAATTGTTTTTCTGATGTTGAGCTTTTTGAGTTCTTTATATATTCTGCATATTAATCCCCTGTCAGAGGAGCAGCTGGCAAAGATTTTTCTCCCATTCTATAGGTTTTTTCATGTTCTTAATCATTTTTTTTCTTGTTGGGCAGGAACTTTTTAACATCCCACTTATTGATTATGGATATTATTTCTTGAATTTTTGAAGCCTTATTAAGAATGTTGGTGCCTTCACCAATATGATAGAGGGGCGAACCTATGCTTTTCTCTAGCTGTTGCAAGGTTTCTGATCTAATAGTAAGTCTTTGATCTTCTTTGATTTGACCTTTGAGCAGGGTGAGAGACAGGGATCTAATTTCATTCTTCCACATATGGATATCCACTTTTCCCAGTACTATTTGTTTACATGGCTATTTTTTCCAACATATACTTTGGGCACCTTTGTCAAGAATGGCTGTAAATATGTGGGTTTGTCTCCTTGTCTTCTATTCCTTTGGACTTCATGTCTGTTTTGATGTTAATACCACGCTGTTTTTTTGTTACCGTGGATCTGTAGTATAATTAGAGCTTAGGTGCTCTAATGCCTCCTGCATTACTCTTCCTGCTCAGGATTGTTTTGGCTACTCTGGGGCTCTTATTCTTCCAAATAAATTTTAGAATTTTTAAAAATGTCTTCTTTTCTTCCTTTTGAGTTAGATATGATTTATAGTATGGTATTGAAAATGAGTCATGAAAGAGGATTCCTTGCCTTCTTCCTGAATTTTATTTTTCTGACTACGAAAATATATTTATTTCTATTATACACAAACTTTTTTCCTATTAAAAAATAGCAAGTTCAGAACATTAATAATGAAACTCTGAAGACATTAAAATCCATAGGCACAAACTTTTGGGCCTCTTTTTATATTCACAGAGGGATAGATCACTGAAGGTAGAACTATGCTCATGACAGGTAGAGATTTGGAGGATAATGCAAGGAATTTAAGTTATTAATCATGGTCATGAACTGTGACTTCTATGTCATGTGATCTACTTACTTAACAATGTGATGAGAAAATCTATCCTTCAGAAATATTTTTTATTTAAAATATTGATGGAGAGATAGCCATAGCCAATCATAAAATATGTACTCTATTCATTACATCTTTTGAAAAGTATTTTGATACATCCCATTTGTAATCAATAGGCAATGAGCATTGAGAAGCTATTACAAAGTTCTCTGTCATATCAGAGACAGATTAAACTTACTAATTTTGCATATAATGGTATTCATTTATTAACATGTAAACATTTATAATTTTTTGACATGCATAATATTGTACCCACATTTTTAATATTTGTGAAAAAACTTATGGAAAATTTTCTTTCATACTGCTATTTTCTCTAATGTAAATTGTTCAGATTTTCATTTTAAGCTTTCTTTGTATAAGAAGTGAATGATCATATAGTGGATAGAAATGAAGAAAGATTAGCATTCCCGTGTGGAATAAACAAAGATGTGCTAATGCCTAAAACAAGAATTTAGCTATTATGTTAGCACTGTGTTTTAAAATTATCAAAGTGACAAATATCTTATTCTTGATGTACTTACAGATGTTAGAATTCTATACTAGCATTTACTGTGAAAAGAGGAAATGCATCTTTGTTTTAAAAGTGTATTCTACTGAAGTCAGGTGGGTTACGGTTTGGTTGAATGAATCTCAATGCTTAATCCTTATGCTATAGAAACTGTCCATCCTTCCTAAATTTTACTGCTATGTTCCAGTGCTTGATTTTCATAGATGAAGGTGGTCTTAAACAGCATATGTCTTAAACTGCCGGACAGCATTTTTCCATGTAAATCCATACTATATTTTAATTGTAGAGAATAGCTGTATAATCATACTGATGTATATTTGTCACAACTGGATTCTCTTAAAAATTTGTGCTATTTTTATAATTCTGCGTTTTAATTAGTTTTGACATAATTCTAGGTACATGACATTCTGTTTCATTTCTCTTTGTCAGTGTTTATAATTTCACCTGCATTTCAAACATGACATTTAAAACCTATGAGGATTTGTGTTCTCTGCTAAAGAGGCAATTTCCTCTAGAATTGCTTTGTTTATGAGAACACAGCATATGCTTGGTTTTTTTTCAAGCATGTTACAGAAATCTGACACACTTGAGAGGCAAGAATGTATCAGTATTCTAATAATTGTTTTATTTATATTAAGCTGTTGCTTTGAATATACTGGATAATTAAAAATATTTTATAAAAAGTTATAATGATAAGTGAATTTAATAGGGTTTTCTCTATATATTGTATAAAACTGAAAAAGTTGAAAAAAATTAGATGAAAACTTTGGTGGCTAACTTTGCTACACCTAGTTGTCATGAAGTCTTCTATGTAATTACCAGGATCACAATATCCTTATATAAAATATAGTCTCTTCAGCAAAAGTTTTAAAATAATAGAAAGAAAACATCCATTTGCAAAAGAATGCATTTGAGTGTGTATACTTTCTTCATTAACATTTGTCTGACTAATATGGAAATTTTAAAACTAGTTTAGATTAAAAAGATGAAAACATACAAAATTATTATTTTGGAGTAATGTCTAGAAGTTAATTATGTATTTGGAAAAATTTTGACATGTCAACTTACACTACAGTAAACTAATGTAGTTGAATAACTTAATAACATACATTAAATAAATGTATCTTAGCTTCAATGAAGCATTTAAAAATTCAGAAAACAAAATCATACCAGTCTTAATGAAAGATTTCTGTAACTCATTTTTTACTGACACATAAAAAACAACAAATGTTCCTATCAATGGAAGGCCGTGAGCTTTCAATAAATATATGTATTATGTCATGTTTAAATCAGGATAAACATATCAATCTCGTTAAAGATTTATCATTTTTTTGGAGTGGTTAAAACATTCTAAATCTTTTTATTCCAGTTATTTGAAATACACAGAACCTTATTTATGGATCTCCCTTGCCTCGTATAACCACCACTGTGCTTACTCTTAACTTGTATAAATCCATTTTTTGAATTTCTCCTTTGAGTGAAATCACAAAGCACTTGTCTTTTTCTGCCCAGCTTATTTCACTTAAGGTAAGGAACCCCATTTCCATCCATGTTGTTGCAGGTGACAAGATTTTATTTTTTCTATTTTGTGAATACAGATTGTTCCATTGTGTATGCATACACTCCATTTTCTTTCTGTGGGGCAGCAATCACTTCCTTGAAGCAGCGCATGACTGGGTGCCTGGTTTGTACCACTCAGATCCACTGTCCACATGGACTTGAGGAGCAGCTCCATCAGGATGGCGATGTGCTTCTCTTCCTGAAGGTGAAAAAAAGGGAGATTTGGTGAGATGAGCTAGAGCTCTCAGTGTTGTGTTTTTTCCCAATTTTGCAGCTGATATTACTTTTTTCCATACAAAATTAATGAAATAAGTGATTTCTTGTGTTTAGTTGGAATGTTACATTTTAAAAATTAGTTAACAACAGTTTCTTTATCCATTCTTCTATTGAAGGGAGGGGGTGGGGAAGGAAAGATAATAGAATGTAACAAACATCATTTTACTATGTATATGTATGAATATGCAAATGATATGATTCTACTTTGTATACAACCAGAAAAACGATAGTTGTACTCCATTTGTGTACATTGAACCAAAAAATAAATAAAAAAGAAATTAGTTAACAAAAGAATTCTCATTTGATTTTCACACTAACCCCATAAGGAATCTCCCCATTGGAGATTATTAACCTCCAATAAGATTTAAACATTAAAAAAATAGTTAATCTGAGATACATATAATGCACAAACTTATTCTGGTAAATATTTGTCTTTATTTTCAATATGAGAATATTGCCACATCTGTTTGTGTTTTACTGTATTATTTTCCAAATCAGAACTTACACTCCCCTTGTAATTTACTACTAGAATATTTATCCATTGATTCACTATATATTTTTAAAATTACCAAAATGCATTGCTATATGCTAGAGATAAATATTTTAATAAATTAAAGAAAGTTTAATGGTTGCAAATGAATGCTTGCTTTTTTCTTTTTTAAGCTTCTTTAAATCCCAGGCCCTGGCTGATACATCTCTTTAAATAGAAAAATCATCTTCTGTTGACAAGGTTGCATTTTCTCATCCTTATTTTTCTTCATCTTATTTTAGACTACTGATAGTCAAAATTAATCTGATTTAAAGAACTTTGTCATTTAAACAGTGCATCTGCATCATTCAACCTTGGAGAAAGTATTTTCGTTGCTGGCTTTACATGCAAATGCTGACTGTGAGAATGAATAGCAACTTCTTCTGAAGCAACCTATAAATAATGACAGCGGTTGCAGCAAAAACGCAATTAGCTTTTTGCACATTCCTTTCCAATCTGCATGGTGACAATGATCAAGACTGATATCCAGTAATTAATAATTCAAGGACTTCATTTGTATTAGTTATTAAGTTGTTAACATAGATGGCCATAAATCTCATAAATGAGGTTTAAAGTAAAGCACAGAAAAAGATACTTTTAGTATCTTTCGAAGTATCCTATATATTTCTATATATACTTATATTAAGTAAACATAATTAACACTTTCAAATACTGTTACTTTTTAAGTATATTTTTTACTTTTTAAAAAATATCATTATATAGAAAATTGTTTTGAAATATCAAAGATTGGTAAATAGCAAATTTTGTATATTTATAGAAAAATAAATATAAGAAAATTGAAGAGGATCTAGGTAAGTTATGTAAAGTACTGGAGTCAATTTAGCATTAATCAAATATCTCAAGGAATAAACATTATGCAAAAGTGTAGAATCCTGGTATGAATTTAACAATCACAAACTATCCCAAGAACTAAATATTATGTAAAGATTGTCAATCAGTCAATAATATTTTAATGAAGTATGATTAAAAATTTGAGGTTTGTCAAAGTTTCAGCTTTGTTTTTCAGCTTTGGGTGAGCTGACCTTTTTACTTTACAATTATTAGCATCTCATGTTCATGTACCGTATTTAGATCACTAAATGTATCTTAAATAAATTTACATGATTTAATTTCTTTCTCACTAAGAAAAATATATTGAGTATAAGCCATTATTCTTTTACATATTTTAAAAATGGAGAGTTCAGATTCAATAACTGATGCAAATTCGACAATTTAGTAAATTGCGATTTCAGGGATCCAATTCAGGATCTACAAATTCCTACACTGTTCTACTTTTGACATACTAATTGAGTCTTTTCATAGACTCTGACTTACTGAAATTAGAATAGTTATGTAAGATTTTTCTAAAATAAAATCCTCTTATTTGACTAATTTATAGGTATTGACACATTTTGACATAACACAAATGAATATGCTTTTAAAAAAATCTTTCCCATTTCACCTCCATTTACTAGCTGGTTGGCACTGGGCTAGTTGCTTAACCTCTTTGGGCTTAAGTCTGCATGTGTATTTGAATTGTTCAGAACATTAAATCAGTCAACTCAAGTGAGGCAACACTGTGTCATGCAATAATGCTGGGGAGAAAAGGACAGAACACAGCACCCCTCTCGAGAGACCTAAAGTTTATTTTCCCCCATGACTTAATTTTCCTTCACTTAAGTTTTACCAACTATACTGAACCCACCAGGACAGTAGTATTTGAACATGTTGTATGCTATTCTATGGTCTTTTGAACATTTTAAATTAATTTTAAATTTTAGTTCTTTTTATTTATACATGACAGTAGAGTATAACTTGACTTTTTTCTTTATACAAACATGAAGTACATATTATTAAAATTAGGATCCCAGTCTTGTGGTTGTACATGTTGGAGAGATTAACTGTGGTTTATTCATATATGTACATAGGAAAATTATGTCAGAATCAATCAACAGTCTTTCCTATTACTTTTGCCTCTTCCTTCCCTTCTTCCCCTTTGTCTAATCCACCGAATGTCTTATTCTTCCCCTACACCCCTTGTTGGGTGTTAGCATCCACATATCAGAGAGAACATGCAACCTTTGGTTTTGGGATTGATTATTTCATTTAGCATAACAGTCTCCAGATCCATTCATTTTTCTGCAAATGTCACAAAGTCATTCTTTTTTATGGCTGAGTAATATTCCATTGTGTATATATACTACATTTTCTTTATCCATGTGTCTGTTGTAGGGCACCTACATTGCATCCATTGCTTAGCTATTGAGAATTGAAGTGCTATAAACATTGATGTGGCTGTGTCACTATAGTATGCTATTTTTAAGTTCTTTGGGTATATATGAAAGAGTGGGATAATTGGGTAAAATGGTGATTCCATTTCATTTTCTGATGACTCTCCATACTTATTTCCAGAGAGTTTGTGTCAATTTTCAGGCCCACCAGCAATGTATGAGTGTACCTTTTCCTCAGGTCCTCACCAACATTTTTTGTTACTTGTATTCTTGAGTATTGCCATTCTGACTGGAGTGAGATGAAATCTCAGTGTAGTTTTAATTTGCATTTCTGCAATTGCTAGAGATGTTGAACATTTTTTTCATATATTTTTGACATTCACATTTCTACTTCTGTGAAGTGTCTGTTCAGTTCCTTTGCCATTTATTAATTGGGTTTCTTTTTGGCATTAAATTTTTTGAGTTCTTTATATATCCTGGAGATTAAAGCTCGAGGTGCAGGTGGCAAAGATATTCTCCCATTTTGTAGGCTCTCTCTTCACATTCTTGATTGTGTCCTTTGCTCTGAAGAAACTTTTTAGTTTGATACCATCTTGTTTGTTGGTTCTTCATTTGATTTCTTGTGCTTTAGGAGTCTTGTTGAGGAAGATGGTTCTGAGCTGACGTGATGGAGAGTTGGGCCTATCTTTTCTTCTACTAGATGTAGGGTTTCTGGACTGAGTCTAGGTCTTTGGTCCACTTTGAGTTGAGTTTTGTGCAGGGTGGGAAATAGGGGTTAGATTTCATTTTGCTACATATGGATTTCCAGTTTTCTCAGCACCATTTGTTGAAAAGGATATCTTTTCTCCATTGTATGTTTATGGCATCTTTGTCCAGGAGGAGATGACTGAATTTACTGGTTTTTCTCTCTGTGTCTTCTATTCTGTTCCACTGGTCTTCATGTCTACTTCAGTACAGATTCAATGTTCTTTTTTTTCTTCCATTTTTAGTACTGGGGATTGAACTCAGGGGCACTCCACCACTGAGCCACATCCCCAGCTCTATTTTGTATTTGATTTAGAGACAGGGTCTCATTGAGTTGCTTAGCACCTTGCTTTTGCTGAGACTGGCTTCAAACTCATGATCCTCCTGCCTCAGCCTCCCGAGCTGCTGGGATTACAGGTGCACACCACAGCACCCAGCTCAATGCTGTTTTTGTTACGGTAGCTCTGTGGTATAATTTAAGGTCTGGGATTGTGATGCCTCCTGCTTCACTCTTCTTGATAAGGATTGATTTTGCTATTCTGGACCCCTTGCTTTTCCAAATGAATTTCAGGACTGTTTTTCCTATTTCTATGAAGAACATCATTGGGATTTTAATAGGAATTGCATTAAATCTGTATAGCATTTTAGGTAGTATGGCCATTTTGGTAACATTAATTCTGCTTATCCAAGAACATGGGAGATTTTTCCATCTTCCAAGGTCTTCATCAATTTCTTTCATAGTGTCTTCATCAATTTCATTCTTAGTGTTCTGTAGTTTTCAATGTAAAGGTCTTTCATCTCTTTTGATAGATTCCCAGGTCTTTTGTTTTTTTGAGTCTATTGTGAATGGGGTAGTTTTCTTCATTTCTCTTTCAGCTGATTCATCATTGGTGTATAGGAACACAATTATTTTATGGGTGTTAATTTTATATCCTGCCACTTAGCTGAATTGCTTTGTGAGTTCTAGTAGTTTTCTAGGAGGTTTTGGGGTCTTATAAATATAGGATCATGTCATCAGCAAATAGAGAGAGTTTGAGCTCTTCTTATTTGTATCCCTTTAATTTCTTTCTTTTGCCCAATTGCTCTGGCTAGATTTTCCAGGACTATGTTGAATAGAAGTAGTGGAAGAGAACACCCCTGTTTAGTTCTAGTTTTTAGAGGGAATGCTTTCAGTTTTTCTTCATTTAGAATGATGTCGACCTTGGGTTTAGTGTACATGGCTTTTACAATGTTGAGAAATGTTCCTACAATCCCCAGTATTTCTAGTGTTTTGAGAATGAATAGATGCTGTACCTTTGTCAATGTCTTTTCTTCATCTCTTGAGATAATCATATGATTCTTGTCTTTAAGTTTGTTGATTGGATTTCCATATGTTGAACCAACCTTGCATCCCTGGAATGAAACCCGCTTGATCATGGTGTACTATCTTTTTAATGTGCGGAGAGAAATAATAACAACCAACAATGCAATCAATATTCAGCATAAAACTAAACACTTTCCATCTGCAGTGTTAATTTGCACTCTAAGCAGAAATGTTATGGTAGGCGATTGCCAGCAGAAAAGATATTATTATTATTATTATTATTATTTTTGAGAATTAATTTTTTAATTTAAAAAGCAATACACATATTATGTGTATAAGATATTATTTTTACAAAAGGGTTTGCTATTTCAAGAAGACTGAGAGGATGAATGCGGAGGAGTTGTAGGATGTAATAATTGAGAGGGAGGGTGAGATTACTAGTAAGGAGTTAAGGAAGAATGAAAGAATACAATAGAATTTGGCTGTTATTGAATTTAAAAGAAAGGAAGAGAATCAAGGTAAATACACAGGAGACAAACAATATAAAACAAACAAAAAAACAATGTAAAATGAAACCAAGGTATGCTAATCAAAAACCCTAGTGGGAGGGTCAAGAAAATAAATGCCTTCAGGAATGCTTGAAATAAGACCAGACATATATTTATGTTCAGATTTCCATGGACCATTCAGCATGCAAATTAAAAAAGAAAAAGATTCTTGATAGAAGATTAAGGGATTGTTTCCATTTTGGTCAAAAAAATTGTCTAACATAATATGTCGGTTGTCATTCCCCAGTTTTTTCTCTTTCTGTTCTTGGGCCATGCATCACTTCAATATTAGTACCCAGGGGCTGTCAATTCCTTCTTTTGGGGAGCTGGTCATTGCTGCCCCTTCTCAGCTTCTGGCAGTAGGAGGTGAGCGGGTTGGAGGGTGTTGTCCACTTCACTCACAAGCAAGGTCTGGTTGTAGAGTTCTGTGAAAGGGGTTTTGGATCTAGCTAGACCTCAGGTGCTTTGTGGAATGATGTTTGGTGAAGTTTTTAAATTGGCACTTCTCAGGTCTGCCCTGGCTGTCTGTCTGCTCTACCTTTGCCTCCGTGGCCCGGCTATCTTGGCTAACTGGGCTCAGTCCTAAAGCTCACATTCACCTCCCCACCCCTCCCTCTACCCCCTCCTTCCAGATCAAATCCCAGGTGGTCCTGCCAATGGCAAGATTCAAAGCCTGAGAGATACCCAGGATCTCTCTGGTCTGGGTGTCTCCAATTCCCTTGGGTGTAACACTTTACATGCCTGAAGTTCATCAGGTTTTCTAGTCACACTCTGGGTAGATGGTGGGCCTCTGTTGGGTCAGGTTTTTGGACCCAGCTGGCAACACACAGGTCTGGGCACCTAGGTATGGGTCCACACCTATCAGCCACCTTAGCACAGTGGGAAGAGATGGTAGCTGATTCTGCTCTCTGCAGGTCTCTGGGAGATGCACAGAGTCCCTCTCAAACGAAGGCAAAGTGCAGCTCACCCACTGGACCCACTGGACAATGGCCAGGATCACCATCCTCTCAGCTTCAAGACATGCCTCAGTGCCATTCAAAATGGTATTTTCTACATTGAATGAATATTTCAAAATAAAACCTGCATTTTTATAAACTTTAGAACTTTTTCATTCACTTAAAAACTTAACCTCGCTTTATAAATTATTTTAATAAGTGATACATGAATTGACATCATTAAAATATAAATGTATATTTATTAACAGGCATTTTCTGAATGCTTTAAGATATATCCAAATCTTCAAACATTATGTAATTTTCTGATTTGTAGCTCTTTCAAGTTGTATTGAGAGAGCAGATGATATAACAAGAGTGGGGTCATTTTATTTAAATTTTGGGAGCCTAAACATTTTCCTTTTTTTGAATATTTACATTGCCTAATTCTATTTGAAGTGATTATTAATTATAAATGAATTACATTTAATCATACACTTAGAAAGTCTAATCTAACACATTGTCCTGATTAGTTATTGTGGGAAAGTAAATAGTTACTAACCTTGATATCTAGCAGAAAAAAAGTGTGGGTAGCAAAATCCCTCTTCCAAGGGAGTAATATTTATAGGCTTCAAATAAAATTCAAAGAAAAAAATCAAAATTTCAGATAAGATTAAGGTATCAATCAAACAAATGCTAGGAATCAAGGACTAGAGATGTTAATGGAAAATATAATTGAATGTCACTAAAGATGATAAACAAATATGAACCAGAAGCTGATTTTTACATATTTGGAATGATATGTGTGTATATATATATATATACATGTGTGTGTATGTGTATATATATAAAAATGTTTTTCAGATAAAATTTATACATAAATAGATATGTGTATATACATCAGATAAAATTGCAGAAGTTAGAATGTCTCTCATATAGAATTAAAATATTCCAAAAGTACTGAAATCATTAATGAGGAAACAGGAATAGTGTGGTGTGATTTAAACTGTTTCAAAGAGCATTTTGATGAACTGGATATTTATTGGCATTATAATGAAAAGAAAGAAATGTTAGAGTAAGATTACTCTGTTGCATACTAAATTAATTAACTTGTGTAGGACAATTTAAAGATAATCTTTGCTGTAATCTATTCTGCTTGACCGGAGACTGACATTTTTCTATGAAGCTTCACTGATGGGGCTGTCATGGAATAGTAAACCAGACAGACTCCAACATAAACACCTAGAGAACTGAAAGATTGGGATCTGTTGAACATTGCTCCCTTTCCCACAATACCCATATCCCAAACTACTGTGCCTTACTTTCAAACTTTGGATGATGTCTCAATGCCAAGGATTTCTATAGATCAAATGTAGATTGATAATTGCTCAAAATTTTGAGTATTCTGTTTTATGTATATGGTAAATCCTTTTAGTTATTTTCTTTAATTCTTCTCAGTAGCACCTTCTGTCTTTCACTCTGAAGGTCATATACATCATCTATCAAATTTGTTCCTAAGTACTTCATGCTTTTTGTCTTATCACAAGTGACATTTTAATTTCTACATATTGCTAATGAATATATAATAAATCTAATTTATATTGATCTTTAATGCTGCAAACTTGGTAAACTCACTTATTGGCTTTCATAGTTTTTAATAGATTTTATAATGTTTTCATTAGATTATTTTATATTACACTAAAAAGAAAAATTTTCATATCCCTGTCTTATATGGACATTATTTGCTTTATTTCTTGCTTTAATATACCATTTAGAGCTTCCAATAATGCTAAATAGAAGTGCTATGAATATGTGTCCTTGGTTTGTGATCCAAAGCTTTTTGGTCTTGAACCACTAAATATATTAGTCAAAGAGTTTTTCAATTGAGGAAGTTGTCTACTTTTCATAGTTTCTATATTGATCAGGATTAAGTGCTTAATTTTGCCAAATATCTTTCCACGTATATTGAAGTGAACACAAAATGTTTACAACATACATTGAACTTATACAATAATTTCAGAAGCATTCACTGCTTTCCATTTTCTAGAAGATTTTGTTTAGTATTCCTGTTATTTCTGTAGTAGATGTTTGAGAGAATTCATCAGTGAAGTTGTTCAAGTCTGTTGTTTCCTTTTTGAGATTCTGAGCTGTCATTTCAAGGTAGTTAAGGTTACTCAAACGTGTATTATTGAATCATGGTAGTTTATGTATTTCAAGGAATTTTTTCATTTGATCAGGTTGCCAAATCTAGTGGTACAAAGTTGTCAGTAATATCTTTTATATGTGTAGACCTATCATGGGGTCACTCCTCTCACACCTGATAGTGGTAATTCTTATCATTTCTCTGTGTTATCATTCTACATATCAGTTGGCCAATTTTATATTTTATCTAAAATATACAACTTGGTTTAATGGTTTTATATTTTATTTTTTATGTCATTGATTTCTACTGTAGTATTTATTATCATTATATTCTTTTATCTAAGTTAAATTTATCTTATTTCACTTATTTCAAGTAGGAGATCACTGACTTAATAAGATCTTCATTTTAATGTAGATCTTTAGAGCAAAAATTTCCCTCTTAATAATGATTTAATTGCATCTAACAATTTTTTAAAAATTTTATTAAACATTTCATTCATATATCTTTAAATGTTTTTTTAGGTCTCTTTTTTCCCATATTTTTTATTGGTGCATTATAGTTATACATAATGATGGGATCTGTTAACATGTTTGTACATGCACACTATATAACAATATGCATCTGACAAATTTTGATGTATCATGATTTTTCATTTAGTACCAATTATTTCTGCTTTGCATTTGATTTCTTATTTGTTCCTGCTAGTTACCACCCTTGTGAAAAGTTACGTAACTACTTTCCTCTTGCCACCCTTGTGAAAAGTTACATAACTACTTCTCTTCATGGTATATTAAATTCCTTCTTCCTCTTTTTGTTTTCCAGTAATTCATTGACACCATTTATTACTTGTCATTTTTGCCTACACACACCATCCTAATAATTTTATGAATTTTAAAATTGTATAATGGACAATATATCTCAAAGGGTCTGGAAGCTCTATGAAGACCTCAGGGCATCTGGAAATTTTATTGTAAATGCTTGCCCAAAAGTAAGAATGCTGTAGTTAGAGATTTATAATGATCTGTTAACAGTTTGAAGTAGTCCAGAAGGAGACCTGCACTAACTTTTCTCTATTTTCGTCTAGATGGATGGATTAATATATGAAGACTGGCTTTAAGTGTGATTAACAGCATATAAATATAAAATACTTAGGTGTAGGTTTTTGCCTGAAATTGAGGTACTTCACACATACGTCAGTGGTAAATAATCTAATTTTAAAGCATGTTAACTAGTCGTCAAATAGCTGTTTTGGGATCTGTTTATAGTGCCTGTAATTTCTTTCTTTTGCTGTCACACATCTTTTGCCTTTATTCAGTTCTTACATGAGCACATCCTGTGATGTTTTGTGAGTCCTTTTAATTTTCTGATTCTGCATAATCAGTGACCTATTTCATTACAAATACAAAATAGCATTTGGAGTTTGCACAGAGATACAAATATTTGATTAGATATATTTACAAGTAAATGTTCTGAAAGTTTTTTGATTCAATTTATTCAGTAGATTTTTAAGCACCATGTAGCTGATTCAAGGACAAAGACAGTTCTTTGAGTTTCTATAACAGTATAATTATTTTTAGCTGTCAAATAGTAAGATATAATATTCTCACAAAGCTGATATAAATAGCCTTTCATACATTGCTGAAGATAGTCCTTGATTTTAAAAAATGGCGAATATCTATCAAAGCCTTTTAATAGAGGGGGGAAACATCTAAATTTGAAAACATAAGTTTGTAATTCAAAATCCCAACATAACCTAAGTAATTATGACTATTTTTAGTGAACTAGGAGCTATTAAAAATTTCATATTATTAATTTTGATGTTAGAAATGATAATGAAATTATTAAATATTAAGAAGAAAAATGCAGTGCTGTATTTCTATCACTTGCACATTATATTCTGAAATGAAATAAAACCTTATCTGTGGCTTTGATTTGTCATACTTTATTTTCCCTTGAATATTTTCACAATTTTCTTTTAGAACAAAGAAATTAATTTTATAATTAGGAAACATATTATCACTCTAATGAGAAAGTTAATGAAGGCAGCAAATATCCTGAGCAGAGCACATTTAAGAAATTGACATCATTTGAAATATTCTCTGATCTCAAAGTAACATTGCCTCTTGGACAGAAAAAGATCTGGAAGGATATATAAGATTTAGAAGGTTGTGTTGAACTCAAGTAATTAAATGACACTTGCTCTTCTTTACATTTTATTTAATTTCTCCAAATATATTTATTGATGATTGGACACACTAATGATTTAAAAATGAAAGCATATTTAATATATAACATAAAAACAAACATTTGCACACTTTATGATAATAAAAATGAGTTACCATAAAAATCTGTAAAACTAGTAATAATTTTAGAGGAAACAATATCAACATTGGGAAATACAATTAATTAAATGGCATTTTTATGCAAATATTTAATTGTAGTATAGGTTACTACTAAGAAAAAAATAATTGAATCTGTGGTAAATGAGTCATTAAAGTGTGAATTTAAGATAATTTTAAAAACTAGAAATATTACTTTATTTCCAGTTGAACAGATCATTACATCTTTTTCTTCAAGATGCTATTACACTGCAATTTACAAACTTAATATGTCTTAAAATTAATTTGGTTCTTGAAAATGTTTAATTTCTGAAGATTATAGACATGTTTATTTGTTAAAATCCAAGAGTCTAGAACTAAATATTATGTTTTTATTGTTTCCATTTTAATGTAGCCAATGAACTAAACTTTGGCAGGATATTCATGATTGTAAGAGGCATTAATATTAATAAAAGTAATTGATATTTCATTTTCTCTGCCAATTAATAAGATGGTGCAGATATTAGCTGGCATTTTAAATGTACACAAAATCTTCATAAAGATGAACAGCAATTCTTACTAAAATGAAGTTTGGATCCTCAAAAATTCTATTGTGTATTATTATCTTATGGAATCTCTCAGACTTACAGGGGGTATTGAGATTTCTTGTTGGTTTTTGGTTCCCTATTTTAGATTTTATGTCATCAATTGAAGTATATATATATATTATGTATCACTAAAAAGAAAAATCCTTCAAATTAGACTGTCATTTATCCATTGCAATATAAATCCAGATTTCAGAAGTTTAAAAACATGGAATAGTTTAATCTCATAATTAATGAAGCAAGACACTCAGTTCTTTTTCAAAGATCTTATTATCCTCTTCTAAAATGCCCTACTTTCTGTGTCCTAACAAAATTTCAATCTCTCTTGAAATTACATAAAGTTACTTTTCACTGAGAATCTTACCATGGTCGCTCAGACACATTTCAGTCAGCGTAAGTGGTGGTATGCATGTAAATCCTAAGGTCACACTACCTTGGCACAGATCCCAATTCAGCCATGCAGTAGTTGTGTGACCTTACCAAATTATCTAATCTCTATAATCCATCCATCCTTCATCTATGAACATGGACACAAGGTTATCTACTTACAGGATTGTTCTGAGGATAAAACAAAATGTGGCTACCTTCAAAATAGAAATATTAGCTCCTCAGAAACATGAAAACATTTTCATGATTATTAGGATATGGAAAGTATTGGGAAATAAATCTCTAGAACTTCAAATTTCATGTATTTATTCTTTTTTTTTTTTGAAACATGTATTTATTCTTAATAATGATCTGTCAGAAACTCTCCTTTAGGTTATCCTTTCCAAACTCATTTACCATAAATTACAGGCTTTTGTCACATTTTCATAGATGATCGGCTAGCATATTATTTTACAAGTTGATTGGTTTCATTTACTGATTCTTTGTTTCAGTATACTGAAGAATACTTGGATTTCCAAGTTGTCAATTAAAAGGTCAAGAGGCATACACTCCAGTGACAGGTTACAATATACTTTCTGGAACATAACCTTAAAGTTCAGAGTCTGACTAATATGGCTGTACTCAAGCTCCTTCCATTTCTATCCACTTATTTAAATTTTCTGTTGGTACTTATCAGTTACCAAATTGGAAAATTGGAAGAAAATTGATGCTGAATCCTGTTTAATTTTAGTGATGAGTAATATCCATCTAAGTATACACAAACTGAGAAAATCTAATTTTATTCTTAATAAAATTTTACCTTTTATATTTAATATTTGTAAAATGTATAATTAATTTATGTGGTTATGAACTATTTTTTACTAATCAGGAATATGGTGATAACTAATTCAGAAACATTTTATGCTTTTTGAACACATTCTAACCATTTCAGAAAAGTTTAAAAGTAATTACTTAACACCAAAATATGTAACAAATGTGGAAAAGTTTGTGGGACTAGTAAAATTCAAATATTACATGTGTTAGAATTCTATCACCATTGTAAAATATCTGAGAAAAACAACAATGGAGAAAACATTTATTTTGACTAATGGTTCAGAGGTTTTAGTACATGGTCATCTGGTTCTATTGCTTTGGGCCTCAAGTAAGGCAGAACATCCTGGCAGAAGAATGTGACAGAGCAAAGCTGCTTACCTCATTGCAACCAGGATAGTGCTGGGGAAAAGACATAGACCCACAAAGGAACTGTCCCTAAGGACTGACTCACTTCAGCTAGGTCCCACTCCTACAGTTTCCACCAGTTCTCAATGATGCCACAAGCCCCAACACTGAACACTGTTGTATTGAGCATCAAGTCTTCAACACATGAGACTTCAAGGAACAGTCCAGATGCAACTTATTATATTAGGGGAAAAGTGCTGTTCGATATTTAAGAAAGTCAAAGAATCTTTTTATAATTCTAAGAATGATGGAGAGTATCAAATTGCTATGACAATTCACTGATATTGCATACATTTAAGTGCCATTTTAAAATTTTTAATATTACTTTTTCTAATATGCCAGAAAATGAATTCACAAAAATATTGAAGACTCCCAGTGTATATAATAATATCTAAAATTTATTGCATGGTTCTTATTTTCCAGTTGCTAATATCAAGAATGTAAGGTCTTGTCTCACTTATTCTGCATTACAACTCTATTATTTAAATTTAGTTGTGCAAAGTGAAGTAGCTTGCTCAAACATGTACAGGTAATTAAAATAATGCATATCTGAACTTAATCAGAGAGACTTTGACTTAATAGCATGATACACTTTCTTCCTGAATTTTTATTGTGATAAATACTTATGAATGACCACCATTATTTTAATCATTAGTAGTAATAACAGTAGTATGAATAGTAATTTCTAAAAACTATTACAAAACTAATCTTTCTGTTTTCTAATTATTTGTTTATCTCTCTTCATTTGACATCATTGCACAAAACAAGACCATTGTATCAATAACCAAATATATTTATCGGACAATAGAATGGATACATAAATAAGTAAACAATTTCTAAAATTCGGAATTTAAGAACTGTGTATAATTTTTCTTGATATTATCATCATAATATTTCTTCTTGTTTACATTACTATTTTTTCCTACTAAGGCATATGTGAGAGTTGAATTTTATCATACCATCTTCTAAAGTAAGGGATGACAAGACACATTAGTTAATGTAATTTTTAGAGAAAACCTCTCCAATTTATTTTTCTCCTTCTAGTTATTTTTCCCCACTAGCTCATTATATTTGTCCATGTTTCTGGTACATATGTAATGAATGAATGTTTGATTGATCTTGCTCAGTATCTGTGGCTATACTTTAGATGAAGTTCAGTGCCACAGAGTGACTCTCTTCCTATTCCATTTTCTAATATTTTATAAAATTCTTCACAAAATCATAACAATGAACTTTGTTCCATGGAGATATTAAATTGTTTCATTAAAGCAATTAGAGCAGCTTTGACATTCTCCAATATGTATGGAATTTACATGCCCCTCTGTGAATCACAATATGTTAGCAATTGAGTGTTGTTCTGCACCGAACAACAAAGGTCGGGTGTCCTCTCTGGGCCAGCCAGAGGGGAACACGGGTCGAGCAGGATGATGAGTTTCGGGGACTGGAAAAGAAACCACACCAGCCCGGGAGGTCTATCGAAGCAGGATCTCATTTAATAGGGAGGTGAAACAGGTATATGAAAAGGGAGCGAGGGGAGGAGATACAGGCGGGGGCCAATCATCTTAAAGGTCAACAGCCCATGCAGTATACAGCAAGGCCTGCAGGGCAGAGGTTTCCTAAGATTTAATAGTGGCTACGAGCTGTTCACGTTCACGGAAGTCGAATGAGCCAATCCTGGGCCACCACCTTGGTGGTACCACAAGTGGGGGGCTTTTGCCCCGAGGGTGTTGTTATGGTCGCCATTTTAAGGTATGTCCCTACAATTGAGTATCCAGATATTTCTTATACTTAAAAAATATACTTAAATTTCCTTAATACAGTGTTTTTTCCATTTACTTGATAATGCAACACTTCTTATTGTCACTTAGAATAAGTGGTTTAATGAACAGAATTTGAGGACAAAAATTTCATCTGCTAAAGCAATACAGGCAGCAAAGTAGCTGACAAGATATAAATCACGAGTGATGCTCTTTTTTTACAAAGAAACAAAATTATTTACAAATTATAAATGTACAATTCTGTACCTTTAAAAGTTTCTTTAAAAACCTCAAAAAGGTTACAGTAGAGTAAATGCCAGAACAAATGCAGAGAGTATCGACATATATCTGTCACGTGATGAATCTAACATTTTCTACGTTGATGCTAGTTTTTGAATTTTGAAAAATAATCATATCTTCATGTTCTCTGTGGTCTTGAAGGCACTTAATCCTACATAAACTTGTACTTTAAGAGATTTCTTTTTCTATTGATTATAACTTCAGCAAGAGTGTATGATATGTGTAGAATAGATAGATTGATGTATTTTTTTACACATGACAGTATTTTTCCACTTTTTTTTGCACACAAATGTGGTACAACTTTTCATTTCTATGATTTTACACAATGTAGATTCATACGTTTCATGTAATCATACATATACACAGGGTAATACTGTCTGTCTCAGTCTACTCTTTCCTTTTCCCACAACCTCCCGTACCATTTTCCTCTACACCATCCAACCTCCTTTCTTCTTCTGTACCCCCCACCAGCCACCCCTCCCTGCCCATTATGTATCATCATCCACTTATTACAGAAAACATTTGGCTTTTGGGTTTTGGGGCTTGGCTTATTTCACTTAGCATGATATTTTGATTGATATTTTAATAAAGTTTAGAGATGCACCTTTCCAACATTGTGCCAGTTCAGGTATGTATTGCTTTGAATTTATCTATCATCTGTCTATCTATCCTTCCACCAATATCCATAATATTGATGTGTAAGTCATCAAAATGTCTTTGCAAAATCAATAATATGATGTAGTATGTTTGTTGAAATACACTTCAAAAACTCTAGAGAATTTCCTTTTCTTTGTGTCTGTTCATATTTTAAAATCTTTGAGCTTTTACTTGTTTTTGGAGCTAACTAATAAGCTAGTGATTGCTGTTGTGGGAAATACATCCTCTGCTGTGCCATTCAGCATGGAAAGGAAATCACCTGTGGCTAGTTTGAAGCTTGTTCCTGAAATAGATGGGGATCTGTCATTACCTGCCTTATGGGATAGAGGCCCAACAAATCCTTTTATCTCAGCTGTGCTAGTGAGGGAGACTTTGTTTAATCATGATGAAAAAAAGATCCCAGGGTAAGAGTGAAATGGGTTCCTTGCAGAATCAAAGACTCCTAATGGCTATAAAAAATGTATGCAGGTAAACATCATTTATACAGTATTGCTCTATAACAGATTATATGGCTCATGTTGTGTGCCATAGACTCCATGGGGGAATTAGGAAGGAAACAGGGTCTATACTTCCTTGGAAGTTGTATCAGGATAGCACAACTAAAACAATTGCTAGAAGTAATCCTTGAGCAGAGTTTGAAATCACACTATTTCAAAAAATATCAAATACAAACCAGTAAGATATTTGGCACAATTTTCAACAAAATATTTATTTCAGATAATAAAAATATGTATTTTATATGCCAAGGATATATGTATATTATAATACTGTGTGTTTTTAAGGGAAGGATAAATCCATTTCCTTTTAAATATAACATTCATCAAATTATTTTGCTAATAAAAATAGAGATTTTTAAAATCATGTTTTTCCATAAGATTCAATTCTTTATGAAATCATTAAATAATGTAAGACTTCACTCTATGTCAGCATTTGTATTGATAATGAAAATTTTGATATAATTTGTGTGTGTGTGTGTGTGTGTGTGTGTGCACACATGTACGTTTCTAGACTTAGAGGGGCTATAACCATAGATGACAGTCAAAATTGAAATCAGTAAAAGGGCTTAATTTATGCAGATAAGGAGAAGGATTGTAGGATTGTGGTCACAAAAAGCATTCTTAAGATTGTTAATATAATCTCTGATGTGATTGCATTAGTGTGATACTACGAATAAAAATATTCTTTCTCTAACTTTCTCTACTTTGTGCTTTCTATTACTTATTGTTTTCCACATGATTATTATGATGCAAATAAAGTAATCATTTGGATATCTTCATAGTTACCTGTACACTGGAATACAGGTTCTTACTGAAGCACTGGGTTCCCTTAGGGTGTGTCTAACATATTGTGATTGCTGTATTTGAAAGAGAGAGAAAATAGTTGAAAAAATGATAAGCATAACTTAGAACTGAAATTTCAATGAAAGATTAATCTTTACAAAGACTTTCACACTCAGCCTGCAAAATTCACAACACTAAACTTACAAACTCTCCTGAGTTTTAAAAACAATTGTTTCCCACACTAACAACATTAGTTTTTTTTCCATCTTTTTCAATATGGCTGTATGAACTCATCATTTTATTCTCATTAATATTTTTCATTTGTTCATTTTATTATGTACAATTTATAAACTTTTTACTTATGACACCTCGGAAGTCACATTAAAATATCATGATATGATCTTTTAAGATGGTAAATAAAATTACAAAATAAAATTACCTCATTCATATAATCCTCTCTCCTCCTCTCTTTCTTCCTTGATCTTCTATCTCTCTTTCTCCCTAAAACCAGTAGGAAAAATTGAAACA
>JAJEJO010004562.1:99620-130436 GCA_020662805.1 Glaucomys volans | reverse complement strand
CAATTCTGTACCTTTAAAAGTTTCTTTAAAAACCTCAAAAAGGTTACAGTAGAGTAAATGCCAGAACAAATGCAGAGAGTATCGACATATATCTGTCACGTGATGAATCTAACATTTTCTACGTTGATGCTAGTTTTTGAATTTTGAAATATAATCATATCTTCATGTTCTCTGTGGTCTTGAAGGCACTTAATCCTACATAAACTTGTACTTTAAGAGATTTCTTTTTCTATTGATTATAACTTCAGCAAGAGTGTATGATATGTGTAGAATAGATAGATTGATGTATTTTTTTACACATGACAGTATTTTTCCACTTTTTTTTGCACACAAATGTGGTACAACTTTTCATTTCTATGGTTTTACACAATGTAGATTCATACGTTTCATGTAATCATACATATACACAGGGTAATACTGTCTGTCTCAGTCTACTCTTTCCTTTTCCCACAACCTCCCGTACCATTTTCCTCTACACCATCCAAAGTTCCTCCTTTCTTCTTCTGTACCCCCCACCAGCCACCCCTCCCTGCCCATTATGTATCATCATCCACTTATTAGAGAAAACATTTGGCTTTTGGGTTTTGGGGCTTGGCTTATTTCACTTAGCATGATATTTTGATTGATATTTTAATAAAGTTTAGAGATGCACCTTTCCAACATTGTGCCAGTTCAGGTATGTATTGCTTTGAATTTATCTATCATCTGTCTATCTATCCTTCCACCAATATCCATAATATTGATGTGTAAGTCATCAAAATGTCTTTGCAAAATCAATAATATGATGTAGTATGTTTGTTGAAATACACTTCAAAAACTCTAGAGAATTTCCTTTTCTTTGTGTCTGTTCATATTTTAAAATCTTTGAGCTTTTACTTGTTTTTGGAGCTAACTAATAAGCTAGTGATTGCTGTTGTGGGAAATACATCCTCTGCTGTGCCATTCAGCATGGAAAGCAAATCACCTGTGGCTAGTTTGAAGCTTGTTCCTGAAATAGATGGGGATCTGTCATTACCTGCCTTATGGGATAGAGGCCCAACAAATCCTTTTATCTCAGCTGTGCTAGTGAGGGAGACTTTGTTTAATCATGATGAAAAAAAGATCCCAGGGTAAGAGTGAAATGGGTTCCTTGCAGAATCAAAGACTCCTAATGGCTATAAAAAATGTATGCAGGTAAACATCATTTATACAGTATTGCTCTATAACAGATTATATGGCTCATGTTGTGTGCCATAGACTCCATGGGGGAATTAGGAAGGAAACAGGGTCTATACTTCCTTGGAAGTTGTATCAGGATAGCACAACTAAAACAATTGCTAGAAGTAATCCTTGAGCAGAGTTTGAAATCACACTATTTCAAAAAATATCAAATACAAACCAGTAAGATATTTGGCACAATTTTCAACAAAATATTTATTTCAGATAATAAAAATATGTATTTTATATGCCAAGGATATATGTATATTATAATACTGTGTGTTTTTAAGGGAAGGATAAATCCATTTCCTTTTAAATATAACATTCATCAAATTATTTTGCTAAT
Organism: Glaucomys volans; assembly: GCA_020662805.1. Lineage (NCBI taxonomy): Eukaryota > Metazoa > Chordata > Mammalia > Rodentia > Sciuridae > Glaucomys > Glaucomys volans. The sequence continues at coordinate 128,893 of JAJEJO010004562.1, read as the reverse complement.
AAAAATAGAGATTTTTAAAATCATGTTTTTCCATAAGATTCAATTCTTTATGAAATCATTAAATAATGTAAGACTTCACTCTATGTCAGCATTTGTATTGATAATGAAAATTTTGATATAATTTGTGTGTGTGTGTGTGTGTGTGTGTGTGCACACATGTACGTTTCTAGACTTAGAGGGGCTATAACCATAGATGACAGTCAAAATTGAAATCAGTAAAAGGGCTTAATTTATGCAGATAAGGAGAAGGATTGTAGGATTGTGGTCACAAAAAGCATTCTTAAGATTGTTAATATAATCTCTGATGTGATTGCATTAGTGTGATACTACGAATAAAAATATTCTTTCTCTAACTTTCTCTACTTTGTGCTTTCTATTACTTATTGTTTTCCACATGATTATTATGATGCAAATAAAGTAATCATTTGGATATCTTCATAGTTACCTGTACACTGGAATACAGGTTCTTACTGAAGCACTGGGTTCCCTTAGGGTGTGTCTAACATATTGTGATTGCTGTATTTGAAAGAGAGAGAAAATAGTTGAAAAAATGATAAGCATAACTTAGAACTGAAATTTCAACGAAAGATTAATCTTTACAAAGACTTTCACACTCAGCGTGCAAAATTCACAACACTAAACTTACAAACTCTCCTGAGTTTTAAAAACAATTGTTTCCCACACTAACAACATTAGTTTTTTTTCCATCTTTTTCAATATGGCTGTATGAACTCATCATTTTATTCTCATTAATATTTTTCATTTGTTCATTTTATTATGTACAATTTATAAACTTTTTACTTATGACACCTCGGAAGTCACATTAAAATATCATGATATGATCTTTTAAGATGGTAAATAAAATTACAAAATAAAATTACCTCATTCATATAATCCTCTCTCCTCCTCTCTTTCTTCCTTGATCTTCTATCTCTCTTTCTCCCTAAAACCAGTAGGAAAAATTGAAACACGAGGAAAATCTGCAAAATAAATTTCCATTTGACCATATATATATATATATATAGATATATATATATGGTCTAGTTGGTAGACAAGATAGCTATCTAGAAAAAACTTTGTGAATTTTTATTGAAATAATCATTTCTAAGCATATATCCAGTTAATTCAAATCAAATATCAATAACTGTTAAATTTAATATAAAACAATTACATTTCAACATTTTCTTCCTAAAACATTTCTTTGTTTACAAAGTTACCTATCTCAGTAAATCTTACATGATTGGCAGAATGTTCTTATTATAGCACAAATATAGGCATGCCAGGATCTTGGGAAAATACCTTTAATAGATTTCCATTGCCATTGGTGTGAAGTTCAAAAGTCCAACTTGTCCTTCATTATATAGCTGGAGCTCTCCTTTTTAATTATCAAAATATTTCACATCTTGTTTTTACTATTTTTGCTTTTGTGTTTATAGGCATAATTTTTTTTTTTTTTTTTTGATGGAACAGTCTGGCTCTCCACATTCCTTGAAACACTTCATGGCCACTATTTGAATTGTGCATCACCAAAACAAGAGTCTTTTCTTGTCATTCTATGCAGGGAAATACCTACTTGAAATTGGTTTCCATATCATTAAATATTGTCTCCATCCTTAACTTTTGTATCTTTGTATTGTGGTGTATCTTGTGACTGTGTTCTCTAGAAGACTGGGTGTGTGACACATGCTTTTCTTACTAGCCTCTGATTGCTTAGCACAATGCACTGCCTTAGTGTTTGGCTGGTGCTTGATGTGTACTAAATAAATGAGATATTGAATGGACATCGAGTTTTATTTCCAGGCAGTCTTATGAATCATACTCTTAATACAACCTGTATCAATTCACTTGAAAGTTTTACCTGTACATGGATGTCGTTTTCAAGAAGGTGGGCTTTTGTCTTCAATTAGATGTAGATAGAAGCCCTACTTTGTATTTCTGGGCTTATTTCTACAGAGTGCAGAGGGAACCCAGCTCAAGTACATGTGAAAAAGCTTGACAACTAAATCCAGCCCTTCTGTGAAAAATGTGATCAAAGTATTTCTCTTGACATACCTTTGGTATGTGGCTTTGTGTTGCTTCTCACCACACTTTGTGTTGTTAGGTAAAGAAGATGCAAGAGACTGTGTGAGCTCTAGGAGAATTATAAGAAGGGGAGCCATGTGAGGACATATATGACAGCAGCAGAAGCTGAATTCTGGGAAAATCTGGTTACCTGTTCTTCATATTTAGACTTTTTGGCAAAATAAGCTGCTTACATAGTGCCTCTATTTCTAATGTTTTTTTCTGATTTGTGCTGTATTCACTCCCTGCAGTTAAAATTATTCTATCAATGGTTCATAAATCTGACTCTTCCTGACAATTCCTATTAAGATACAATTCATTAAATAATACAGTAACAGTGAGTTTTCTTTTATCAACCTAGTTTACTTATAGATGATAATTCATAATGAATTCAGACAAATACACAAATTTAGGCACAGCTGACTTTTCCAACAAGCCAAGGTCTACATAGGGATATGTCAAGAATAATACTGATGACCTTGAAATAGTCCCACTCTTCTTACGTGCAGCCTGGAGCTGTCCCATATCACATGATTGGTCCTAACATCTTATAAAATGAAAAATTTCACTTCAAGACCTGACCGTCATGATTGCTTCAGTGTTCTTTCATAGCACATGAGAACACAAACAGCTGGTCACTAGTCCTTTACCAAAATGACCCTCCTCAGCTTGACAGTTCGATATGCAGATTTCTTCCTAACTATAGTATTTTGACCTCTTTTCTTAGGTCATTTAATTTGGAAAACTTGCAATCTGAAATCTTCTTCTGCCCCTTGGAGGTGTAAATTTTCTCCCAGTCTTTTCCTGAATTATAACCTAGCATTGTCTTCTCAAGAACCTGAGAACCATCCCTGTGAAATGCAATCATCAGGAAAGATGAAGTCCATGTCTCCCAGTCTCCCGGAGGACAGTAGCTTACCATGATAAGCAGTATTAGCAAACACAGATGGCCTAATCATATTGATGACCTGCCCTGCTATTTCTCCCAGGACTTTTCTACAAACTTTACTCCAGACTTCAAAATCCTGCCACCTTTTATTTCAGCAGCTTCAGTTCAATTCCTCTTCCCTCTTGCAAAAGTCTTGAATAAAGCTGGTCTTGCCTGCTTTGCTCTGCCTGGTGTTATTTTTGTTTGATATCCTTAGGAAAGATTATATAAAATCAGTCTATAAGGGAGGAAGGTATATAACAGAAACTCAAGAGATTTAGTAACAACTTTCTCTAAGTTTTTTAAAAGTACTTCTTTAACAAATATATTTCACTATATTTTTCTGTGTGTATCTCCATTGTGTTAGGGAATGTGATCATCTATGTGTGCATTTAATCTAGTAAAATTACAAAATTAATTATATTTGAAATTCATGATTGTTTCCAACTGCCAATTAATTTCTTCCTAAAGAAAACCATTTCAATATTACCTCAATTAAAAAATAAAGTACATGAAGATGCTTTCAAAATTCTGTTATTATTAAGAATAAAAACATTTAAAACATCAGAGATTCTCCTTAAAAAGAAACTTTTAGCTTTTAATTTTTATTGAACATCTCTCTAATTTGTACTACCTATAGCATGATTGAATTTGAAATTGAATCTAGCACCTTTCAATAATATGCAATAGAACATTTAGTAATGGTTGATGGTTTTGTTCACAGCTTTCATAACTATATGGTGAATGTACAAGAAAATTATAGTATTTACCCAACATTCCTACCTTGCTCAAAAAAATTCATTTAGTACTGTATAATAGTACTAAGCAGTAGCTCTGTATAATACCATTAGTACTTTATGTTTTCAAAAAAATAGGACATCATAGAGGTAATGTTTCTGTACTGTATAATTTGTCTTTGTTTTATTACAGTATTGAGGGATTTAATGTTGAACTTTGAAAAGGGGTAGTTGATGTTGAAGGAGACTATGAGCAGGTGCAGACTCAGCGGGTCTCCCTGGTGGCACTTTTTCCTCCTCTCGTTTACTTTGTCAAATTCACCCTTGCTTGACAAAGGCAGTTGCTTGGAAGAGGCAGTCAGTGACAGGAAGAGACAGGAAAATTGTGCTACAACTCTGAGTTTGTCATATTTTCTCATAATTATGTGATTATCCTGCTGAGGAAAGTACTTGCTAGGGAGGGACCATAATATTTCCTTTCACCAAGGCCACTATTACACCCTGCCCAGTCTTGTTCTGTTGGATGCCATGTGAACATCTGAGTTCTTCCTGGGGATGCCATTGCCACCTTGGAGAAAAAAAAATCTTTAAGAAATTTGCAACGTTTTAAATAGATAAGATAAATGTCTAAGAAAACCCATTTATTTTCCTTGAAGCAAGTCAATACACTTAATGTGCCAGATTTAGACATGCTTGCTAATAAAATCATATAGGTAACAGAATCAGTGTGTTGAATAATAAAAAGTTATTGAATATTGAACAAAGAATAATTCTTAGGGCGTTATAGGAATAAAGATCTATAATCCTATCTTTATAGGAGGATGAATTGTACTAAGACTGTGCAAACACTTTATTTAAATTTTTAAAATTTCAAAATTGTCAATTGTTAAGTGAGACAAAGATTAATAAAAATAATTTTAATAAAATTTGGCCATATATAATTAAATCACTTTATTAGAGTGAGGAATGGTAATATTTACACAACCTTAATATCTTTAATATTTTTTTCAGCATATTATTACTGATTACAGAATTGTGATATTAAATATATAAAAATAATATTTTATCATGAAAATCACAAAACATATTAATGTTCAGTTTTGAGCAGCATAGCTGAGCTCAGAACTCACCAATTTCTCCTTTTCCTTTACTGAAAGAAATCACTTTCTAGTAATTTACACTTTCCCTCCTTTCTCAGTGTAAGGGGTAAACTCAACAATCATAATCTTTTCTGGAGCTACACAGAATTGTTGAGTGTTCTGATTTCTCTAACCTGATCTCATGGTTGGAGTTTTGTTCTCTTAAAGAGTCTAAAGCTGTGATAATCAATTGATATGGTTATGATAAATTAATTTACAAAATGATAAATTAATTAAAATTTTATAAAATCAAAACTAATTCACTTTCAATAACCACATTTTAAGTGCTCAGTGAATATTCTGACCTAGTGCTTATCATATTTTACAATGAAGGGAAAATTCCTCTCATTACAGAAAGGTAATGTTAGAAAATTCTCTCTGTGGTCTCTCCATGTCAATAAAATATTTTAAAGAGAAAACTGAAGATATCATTCTAATGGTTGCCATTAGTCACCATACACAGCACAACATGGTCAGAGGCATAATAAATTGTCTTCAGAAAGTGATTAGGAAAATAAAAATATTTTAGGATCAAAACAGAAACTGCTAATACAAAATATCCATTTTAATGATAATTCTAAAATCCATAGAATTATTTATATAGTTAATGATTTAACAATATCACTTTGGTCTTTGTCTCAGGTAGAATATATCTTCAGGTAGAAATATGTGTTCTATAAATCCTAGGAAAGTTCTCCCAGAATAGTGAATTTCCTCAAAAAATGTTATCTGGAGAAAATTATAAAAGGTAACTATTTTAACTGAGGCATTCACTTTAATGGAGCAACATCAACTCAGTAATGTCCATTTGAACTTTGAAAGATCAGCAATATAATGTGGTTCTCTTAATCTCTTTGTTAGGTACTCTGCTACTAGGAATATCCCCAGCGTTTCTCTCTCCTCCAACTTCTTGTTAGATGATCAGATCTTTCTAAATGTGGTATATACACCCAGTGGAATATACTCAGCCATAAAGAAGAATGAAATTATGGCTTTTGTTGTAAATGGATGGAACTGGAGAATATCATGGTAAATGAAATAAGCCAGTTCCCCCAAACCAAAGGCAGAATGTTCTCTCTGATAAGTGGATGCTAACCCACAATAGCAGAGGGGAAGATTAGAAGTTCAATGGACTAGATAAAGAGCAATGAAGGGAAGGAAGGGGGAATGGTAATAGAATGAATGGGACACATCTTTCCTATCCTCATATATAAATCCAATGTAATTCTACATCATATACAACCACAATGGGATCCTAACTAGTGCAAGTTATACTTATTCTATGTATATATAATATTTCAAAATACACTCTAGTGTAATATAAATTTTATGTATATAAAGATCTTCTTTCTAGGCAAACATGTCTGAGAGAAGCAGGACTTTCTTTCCTGCTAGCACCCCTGCCTGATTGGAAGCTCTACCTCAGGTGTGACAAGACAGGTATACCATTGCCCTGATCACCTTTACCATAGGGACAGGCTGAGAAGGCCAGAGTCTACTGCCTTGCCAGACCCACTCATAGAAGAGGGCAGTCACTCTGTCAGAAGCAGTTGCTGTCTTTTCCCCACCTTCTGCTGCAATCATGCAGAGTTTCTGTTAAGAGTGATGATAGACTATGATACCAGAGCACTCCATAGCTTTTTCTAAAGAGCGATTAATTTATTTTGAAATAGATAGCATAGAGAGCTCAAGTCTAATGATAATGTTGAAAACAATGGCCACTTTGGCATTGAGTAACCAAGAGGAGTTTGGAAGCCCCAGGATAACATCAAGAAAAATGGTAGGCTAACTAAAAGCGTAACAAAGAAAACCAAAGGAGAGATAGCTAAGAGACCTCCCATTTTCTTTGTCTTTCTTTTTACACTATAGCTATACGCTACACTATAAGCTCTTTTTTTACACTATAATAAAACACATAAGATAATAAATTATGATTGATAGGCTCTGTTGCTTTGGGCCTGTGGTAAGGCAAAAGATCATGGCCTGAGTGTGTGTTACATCAAATCTGCTCACCTTGTGATGGCTATGATGCAAAAGAGTAGAAGTTCCAGAAAGAACCCGTGATCCCAGTATCCCATTTGAGGGCATGCCTCAATGGCTGGAAAACATCCTATGATGCCACATCTCTTAGAGGTTCCACCACCTCCCAACTGCACCACATGGTGGGGACTAAGAGTTTAACACATCATCTTTGAGGGTCAGTTCTCTTAAGCATAGCAGCCAGGAAGGCCTAAAATGTTTGCAGAAAAAACAAGCCCTATAAAAAAAGCACCTTGAGTTTAGTTGGCTCAAATTGTGGAGCAATTTAGACCCTAATGTATCATCACAAATATTATAGCAATCATCTAGAAATTATTGGGGGACATCAGCTAGGTGTGATGCAAAAAGAGGCAGACCATTTAGAACCTCAACAGTGAGAGCAGGGAAGAAGCATTTAAAGAGATCCCAGCTAAAACACCATCATCTCTACAGATGAGGAAACATTCAGGGAGACTGCACATGTCCAAGGCTGTACAGCCTGAGTAGTCACATTGGTGGCTGCACTCTGGAGGCATAAGAGACTTCACCAAAATAGTCAAGTGTCTAAATAAGCCAATCGGCCTACAAAAATAATTACATCCCTAAAAGGTGGAGGATTCAGTACCAGAATTGCTATAATGTTATTTGAATCATATTGCTTTCAAGAATAAATTTAGAGACATGCAAAGAAATGCAAAGTGAGACCTGCAGAGTAGTATGACCATGTACAATTGAATACTATTCAACAGTTGAAAAGAATGAAATTCTCTCATTCGTAGCAATATGATTTAACATGGAGGATATTATGCTAAATAAAATAAACCAAAGGCCCTTAAAGACAAGTACTGTATGATACCAATCGTTTGCAAAATCCAGAATACATCTAAAAATCTGATATATCCTAGATGTATAGAGTACAATACAGGTTCCTAGAGTCTGGGAAGGGCAGAGGATAAGGGATGATGGAAAGAGATTGGTCAACAGGCACAAAACTACACTTACCTAGGAGGAATAATTTCTGGGGTTCTATAGCAGAGTAGGGTTACTAATACTAATGATAATGTAATTTGTATTTCAAAATGATGAGTAGAGAGGATTCTGATGCTCTTACCACAAAGAAATGACAAAACTTTGAAGTGATCTATGTAATGAATACCATGATTTGACTGCTGTACAATCTATCTATCTATCTATCTATCTATCTATCTATCTATCTATCTATCTATCGGGACATCATGATGTACCCAATAAATACATATAATTACTATGTGTCATTTTAGCCAAATTGTTTTAAAATGCTAACACCAGCAATATCCTCATGCAGGACACAGGCACTGGACTTAAAAGACAGATTACTTTGGAAGGTGCAATTAAAAATATGTACAAAGAAGCAAAGAATATCATTCTTAGGGAGGGAAAGGAAGGTGTGACATTAAACCTTTACTGAATAGAGAATATAAATAAATAGATAGGAACAATTAAATAAACAAAATGGATTTGAAATCTACAGGTTAAAACATTTTATAAGAAGTATAATATGAACTGGCAGAAAAAAGAGTAAGTGAGCTTGAAAATAGATTAACAGTCATTGTGTAATATAAAGTTTTGATTTTGTATATTACCCAAAGGTCCATGTACTAAAGATTGGTTTGCAAGTTGACACTTCTGGGAAGTGGTGGAATCTTTAAGAGGCAGGGATTAGATGCAAGATTTTAGGTCACTGAGGGTGTTCCCTTGAATGCAATTGTGGGATCAAAATGAAGGAAAACCAGTGACATTCCCAAATAAATATTGATAGAACTTGTTGTTACCAGAACTTCCATATCAGAAATATAAAATTCTTTATGCATAAATCAAGTTGCTCAAGGTAGTAACTTGAATTCACTTGAAAAATATCACAAGCAAAAGCAATTCTTTGGGTATTTTACAAGACAGTGTAAATAAATATTTTTATTTCTTTTCCTCTTACCTTATTTAAAAAAATTGCATACAACAATTCATAAATCATTGTATTTGGTCTATGTTGTGTAAAACTTTAGTATATAATACATCCATCATTTTCCTTTTACATGCAACTTAGCTCTTTCCAAAGTATAGATTATCTTCAGGTAGTCACTCTTCTTTCATCTGATTTAGGAGGTAATGATATTATCTACTTTTTCATAATATCTATGCTGTGTTTTCACTAATTTCTACATATTTTTATAATAATTGATCCAGAAGTTCAAATGTCATAATTTTCAATTTTCAGTCTTAATAAACAATTTTAAAGCTTGTATCAGTTAATATTCTAAAATGATCTCTGACATAAGCAGAATAACAATTCATTGAGGAGTATTAGTTAGCTGATAGAATTTCCTCAAACATCTATTGGTACAAAATCATGTTTAGAAGCATTGTAATGGCTTCTAAGACCACTACCCAAATTACACTTGCGAATCTCTAAAATGAAGAACCTACCACCAAAATGGTTCAGTAAGACCTCATAACACCCACAGCTGACCATGGGAAAGGGAGGCGGTTGCTACTGGAATTTCTCTCCTTATTGTACTGAAATCACATGAATTTCCAGTATGCTCTCCTGTGTGGGTTTTGCCAGGCATTTGGGGTTTTTTTTGTTGTTGTTGTTGTTGTTGTTTTTTGTTTTTTCCCTTTACAGTCTTTCTAACCAATGAGCACATGGTGTTTCTTCTCTGTGAAGTCCAGGTTAAATGTTATTTAGAATGGCAAAGTTGAGAGAAGGCAGAAAATTTGGTAACATCATTGAAATCAACTTTGCAACACTTTTTGGACCAGGAAGCATATATGGCCTAGATTAAGGCTTGTCCTTCTAGATCTGGGAAGTGGTGAAATCTTTAAGAGGCAGGGATTAGATGCAGGATTTTAGGTCACTGAGGGTGTTCCCTTGAATGGAACTTTAGGGAGATAATAATGTACTACTATTTATTAGAACAAATTTAAGGTGTAACTGTTACTGCTTATGAACAATGTTGTCCTCACCAATAAAAGCTTAGAAAATATACAATACATCCAAAATATATCCTTCTAAAGAAAAGCATAAAGTCTAATCTAAATATCTGTGTGAGATAATATTTCCTATTCTGCTGAGAAAAGAACAGAGTTTTTAAGTTGCTGACTTGTTCTAATCATACCCATTGTAATTTCAACACATTTTTCTCTGGTCACAAAATGATGATTGCTTTTCTTTCCCTATACGTGGGCTCTTTATAATGAGGAATAAGCAAAGAGTTTACAAAGCATAACAAACTAAGAATAAAAATGGAATTTTTGCTATCTAAAACTGAGACTATCATGCCAAACTTCTGGTTATTCTAATGATTTTATCAGTGCATTATAGTCATACATAATTGTGGGGTTCATTTCAACATATACATAAGTGCATGTAACATAAGCGGTTCCATTTAAATCCCCAGTGCTTCCCATGTCCCTCTTCTCTTCTCAATTCTTACTTGTTATGAACTCCCTAAAATGCAGACACCAGATTCCATATTACTCCTTAATGTTCCAGTTTCTGACACTCTTCTTGTTTTGCAATACTTTAAAATTACCTGTTTGCCCAGTCTAACTACTTTACTTAAGTGACAAAACACATATTGGCCAATGGATTTCAAATAACTTATCTTAGAAAAAACTTTGATGTAGTTGATTGCAATGCTTTTATAAAAACTACTTCATCAAAATATTTGAAAACACTCAGAAGTTGAATTTTTTCAATTTATAACATAGCTGAGTATTAAAATTATTTTTATGATGTTTTGCTCTGGTTTATGTATTTTTTAATTTTTAATAATTTTTTAATTTTTAATTTTTTAATTTTAATTTTTAATTTTTTAATTTTTAATAATTTTATTTCTGGTTTAATATATAAGATTTTTGACAGCTTGCAGCCTAAAGAGAGAAATTGTGTCATTTTTTAAATTGTTTATAATTTTTCAGAAATAACCAGATCCATAAAATGAATGTTCTCTTCCTTCCACTCATATTAATTTCTAAATTTATTGTAAAATACTATAAAAGATATCTGATGACTTAGTAAGCATGATTAAAAGACATTGCATTTCTAAGTGACTGGCTCATTTGCTCCAGTGTTTATTTTCCAGGAATTTTAAACTACAAATACAGATGTATATGTTTGTATTTGTATGTAGTTTATATATATAACTTTAATATATGTGCATATTTTATTCCCATGGATCAATGAACTGAATATTAGAATAACGTGATTTGTCATTGAATCTTACTTAACATCTCTCAATTTCCTTATATACAGTGGTGCATAGTTGTTATGACTAGATGATGATATTATTGATGCAAGTTGAAGGAAGAATATACAATTCAAATTGAATATGAATTCAGAGACTAATTATTTTCTAAATAATACAAAGACGAAAGTGGAAGAAAAATAGAGTATTCGTCAACTCGACAATAACACACTTTGTCAGGTAATTATATATTTTATATAATTAGTTTTAATAAATGTGGTTGAATACTTTCTGTATTAAATTAGTCAAATGGAAAACTAAGTAATTACCTTCATTTACTTAGAAATTAATAACGTTATTTCATCATTTATTGCTTTGAGATATGATGCAGAATAATTTTAGGTATAGATATTACAGATATTTTTGGTTGTAAATATTTGACTTGCATCTCTTCTTATCTCAAAACTAACTTTCTATCAATTGTCTTTACAATGTCAATGTTTGAATTCATCAAAAACTGTAACTGTTTATTGTGTATTTTCCCATGCAAAAACCTATTGATAGTATTAAATGAGTAGTTGAGGATTGGGGAGCTCAATTACTTCTTCACCAAATTAATTTTCCATTTAATTTCCTAGTTTCAATTCCCAGTACCTGAAAAAGAATTAGTTTTCAAATGATAATATCACACATATACAGTCCTACAAACAATTTTTAAAAATTTCCTAAAATATATATCTAAACATAACATTTTGTTCTAGGATTCTCAATATCTATAAATTGTGACTTTATTCAAACATATTTAAATGCTGATGCTGAAAATAAGGCTTATGCAACAAGAACAATTTTGCAATATTCTTAATTCCAATTAAGTTCCTTCTCTGATACTCATTGTATTTCTGAGTTATTCATAAAGCAGGCAGATTGCCTTGGGCTGTGTAGCACCAGAAGTGACAGATTGTTCTGGTTAATTGTAGCTTGACAGCCTGGTAATCTCTTTTAAAGAATGCACCAGAATAACCCAAAGGCATCCTGTAGACAAAATCAACAATGCACATGGAATATAGTTAATATTTTTGATTCCGTGAAATGGGTTTAAATAATATTTAAATATGTGAGTTTTCCAGATTTGTCTTAAATGCATATTTTTAAATTTAGTTTTAGTACCTAAATAGTTTGACAGATGACACTACTAAGCTTTAAAAGTATGATGGTATTGAATTTTTATTTCCGATTAATGAATATATACTTCCTTTTAATTGATTAGAAACTTTCACTTTACTTAGAATGAAATATGACAAATGTAAATTGCTGACTGTTCAGTGTTTCCATGGATGATGGGTCTTTTCATGTAATATTCATAGTTTCAAAAGGTTTAGTTGGTATTTCTTTTTCATTCTACTTAGAGAAATACATCCCTATCATTTAATAAAAATAAAAATTAACTATTAACTATTCATCATTTTATTACTGAATGATAATTATACATCATTTCTTTGCTTAGAAAAAAGTGCTTCCAACCATACCATTATTTATGTTGACTAGAAATTGTGTCATAGAGAAAAGGTTAAAGTTTTCTGTTGCAAATACTTTCTGGTTGCAAAGTATGATTTCAAGTTTAAAAAGGTTCATGGAGTCAACACTATGAAAAAAAGCTTGGTTCAATTTTAGTAAATGTGATAACACTTGATATATATGGGTTAAATAGTTTAAGCTTAGGTGAACATGACTGGTATAACTGTTAAATCCATAAAATTATAATACCACAATGATTTGTATAAGAGACTAAGAAGAAGTATTTTCTAGGCATGAAGATCTAGAGAGAGTTTCAGAGACAACAAGCACTGGTATTTGAAAAATGCCTTAAAATAGAAAAGTTTTTAAGGGAATCACAATAGGCTAAAATGCTATAACCAACAGAATCCAAAATTGGCTTAAAAACATAAAGATTAGTTTTCTTTTTCATGGAATTGTCTAGAGTAGAACTGTGCCAACTGGAAAATAATTTCTGCTTTCAAAGGTCATTCTGACTTTGACGTTCCCTCTATGATCTTGCATGACATCTTCTAAAACAGATTTTAGTAAACCAGCTTATGAGCTAAGTATATCCTACCATTTCATTTGTAAATAAAGTTTTATTGGAACTCAGCTGTGTTGACTCCCTAACTCACTAACTATGCCTGTTTTTGTGCTAAAAAGGAAGAGTTGGGTTGTTGTGAAAGAGGCTTGATTGCCTATGAAACTGAAATATTTCCTCTCTGGTACTTTCAATGAAAGTAAAGAGATGGTATAAGGTATTATCTTTGTTGTTTCAAAGTGACTTACCAGTCTTTCTCTGACAACTTTTTAAAATATATGTAAGATAATCATGAATTTACTTAAATTACATTAACTAACATGCCACTTGACAAAATTTAGTCACTTGGCTATATCTCCTGAAAAGGAGGCTAGAAAATATACTCTACATCTATCTAGGTGACCTGTCTTCATTTCAGAGTTAAAATTCTATTACTAAAAGAGATGAGTGGAATGAAAACTGAAGACCTATACAATAACAATACTTGTATCTTCAGAATATCTATTGAGAATTGGCCTCACTGCTGAAGAGCGTTTTCTGCTTCTTATGTATTTAGTAATGTCTTCCTAGAAACCTGAATAAAGCAGGTCAAAAGAGACAATATGAGGAGAAGATTGTAACTTTGGTTAAATATTTCAACTGGGAAGTTAGAAGCAAACCACATTAAAACAAGAAAATCTTTGGTTTGGCATCAAAGAAGTCACTAAAAGAATAATGGAGTAGGTAATGGAGAAAAATAGGAATGGATATAAAAATAAATGCCATCTTGATCAGCTCTCTGATGGGATTATGCTCATATGTAACTAACCGGAAGCAAACAGACCAAATATCTTTTGTTGTAGAGAAAACTGTATTGCCAAGAAATCCAGAATTATGATTTTGATGCTCATCAGTGAACACTCCATTGTCATTAAGTGGATTTCACTGGATATGTGAGATAAGAAGTCGATAGTTCCCCTTTTTAGTGATATCCAGGGATCATGTGCTAAAATGAAAAACAGTGTCTACCAAAGAAAACACCATGAGCTGTCAGTGGGCTCATCCTTATATATTCAGGATAAGGATGTTCAGAGTTAAGACAGTTGGGTTAAACAGCTGCCAACTGGTTCTGAGATCTCTCTCTTTCTCTCATTTTACATATATAATATTTGTTGTAGTTTTCTTGTCCAACTCCAGGATTTCACATGGGAAAGATAACTTGGTAATTTGAATATTTTCATTGTTCAGAAGTAAAGATTTTCCGTTTCTAGGAAGGTAAGTGCCTTCAGATATTTGACTAACAGTAGTGAGAACTGTGCTGCTTCTGTCTCTCCATTCCTTCTTTTTTTGTATGCCCTGTATAGTGTAATAGTAATTTTGCTTTCTTTAATACCTAAATTATCAGCCTATTCTGGAGTATTATACCCCTTTTCCACTTTTGCATTGGTGCAACCATGGAGAACATTTTCAATATATAATTTTCACCTTGACCGATACAGGGGAACCTGAGGCCTACCTAGGGAAGAGATCTATTGAATTTCTAGAGCAAAACAGGCACTGAACTGCATCTATAATCTGTTTTCCTGGTCAGGTTTCTGACTTCCACATGCTGAGATACACCCCCTTTAGGAAATTCCCAATGGGAAATTCATTCTCTATGGAATTTCCCTGGGTTTTCTGCTCCATTTAAATTCATATAAACTTCCTTTGCATTTCTAGACAAACTTGCTTGTGCCTGAGTAGGAGGTGAGAAAGGAGCGAATGCCAAAAATATTCTAGAAACAACTTGGGACAGAAAAGTAGCTAGTACCCTGCAGAGGCCATGATGAGAATGCACTCAGAAAAACTGAAAGCATTTCCTCCAAAAGCAGGAATAAGGGAAGCATGGTTCACTCTCTCCACTGCTATTCAACACACACCTTTAAATTGTAGCCAAAGCAATTAGGCAAGAGAAGGAAAAAAGGGATTCAAAGAGGAGTACATATTCCTCTATGTGAAAGACTCTCCAAAAATAACCAGAAGAATTCTAGAGCTGAATAAAAAAAGTTACCAACGAAGCAGGATAGAAGATCAACACATATAAAGCAGTTACTTTCTTTTATTCCAATACTGAATCTGCTGCAAAGGAAATTAGGAAAACTCTCCAATTCACAGTAACTTCAAAAACATTTGGAATTAATCTAAACGAGGTGGTGAAAGACTTCTACACTGAAACCTACACAACACTGATATATGCTTTTCAACAAGGTATCCATTTTTGACCAGGAAGGGGAAGAGTGGAAAGCTGCTGTCAGAGCAGCTCTGGGTGCCAGCCCTGTGGAGATTTCAGAGACAGAAGGTGCCCAAAGCCACCCCCTGTAACTTGCCTGACCATTTCTCATTTGTCATTTGTGTGCCATTGGCTTTACAAAACTGTGTTCAGAGAAACCAAAGGTGAGAGCAATTCCACATTGGTGCACTTTGCCTTTCTGTACAATGGCATCTATAAGATGGATTGACACCTCCACTCCTGAAATCCTGTGGACTTCCTATCTGAGACCTTTAGCAACACTGCCTACACTGGCTCAAGGGAACAGACTCAACCAACGCTGGGTCAAGGGGAGCGAGTCTGTCTGCGCTAGGCCAAAGTCAGTGAATGTTCTACATTGGCTCAAGGCCAGTGAGTTGCCATCTTTCTAAGGGTGAGGGAACCTATCCACACCAGAGAGGGAGGCGCCATTGTCCTGGCCTGGGAGATGATGGCTGGTGGGGGCCTGCCCCCAGCCTGAGGCCCCTCGTTTCTTTCAATCAGTCCAGTTTTTCAATCTTTGGAACAATAATTTTATTATACAATTTGTCTGAAACAAATTTAGTAGGCAACAGCTCAGAAGAATGGGAGAAAGGACAGAGAGGGGCAGGGCAAAGTGTCCCAGGCAGAACAGACTCTGGTGTCTTTGGCAGGTGGAGGCAGAGGGGATCTGGCTATCCACTGGTTTGGTGTGGCTCAGCTCTCCACTTCCTCATGGCCACACTGTCTATGGGTCTGGCACGGTCCTTCTCTGTGTCACTGGAGCAACTGTATTGCTGACCCGTGGCATGCAGCAGCACAGCCTTCTGACACAGGTGGCCATCCTCCCAGCCCAGCCCTTCCTGTTGTCTGAGGATGAATCTTGGGAGGAATTTCTGTGGCATCTTCCAAGAGGCCTAAGCAGGATCCTCTAGCATTTGGGGAAGTAGGACAGAGTCAGACTGGGAGGCTGGGCCTGGAGTGAGGGCCCCTGTAGTCAGGAAGCCAAGAGGAACAGCGGGCATGCTGGCCCTTCTGAGGCCCTCCTGCCCTGGCTCTTTGACCTCCTCAGGAAGCTCCCAGGACAAGGGGAAGGTGCGAAGGGTGGACTCACTCTTGCTCCTTTCCAGGAGGGCAGGGAAACCAGAAAGCTGCAGGGCGCATGGGTGAGGCACAACCCTGGGAGGCACAGGCTTCCCTGGGAACACGCACCCTACCCCCTGGCTTTTCTGGTGCTGGACAATCAAGTAGGTGGCCATGGCCACATCATACTTTCTCTGGGCCACAGATATCCAGGCTTGGTATGGATCCAAACCCATGTCCACCAGGAGGGCCATGATTTCAGAGTCTGGGTGTTTGGGGAGTGCCTCCCTAGCCGGGTGGGGTGAATCCTCCTCACCCTGCTTCAGCTACGGTGCTGAGAGATCTGCTTGACTGTGGGCTGCCTCTTGGGCTTCAGGGTCAGGATTGTGTGGATGAGCCTTCGGGCTTGGACCTGCACACAGCGAGGGACATCGTACCTTGTCAGGACGATGCGCATCAGCAATGAGGAAGACAAATTGAACTCAGTTCCTCAAGAATTTCTTTGTGTTTTTTTGGCCAGGGGAACATACTGGTGATTGACATCAGGGCCTCCTATGTATCAGGCAAGTGTTCTAACACTTTGATTGATTGAAGCCATTGATTGAAGCATTGATTGAATCATTGATTGATTTATTTTGGGACAAAATTTTGCTACATTGCTCAGGTTGAGCTTGCATGTGTAATTGTCCTGCCTCAGTGAACTGAGTAGATAGGTTTACCACCTATTATTGTTTGGATACAAGGTGAGTCCCCAAAGGTCCTGTGTTAATGCAAAATATTCATAAGTGAAATGATTAGGTTAGGAGAGCCATAACCCAATCAGTCTATCCAAATTTGAAAGAGTACTCTGCTAGGTGGTAACTGGGATATTGAGGGATGGCTTATTGGGATTGGTCACTGTGGGGGCATGGCCTTTGAAAACTGTATCTTGTCCATCTGGTTCCTCCTTCACTCTATCTCTATGCCTTGTGGCCACCATGAGATGGGCATCTTACCTCAATAACTGTCTTTCAATCATGCTGTTCTGCCTCAGCTTGGGCAGAACAAGAATGTTCTGAATGTAGCTGAATGGAGTCAGTTGAACTATGGACTGAGAGTCCCAAGTAAAATTTTCATCCTCTAAATTGTTCTGATCAGGTATATTGGTAATAGTGATGAAAACTAACTAGTTATGTTGGATGTGTGTTTTGGGTTGTATACAAACTGGTTTAATTGCACACATATATAAATTCAAACAAAGTGACCATAATTTTAAATACAAATTAAAACACAAAGATTAAGATATTGCGATGGTTAATCTGGATTGTCAACTTGATTGGTTTACAGATGCCTAGGATTAAGAGACTTCTGGGTATGTTGAGCATGCTTCATAAACGATTGGCAAATGGGACAGTAAACCAAGCAGGGGACCTTCCCTGCATGTGGGTGGCACAGTCCCTTAGGCTGTGGACCTGTATGGAGTAAAAAGCAGAAGGAAGAAAGAGAAGAAGATGCAAACTCAATTTTTCTTGAGCAGGTGTACTGACTGCTGCTCCCATAACCTGTTAACCTCAAACTTCACCTACTTGACTCTTCCAACCTGATTTCTGACCAGGAACTGTCCAGAAAGTTCCCAGGCCTTCGGTCTCAGACTGAGGCTACATCATTTGTTCCACTTTCCATGAGTCCCAGTTTCTTGTACTGAGAAACTATTGGTTCCTCTGGCTCTCTGGTATACAGATGGCCAAAGTATGGGAATATCCAGCTTCTGATCATGTAAGGAACTCCAGTAAATCCCCTTTTATAATCAGATCCTTATGTTTATCCTTCTTGTTCTATGCCTCTAGGAAATCCTAATTTAGTATCAAATATGTAAAACCTTAGCAAAATAAAAAAGTCTCCTTTTGCTTTCTCTCTTGTCATTAACCACCAGCCCAAAGGGTAAACAATACTTGAATTAATATTAGCAGAGACGGCTTTGCTTAGTTTTAACTTTATGAGGATATGGGTATGCATTCATACATGTACTTTGTGTATATCACTACTTTTATTCAGTGTTTGTATAATTCATTCATTTATTCTTTTCATTTGTGAGAATTTTTCCATTATATAAACAATCATAAATACTTAACTATTTATATATTATATATTAATTTATTAATTGGCCTTCTGGCTTCTAATTTTGCAGAGCTACACACACACACACACACACACACACACACACACACATACACACACACACACACACACCTATTTCTGTTGGTTATTTACCAAAAAGCTTAATTACTATTTCACAAGGTATACATGAGTACGTCTCATTTAACAATACTCAGAAGTTTAGATAAGCAGTTTTACCAATATTCTAGCATATACTAGCAGCACATGCATGACAGTTCCAGTTGCTTCTTTCTCTCTCCATCACTTGGTATCCTGGCATTGTAAAATTTTTGTTACTGTTCTGAATTGTTGTTTGAAGTTTTGGTTATTCTGGTGAACTTATGGAGTCTCATTATGTGTATACACATATACATAGGCTACCTATATATGATATTTGCTTGTGTTGTTTGCATGTTTTACTTAGCTTTTAAATTTTACATATAAGGCAATACAGATGTTCTAATGGGAAAACAGCCTATTTTGATAAGTTGTAGGTGCAGACTGATCATACAATTTGCGTATTTTAGAAGTATTTCTAAAATACTCAAAAATCATAAACTGCAAATGGTCATTAAATTTGTTTCTCTGAATCTCTTTTGTATTTCCCCAACATAATTTTATAACAAAAGTGGTATCATTTCCATAGTTACTCAGACTGCAAATTCTTGCTCTGCATAAAGCTTGCATGTCAGAAATCTACTAGCTTCTTTATAGAAACAGACAGTAGCACAAAATTATTTCTGAAGTTTCCCAATTTGGTTAAAATCATATAGCTGTATGCAAAGCACAGATTTCTTTTTCATGAGTTCTCGTTATCCTGTGTATCTTGAATTGTTTTTAGCTGGTAGTTGGAAACTCTATCTTTGAAGGGTTTGGATTAAAATATTTTTTATTGAAGATACATTTTCCATGTGAATAGGAAGAAATTACAATTCTCTTGACATTTTGGTAACTCTAACATGGATATATAGATGTTTAAAAAAGTTTAGAGGCATTGACAATATTTAAATTCACATACAGTAACAAATTTACTAGTTATGGGTACATGATTATGCCGTATTAAAAACATAATCCAATATTAAAGTTAACTAAAAGGCTTGGTAAAGTTTGAACAATTCTATGCATTTTAGACCAATTTTTCTATGGAAATTTCTAGGAGTAACTACCATATCATGGAAATATAAAGTCATAACTCAGAAAAATGTAAGGCTGAATAATACATTTATACCTTTTTTTGAGTACAATAAAGACTCTTCCAGCAGGATGCAACGATGCCCACCAATTTTCATGTGTCCTTTTACCCTGCTAAAAAGGGAAGGATTTCATCAGCATTTTTACTATACTCAGCAAATCCAAAGCTGAATTTTCTTGATATTTTTAGGCAATGTTTGAACTCTCCTCTTTTTAAATTGTACTCAGACATCTTTAGAAAATCAGCTATGAATCCATATTTAGACTGAATGGCAATGTTTATTCTTGTCAAAAAAAAAAAAAGGAATAGATTTTGCCATATCATTAGCAGTAATGTTAACAAAATGTAATCCACCACATTAATTAAAAGAATTGAGGATAAAAACCAATCATATTACTTCCTTCTAAGGCAATGTTGATGTTTGTACAAAGATTGTTGACCCCACTCTTTATATGCTACACGAATTTAATAATCTATCAAATTTTTAGTTCTATTGTTCCCCTTTTGTTTGCCTTTAAATAAAGTAGACCATTGTTCAAAATCATTGGAAAATATTTCACAGATTTCTTTATCAGAGAAGAATCAGGAGATGAGAGATTACACCAAAAAGGAAATATTCATCTCCTGGGAAACCTTCTTGGAAAACAGACATCTTTTTATTTACCTTCGCTATTCCTAAGCAGAGAATCATTTCATAGCCACCCCATCAATATGAATAAAGCCTTTAACTCTTCAGAAATTTGGGTGATATGCAAATGGGAAACACTTTAAGAAAAATAATATTTGTATTTTTTAAAGTATAAAAGGAAAACTTCACTGATATTTGGTCAAAGTGGAATTCTGAATGCATTGTGTCAACTTCACTTTCAATTCTCAAACATATCAAAAGAAGTTCAAATATTTGGAAAAATGAGTTTAAAAATGAAGTTAACACATAATAGAGATTAATGGACACACACAAACAGAAGTGTAACAGGATGTATAGAAACTGAAAATATAAGAATTTGAGAAAACCCTGTAATGTGTGTAAAGAATACCTCCACTTTACTAGTCAGGAGTCAGAAATTGCCCATGTCACACTGGATTAGTCTTGTCTTGTCTTTTCTTTTCTTTTCTTTTCTTTTCTTTTCTTTTCTTTTCTTTTTTCTTTTCCTTTTTTGGTGGGGGGTACTGGGGGATTGAATTCATGGGCACTCAACCACCGAATCATATCCCCAGCCTTATTTTGTATTTTATTTAGAGATAAGGTCTCACTGAGTTGCTTAGTGCCTGACTCCTGCTGAGGCTGGCTTTGAACTCGAAATCCTCCTGCCTCAGCTTCCCAAGCCATTGGGATTACAGGCGTGCATCATCACCCCTGCGGTACTAGACATATTCATAAGTAGATGGAGAACCCTGTGGAACACCTGGAGAAGACAGAATAAGAGCAGAGGTAAAACAAACAAGTAGAAATCACTGACACTGGATGAGATTGCTGGCACAATGTGGTTTAAGAAAGGTAAAATGAACAGAGCAATCCCTTAAAGAAATTAAATTTCTTAAATGACTTTAGATTGCACTGATTTAAGATTCTGAAATAGGTGACAGAAAAATTATGCTCATGAATTACAGCAAATGGAAAAAGCAAATATATAAATTAAGAAAGCATCCATTATGAAGTGTACATTCACTGTGATATTAACACACCTCTCACGTGCATTTATCCTAGTTTTGCGTGTGTACGTAATACATTTTCCAAATAATAAACTAAAAATAATTCTTAAGGATGGAGTAAGCTGCATTAATCATAATCCAAAGAAAAATAGTGGAATTGGGATTTAGCATTTAAGATTCACCCCTTCTCAAACTTTCTTTTTCTTCACAGTGTTAGGTTAGTGTGAATCTTTCTAAATTTTTCAATATCCAGTACTGTCCAATAGAATCTTACATCTAGCCTGTTCACAAACTCATCCCTTCACCCACCAATGATAACAAATGTTTACTCTTTTAAACAAAGAAGTCTAAAACATTTCTGTATTTGCTGTTAAGTGTTGTAAATTAAAATTTGATATAATACTATAGCTCAGAAACACCTATAAAGCCATCCATAGATAAGGTAGGTCTCATGTCTGCAAATTCATTGAAAAGGAACAAAAAATTGACAATTTTTAATAAACAAAGTTTATTTTTCATATTGGAAACATATTTCAATTTATCTGAACTATAAACTTTGTAAGTTCAAACTAGCACTTTTTCTACTTATTAGAAATATTTTATTTGCATTCCACACCAAGAAGTGTTTTTTAAATAATTATTTCATATTGCTGCTTAAATATGTTTGTTATAAAATGGGAAAAATTCATGCCACAGTAAAATAAATTTTTGAAGTTGAACTAATACATGCCCCAATGCTATTTATCCATCTGCTTGCCAAACTATCAAATAATGCTATTTTATTTCAGAAGTTTAGAAATTTCACATATGCCAAATAATTTTTATAAAATACTTTGTTCTGTATTCCCTATTTAATGATAAGGAGTGTCTGACAGTTTTCTAATGAAGAATTTTATTGAACAAATATTAAATTGGTCACAGTAATTTCCCATATGAAATGAATATGCATTTAATGTGATAAATTATTTCTTGTGCAAAGCAATAGGTAATGTGACATTAATAATTGATGTATTATTACAAATTGTTTATCTCTAATAGAAAGCACATTTCCATTATTAAACATTAAAATTCACGCAATTCAAATTTTCATAATGAAATACTAAGTTGCTATAGAATTGTCCTTATAAACTTTACTGATTACATTATAACACATAATTTTGTCAAATATAAACATTCAATACATTTTAACTTCCTGACATGAGTAGAGATAATATTTACCTTTAATCATCTTTTGCTTGTGATTTCTAATACTACATAACACTTAATCCACAGTAACTTGAAAAAGTATAACAGGTTTTTATATATGTGTCTGTTTATATATG
Source organism: Glaucomys volans (assembly GCA_020662805.1). Taxonomy (NCBI): domain Eukaryota; kingdom Metazoa; phylum Chordata; class Mammalia; order Rodentia; family Sciuridae; genus Glaucomys; species Glaucomys volans. The sequence goes on along the minus strand of JAJEJO010004562.1, from coordinate 106,078 downwards.
TGTGCATCTACACACATTCATACATTTAAGTCAATGTGAAATAAGTTATGTGCATAAATGCATACATACATATACATATATGTACATTTTTTTCTATATATCCTGCAGAATATAGAAATGTTTTCCTGAAAATTCTACACTGATATATAAGATAAATTCCTATGACATAACAGAGTAAGTGGGGTCTACTTAAGATGAATTTGTTATTAAAGTATTCATAATTGTATTTAATCCCATTTGTGTACAATTACAGTGAAGCTGCTCAAAAAGATGCATATCGACTTTTATAAAAACTAAATTGATCAGAAAAATAAATGAGGAAACAAATTATATATGTTGAATAAGTTCCTTTTTAAAGTGATTTCCAATCCAAGAATATTTAAAACAGCAACTAAAAATATTGAGTACTATAAATAGAAAAAACATTCCTTAACACATATTTAAATTTAAGAATTGAGATTCAGTTCCAAATTTATTTGAGCTGTCTTGGAAAGGAGAGAGATTCTTAAGAGTTGAAATCAGCATGTATGTCTTTTAATGTGGAAAAAACAGTATCCATGTTACAGATTTAAAGACACATATCCATGATTTGCTCATAATTCCTGTGAAATTTTATGATGTTGTGTGAGTGCTGGCAAATGAGTCATAGTTACACTCAAGGTCTGTAGAAACTTAACCCTACTTGTTAGTGTTCATTGTTTCTTTCATTCATATCAGTGTACTTAGTGTCCTGAGACAGTTGAAATACCACATCTTCCATAAAGCATTCTCTATTGTTACATCTTAAATATCTCTTCTTTTTCATCATAAGGATATATTTATGAATATGAATATATATGTGAATACATATTCATATATTTAACAAAGGCTTATTTTTATATAGTCATAATTTGTTCTAAGTAGTTGTGTACTTTTTTAAAAAGGTAAGCAAAAGAGTTAATGTAAATCAATTCCTATCTCACTCTCAATGCTCATACACTCACCAAATATACACACTCTAAGTATTTCTGATGGTAGATATCACAGCTATCCTGCTATTTTACATAATATTTGATAACTATTTTATTTTACCATTATCTTTTCTCAATTAGCTATGGAAAAAAGATTTAGTTGCATTCAATAATTGTACCTCAGTTCTCAAATTTGTACATTAATGTTATGTGCCCTAATATGCTATTTCCAGTTCTTATATTAATTTTATACTCTCAGATTATGTTTCATGTTTATTTTTCATGCCATTTTTTTAACAGGGGAGAGTGTGCACAGTTCTCCAATCCCACAAATTATGCAGTAGAAATTTTGGAGAAACTGCAGGGTTCAGCACATTGGAGGACAGTAATGAGTCTCACTCTGGGAAAGTCACCTTCATGATCAGGGTATTTTCTCTGTCAGGTAAGTATTTGATTTACTTTAGACAGACCCATTCATACCTTATTGTGAGAGTGAGATTAGTATTGCAAGCCCATCTCTTTTTTCACCTGTTCTAGCAAGATTGAAAATGTTTGCATTCTATTCTGAAGTAAAATTATATTTTCACTTTTTTGAAAGTTGTTTTAAAATTAGAAAATGATTTAAAGAGCTTTTATTTACTGTTCATATACAACTATTGTAATTATAGAAATTATTTGCTGCTAGAATTTTATTTTCATTTCTAGTAATTCATTCCATATAGCCATATTCTTGAAGAAAAATCTCCTAGAAAGAAAATTACTTCTGAAAATTTTCCTTGCTGTACTTTTATTTTTGAGACTGAAATTTTATTACTTTTATGCTGATTCTCTAATTGTTATTCTTTTTCTTACTATATGAACTTGAAATGTATTGTTATATATCCTCAGGACAAAAATTATGTTATTCGAGAGGATGCTCAGGCTCTTTTCTTTCACTTATTCTAAACTTGTAACTCCTTTCTCTGATCTGAGCTAGTAATTTTAAGTCTCCAATCAATGCAGTTGTGTGAAGTTGCTGTTTCTTTTATGATATATAATTCCATGTTATGATAGTCTTGTTAGTTTCCATTGGGCAAAAGGAGTGTTAAGTATGAAATATCATAGTCCATGAATATCTTTAAAATATTTTTTTTCCCCTTCCACTCCACTGACTGGCTGAGTATAGCACTCTGGCTACCAAGTCATTTTCTGTAAGTACTATGGAGGCTTTCTTCATGATTAAGAGAAACAGTATTTTCTGATAAAAAGTTCCATGCCACACTTTTGGTCACATTTCTTTTTATTTTCATGTGACTGTGACTTCATCTATTCATCAAACTTGCAATTAGGAAGTGCTGCACATTTGAAGAATTGCACCTCCTTTGTTTAGAAATTAACTTCTAGTATTTTTCCATGGTTAGTGCTTTTTTCCCCCATCCTCTCTCTTTATGATACTCACTATTGTCTGTTGGTTTATGGACTTAACTTCTTTGTCTCTTATGTCTTTATCATATTTATTTATTTATTTATTTATTTATTTATTTATTTATTTACTTATTTACTTATTTTCTGTCTTCTAGATTTAAGGGCCTAGAAATTTCACTAACTACATTGTCCAGCCCAAATCATTACTAGTGTTCCATGTGGTATCTCATCCAACTCACTACACCAGTCTTCTGCCAGGAAGTCTCTAGTCTTAGCTTTACTTTAATTAATTATGTATTCTTTGTACAGACAATTTAGTCATTTTTGCAATGTTTATATTTGATCTTAAAATCTGATTTGATACAGTTCAAACACTTAAATATGAATTAGTATTGAGACTCTGGAGGAACATGACACTATCTACTTTCATATTCTCTTTTGCCTCTTTCTCATTATACTTAATACAAAATTGCTTCTGAATTTTCAGTCTTGCTGTGATTTACTTCAGACCATTAAACGTGCTGTTGCATCCATTTAAAATCCCTCCTTCCAGCTCACCTTTCTTCACGTGAATGCCTGTTTCTGAATCCTTCAAATCTCAGTTTACAAATTACTTGTCCTGGCAAATATACTTTAACGTTTCTTGGTCTGGACTAGATTATTGAACATTTGTTTTTCTAGTATTTTCTATTTTCCTTGGTATTGTACACAACTAAAAGTATTATCATTCCATTACTTCATTTCTCCTTACCCCAGAAAATGTGAGTATGTGTACCATTTTTTAAATCTGAAGAGCAGTGAATCACACAAAATGCATAGCTTTCTTACCTTCTTTCTTGTACACATTAGTTTATTTCATTTATCTTCTTCAATCATATATTTGTTGTAGAAAATGAATATGTACATATGTTGAGAGACTCTACTACCACACACACATTTATCTATATTGTGTAACAATAATTCAATAGTTCAAAGAAGAAATGACAGAAGTGATCTTCCTCGATGCCTATATTTCCTACACATTTTAAAAGAAAGAAAAGAAATTTAGTCTCATTAAAACACGTAGTCTAGTCAGGTGCAGTGGCATAGGCCTGTAATCGCAGCAACTCATGGAAACATGGGCAATTCAGTGAAACTGTGTCTCAAAAATAAAAATAAAAAGGGCTGGGGATTTAGGTCAGTGGTAGAGCATTCCTGGGTTTAAAAAAATGTATATAGTAGTGTCAAAGCCAGACTCTCCAAGATAGCTTCTAATGCATTTCCTTTATTTATTTTTTATTTTTTTATTTTATTTTTTTATTTAATTTTGATTCATTGAACACAAATGGAGTACAGCTATTGTTTCTCTGGTTGTACACAAAGTAGAGTCACACCATCTGTGCATTTATACATGTACACAGGGCAATAATGTCTGTCTGGATACTTCTTTTCACCTCTCTGTACTGGGATTTCAGCATATTTCAGAGTCAGGATTTTTTTTTTTTTTTCATCAATTTGCTTTCCAATTTGATAGATAATAATTTCTGTCAAGTTTGAGTATTCCTTCACAAATAAAGCTTTTGAATCTTGCTTTTCCCCATTCTCATTTCCTAGCTGTTATTCCCCAATGATCAACATATTAGACCTTATCAGAATACTGTTTGATTTTTTCTTCTTTAAATTCTTTTATTTGTGCTTTATGATCCAAATATCCTTTTGATCAGTTTAAAATTTCTCTCTTCAAATGTGTCTAAAATTAAACTCATTCAGAGTTCTTAGTTTGCTTATTTAAGTACCAATTTCTTTTATATTTGCCATTTCTTATATTTGTTATTTCTATATGAGAATCTTTTCCTTTAACATGTTACAATTACTGTAGATTTTGTGGGTGTTCATTCCGATATCTAGAGGCACCCTATTTCTCTTTACTCTTGATACCATTCCTACTGATGTGAATCACTATGATCTTGAACCTTGTGTGGCTGATTATCTTTTCAAGTGTTCTGGAAATGATTAATTTAATAATTTCATATCTAGGTAATTACTTTTATCCAATAAAGTTTCCCTTTGCTTCTGCCAAATACCTATGGCAGGGGGTAATGTGGAATCATATTAAGACAGAGTTAGGTGTCATGAATTTCTATGCTCTGCAGAAGACTTGAAATCAGGTTTCATTCTCCGACCATACAACGTTTCCTTCAAGTTGACCACTCTCCTAAGGCTCAGCTCTCAGAGTCACATTGAAGATTATGTGTAGTTTCTCCATGGTTCTGATCTTTTTTCCATGTCTCTGTGAAACTACAAAAATTCGCCTCCCAACCAATTATTTTTATTTTTTTATATATTTTTTGGATGTTGATAGACCTTTATTTTATTCATTCATTTATATGTGGTGCTGAGAATTGAACCCAATGCCTCACACATGCTAGGAAAGCACTCTACTACTGAGCCACAACCCCAGCCCCTCAACTAATTCTTTTAAATAAACAGAAACTATTTTTCTGTTAAAAGTGCAGTCCACTCCCTCTGTTAGCATACTCTTTCATATTTAGATCTGTTAAAAATTCAATAGTATGTTAATATCTCAATCCTTCAAGGAGAGTTCTCATTGTTTTGTTTTGCTTTTCTTGGTGTAATTAGATGAAGGGTCAGTCTTTCAATGTTTATGGATGGTAATGCTCACACTCCATATCAGAATATGAATAATAGAAGGTGGTCAAATTGTTAGGGATGCTTGGGTTAGTTGTGAGATTAATTGTACACGTAGGTTTGCAGTTGTCATTAAATGAGAATTAGATCTGAAATTACCCACATTAATAACTAAGAGAAAAAATTTAAATGAAAGGACTAAGAAATCTTGCAGTGATTATTGAAGCAATTTGATTATGTAAATAAGAAAAAATAGGTTAACAAGTAAGCATTTTAAATATTTTTAAAATAGAGATTGAATTTAGCACTTTGAAATAGGGTAGGCTCTTGCATGTAAGATGACCAGTTAACCTTCTGCCTCTTTAACATAAAACAAATGATTAAGTAGATAATCTTCCATTAAATTGAAGTTACAGTGAAAATTTCTGAGCATCCCATTAATTTTTATAAAGCTAAGTTGACTGAAAGGAAATTTATTTAATTACTTTCTTAGGTAAGTTTGATTTTGTAGACCTACAGATTAAAAAAATGTCCTAAAAATAACTGTTCGAAATTTAAAATATGAGATAGTGACCAAAAATAAATTATTCCAATTTTAATGAAGGGGTTGTAAGGATGGATTGTATTCACTCAAACTATTAATGAAATAGATACATGGTTTAATTTACATATGGTTGCTAAAGGTGACTATTTAAAATACAATATATACAAAATGTTATAGAAATAATTTTAATTGTTTCTTTAAGATAATAAATAAGAAAAATTTCTAGTAATCTTTATTTGACTTTTGGTTTTGTAAAAGAAGACATATTGATAAATAGGAGTTCAACTGGAGGCCATCTGTGTCATCCCACATGTGTACTTTATGTTCATGAAGCATATTTCCAGAATGAGGATTTGAGTCCATTACTTATCTAAAGTCATTAGATAGGACAGATTTTATTATGCTTTATTTACTTTAATTATAATAAAGAAATTGTTTAAAATATATCTGATATCTTTTTCAAGAGTGTCATAAGACATTTTGCTGAACTGGTTTATTCATGACAACTGCTAAAATTCATTCGTATACAAGGTCACACCATTTTCTTAACAATTCTGGATGTGATCCATATTTTTCATTTGTCAGCAGAATTTTCAAAATCATTATTAAAATATAAAAGGAAAGTTCTATATAAGTTAATTTCTTAAAAATGACTGTAACTGGTTTTAAATATTTTTCACCAAATGCACACCAATCTGCCTATATTCTTATAACTGACCAATGATTTGGGGTTTGTCTTTTAACATTAGGCCATTTCCCCAATATTTAGCAAGGATACAATGGTCTCTTGAAAGATTTATTTCTTTCCATTGCCCAAAACACAATGTTAAATTGGGAGAAATCACTGGCATTAAATTGTAATAGTACACACTACAGAGTTCTATCAGACATGAAATTCCCCTTTCAGCTAAAACCCACATCCATTCTTTTGG
>JAJEJO010004562.1:7335-99220 GCA_020662805.1 Glaucomys volans | reverse complement strand
GAAAGAAACTATATACTACATTGTTGAAACTATCAAGAGCTCATAATAATTCTTTTGTAGATGAGATTAGGTTTTAATTCAATTGCAATATGTGAAAAACTAACAATTTATTCACAGTACCAGACTTTGTCTGAAGTAATGCTTTGGGACTACTTATTTTCTATGGGGCATTGCATTACATTTTAGATGACCACCTGTTATCAAACTAATGGAAAATGAACTTTATATTTTCCTTCTAATCATTCACTATAAAATGTAAAAAAAAAAATGAATGTTATTATTTAGGGTTTCTCCACTCACTCTAAAAATCAACTTTCATGTATACAATTGCCCAGTGATGGGAATATGACTAAAAATTTGGGAAAATTTGACTTTTGTGACATTATTAGGCATTTTATTATTGGTTTCTAATTTAACTTTATCAGAAAATGTGATTTATTATATTTTTTTGTTTTGAAGCTGTGATTTATTTGATGAGCCACACATGGTTAATTTTGTACATATCTCTTGTGTACAAGAAAAAATATAGTATATTTTTGACATTAAGCTTATGTATTTGTCTATTAAAACTATTTTGATAATTTAAAAACATCTATTTTTACTGATTTTTAAAAGATTCTCAGTTTACTTATCAAAATATCTATGAGAAGTAATCATGACAGAATTGCTGGTGGGAGATTATATTTCTGGGCATCAAGCAGATGAAGGGAATGTATCAGGAATTTTTACCTTTTTGCAGGACTTTCAAGTTGGTAGCAAAGACAGGTTCCTGGCAAAAGCACATATAAGTTCTTGGGAGGAAAGTATCTCCTTGTCAGGAGCTTAAATCCTACAGTGCAAGGTCAAATAACAATAAGCTCAAGAACAAAGATGGCTACATTTCAAGGAAATAAAGCCCCACCAATATTGGGAGGCAGCAGATTTTTTAAAAAGTGTAATATATCCAATAAATTGCAAGAAACAAAAAAAAAATTCCTCCTATCAAAATGTTTGAAGAAAAAAAATGGAACTCATAATATGAACAAAAAAGTATTTTTTTCACAAAGAAGTTTTAAACAAATAGTTAAAATTAATTTCCTAAATGAAAAATATGAGTTTAATTTAAAAATTCTTTGAAGGCATTATCCAGTATTACTGAAGACAACAGAGAGATAAATAGAAGAATTAAGCCAAAGATTAAAAACTCTGAAGAACACCTAAATTAAAATAATAAAAATTTGAGAAAGTGAATAATGTATATCAATGTTAAATTAAGAAAACTGGCATGTCTAACTGGTGTTATCAGAAAGATGGTATGAAAGAATTCTCCATAATGACTCTCTATAATAGCTGTGGATTTTTATAGAGTTTTATAGGATGTACTTGGGAAGTTGCTGTGGTTTCTAAGCTCAAACAATCTTTGAAAATCATCTATGTTATACTTTATCAACCACTGCTTAGTTTCATGCTGTGGGATTCATGTAGTCAGGAAAAAAAAAAAAAACCTGTTTAGAAACAGATGTGCAATGATTTTATAGTCCTGCTTTCTTTGCTTTCTCCCTGTGTTAGCTGCCTTTCTAAGTACTCAGTGAGTCAGAATATCTGTGATATGCATTCACATACACTTTGTCATTTAAATTTTACAATTACATAGGACATAGGGTATTATTTCTATCTTACAAATTAGGACTCCAAAGCTAAAGTAGTTTAAGGATTTAGTACAAGGTGACCCAGACAACAGAGTTGACTTTAATTTCTGGAATTCAGCTCTGGTTGCAAAACTGCAGTCAGTATAACAGTACATGTCTTCCTGTATTTAGACCATGTGTATTTTAATTGTTTCAACTTTAAAAAAATTTATGTCTGTATTTTACAAATGGTATTATACAAGAAAAGTACATATAATCCAAAAGTCACTCAAAAATATCTTTTAAAATAACATGAATGGCATATATTCTGAGCCTTTGTTAGCTACTTCAGGATGATGGGGGACCTTTGAGGACAAGTAAATTCTGTAAGCATGGGCCTATTTCCATTTTTCATTTGCTGTAGAGTGAGTTCTTGGATTAAGAACAATACTGTATGAAATACCACAACAGTAAATGAGGCATTTTATAAATCCATGTATGATACTTTTGTCTCAAGCATTCCATTAAGGGAAGACAAATGCATACTCAAAGTTTCTAGCCCAGCAAGGCAAAGCTCTGCATCTTTTGTGATGAAAGCAGTGCAGTGTAATCGACCTGCCACAAGGCAGCTGATCACTGTACTGGGGACTCCTGGAAGGCTTCTGATGCTGATCAATTGGGCATTCAGCAGTAGCTATAGTCAGATCTCCTTTGATGAGTGAAAGTCCATGTTGCTGAGTCTAGGAACTACCTCTGTGTCTGGCTACTTTGTCCAGGCGTCCATTACACAGTGGCAAGGGTAAGTGGGACGAGACTGACTTGTGTCCAAGGTATAACTTATCCTATCTGGTCAATAGAACACCCTGCTGCTGAGGTCAGTCTTTGGTGAATATTTACATGGAAAACAACATTTTCATGTTTTTTCTTACCCATTTGCCAGTGTATCCAGATGTCCTCCCCAGAGCTTCTTGTCACCACTTTTCTGATCATATTCTTTCCAATTCCCTAAGTATTTAGCATAATGATTGGCCAGAGCTCTTTCATCGATGTAACTCTTAACGTTTGGCCCTCTATCCTTTCAACCAAAATGAACAGGCAGATATATTGTACAAAGTTCTGCTCTCTACAAGGATTTCCATTCACAACTCTCCTTTAGGGATATCCCAGAAAAAGTCCATGGTGCAATAGTTGTTTACTTTGGTTCATACTTGCAGAGTGTTGCCAGCCATCTATATACCAGGGTTGAGAGTTTTCTTCCTCAGTTAATTGATGGCAGGGATTCCTCATGGGAACAGCAGGAATAGGTGCCATAGGCATTTTGATCGTGTCCTCATTTTGAGGGCCTTTCGAAGCCTACTCTTGAGTATATATCACTTTCATTTGGCAATCAAGTGCTGTACATATTCCAGTTTATGACACTGTGGATCAAACAATACCCAATTCATGATGGATAGCTCAATTTGACTGATATCTTGATGGTTCATGGTTAGGTGTTGAGTCTCTACTAAGGTACAGTACAGTAGAAAGTCATAGGATCCTGCTCATAGGGAGAATAATTATCTGAGGAAGGTACCATGACTTTGCTTTGGATCCCTAAGATATGTGCCTTAATTCACATATCTGAACATGTACAGCCTATCTATCCATTCCTGACACATCAAGCATAATTTCATCTAGTCTCTTGTCTGGCCCATCTGCCAGAGCAACTATGTGGCAACCTGGACCTCATGAAGATTCTTCCCTTCTGAGATCTATTTAAAACTAACAGTTTTTTTTTTTTTCATTATCTACTAAGTGGGTCAGAGTACATACCCAGATGAAGAATATGATGCTTCCAAATTCCATAATGGCTCACTCACTGCTTGTTTTGGTTGTAGCAGTACCAAATACAGCAACCGATACTTTGCCTTCATAACATGCCCCACACATCATAGGCATATAAAAATCTCACTGAAGAAGAAGTCCCATAAATTTCTGTCAGGTTTATTTTACACCATTTGACTCACAGATATCTTATCAATAAGTTTATAGTTTTTTACAGATTTAGTCCAATTAATAAAATGTCAGTGCACTAGGCCAGGGGCTTTCCTTGAGAAAGGGAGAGTTGATCAAGATCCCTGCGTACTGAATTAAGATACAGAGCTGGACAAGAGATATGGGGCTGGGACAGTAAACTTGTATCCTAGCTGAATGCAAATAACTTCTGGTGGTCTTTTAAAATAGGTATTATGAAAAAATAATTTGCTAGATCAAAAGCTGGATATCAGGTACCAGAGAATGTGCTAATTCAAGCAATCATACCACTTCTGAAACAGCACCTGTAGTTGGCTTCAGTACCTGGTTGAATTTATAAAAACCCCTCTGTCATTCTACAAATCCATTTAATTTATTCACAGGCCATATAGGTAAATTGAATGGGATGTGTGTCAATCACCATCTCTCCATCTTTCTAGTCCTTAATTGGCATTATTCTCTGCAATCTCTACAGGACAGCAGTATTGCTTAGGGCTTACTATTCTCCTATGGAAAAAAATTCTAGTTATGTTCACATAGCTAATCAAAAAGTAATGCTTGAAGCATCAAATAACCAGATCTCTCTATACATTACATGCACACACACATATCATTTGTAACTCTGTATGATGTGCAGATATTAACTGGAATTTTATGTAGACTTAAACCTAAGTGCTAAAATTATCAAAGTTCTAGAAGAAAATATATGACAGAAAATATTTGCTACAACACAACTAGCAATGATTTCTTAGTATAATAAAAATAATTACTTATTTTGGGCTTCATAGTCATTGAAAATTTCTCTTCAGCAGTGTAGAAGGAAGACCAATAATGTGTGGGGGAGGTAAAGAAGGGGAAGTACTAGAGATTGAATTGGAGCAAATTGTTAAATGCATTTGTGAATCTGCCATAACAAACCCTGCTACCACATGTACTAGGAACTACACTAACAAAAACATTAAAAGGAATGAATGAATAAATGTAGTAAAGTATGTTAGCAAATATATATAGTAGAAATATATTCTTTCCAAAATGAATAATCTGATGAAATCATAAGGATGAATCACTAAAACATTATTCTAAGTGAAAGAAGCCAGTTATCAAAGACTATAAACTCCATAGCATATTATGCTATTTATGTAAATCTCAGAAAATATCAAATATAACTTGTAAAGCAGGTCATTTGCTGCTTGTTATCTTTCGGGTGGAGAGTGACTGATAAGTGACACAGGAAACATTTTGGATTATGAAAATATTCTATGCAACATTTGTGATTATAGTTTCATGGTTGTCTAGATTTGTCAAAATCATTAGGCCATATCCTTAAAATTGTTTCATTATCTTGCATGGAAACTGCATCTTACTAAGATTAGTTAAAGAAAACTAACAACAGAAACAAAAACACACATCAGTACTTAAAGCGAGCTAAGTGAATCAGCAACATGAAATACACACACACACACACACACACACACACACACATTTAAATGATTAAGACATCTTAGATAAGCAAATCCTGCTTTCAAACTGCAGAAACATGTCATGTAACTGTTTTAGATAGATAGATAAATAGGATATATCCCATCTAGAGAGAAATACATATAAACATACAAAAAACCCAAGCTTTTGCTGCTGAAGCATGAGACCTCTGTCAAAAAGCACAAGAAACATGTGACTCAAATAGAATCTTCCTGGCAAAGGAAAAGAGCTAATAAAGAAAGGTTCTATAAAGTGTCAGTATTTTTCTAAGGAATATGACAGCCAATTTTTTTTTTCAAAAAATTGCATTTGCGGATTTTTTGTTCTTTTATAAGTAGCAAAAAAAAAATCCTAATAATTCCAAATCTGATTAAGACAATATTAAGGATACATGGCATTGTATAGCCCTCTGCCTTATCTTGTTATCACCTATAACAACATTGCCTCTGGAATCTTAATTTCACACTTAAATTTTGTGATTACTCCCTCTGAGTTTTCAGTCATTTTGTGAGAAGACTCACCACAACAGATGGGACTGCAGCATCACTTTGATCACTTTCTTAAAAATCACAGTTTTCCACTCTGCTCTTTTCTATTCATCTTATGAAACTTGAGTTGTAACTCAACCCAAGTCACTATTTTTTTCCCCTGTGTTCATATCCTGTCTCTTTAAAAAGTGGTATAGAGAAAGTTATAGAACTTGCTGTTATTTAAGTATTAAACTATTAACTGTAAATTTCATTTGTGATTCATAAAATTATTCAGCAATTATACTGTGCTCCAAGTGTGTTAGTCAGCTTTGCATAACTGTGATCAAAATACCCAGCAAGAACAATTTAGGGAAGGGAAAGTTTATTTTGACTCATGGTTCAGAGGTTCAGTCATGGTCAGTTTACTGCATTGCTCTGGGCATGAGGAGAGGCAGAACATCATGGTGGATGAGCACGGTGAAGGGTTGAGGCCCCATTCATGGCAGCCAGGAAGCAGAGGAGGTACCGTCACAGGGAAGATGAACTTTTTCAGGCACATTCCCAGTGACCGACCTCCTTTAGTCATGCCACATCTGCCTAGAGTGACCACTTAGTAGGTCCATTCAAACTAGGATGAACTGATTAGGTTACAGCTCAACCAATCCAATTATTTTACCCCCAAACACCTCTGCATTAACAGGGGAGCTTTTGGGGATTACTCATATCCAAACCATAATACCAAATTAATGATGTCCTATTCTCCAAGATGAGATTTCCTGCCTTTTCATGTCCTTTTACCTGTCCTCTATAATTGATTATGTTCCCACCGTCATACTGCACTGAACAAACACAACTCATCAAAAGGAAAAATTTTCATTTCCCACCAAAAACATTAAAAACCCATCTGTACACAGACTGATGTTTACCTTCATTCCTTCTGTAACAATGGAAAATTTGACTATATTTTGTATTTTTATGCATACTGTATTTTTATTGATTTCAAGACACTTTTTCCTTCATGTATGCTCGGTTCCTTCTCCATCATTGGACTTTTTACTTTTCAGTGATTTCCATTAGAATTTGATCATAATCCAAATTTACCCATCTTATAGATAAATATGCACACTGACCCCCACCTTTCCCACTTTTACTCATTTTAGAGAGACAAATTACAAAATTATAGAAAACAAAATTATAGAAGAGATTAGTGAAAAATAGTACAACAAACTAATGATTAAAATGTTTTACCATCATGCTATTAAATGTAAAACATAGATGGAATTATCTATATTCTAGTAATATATGAAGTAGTTGACATGGTTTAAAAAGTAGAAAACTTGAAGAAAATGAATTTAGAAGTGTCTGTTCTCATGGACTTCAGTTGCTAATCTCTATTCAAATTATTTCATTCTCTGTCCTACTCAAGTCTGTTTTTGTTTGGATATAAAGTATTCCCCAAAGACTCAAATGTTTAAGTCTTGAATACCAATGTAGAAATATTCAGATATGGGGATTTAGGGAAGTGATTATGTCACCAGATTTCTGGCTTCATCAGTGGGTTAATCCATTGAGGGAATCATACCTCATGGCATTATTGGAAAACTGTGGTCAAAACTGTAGGAGGTGGTTGGATGGAGTGGGTCCTTTGTGACATGCACTTGGGGACTGTATCTTTTCCCTGGCCACTTTCGCCCTCTCTTTCTGCTTTCTGGCTGCCATGAGGTGAGCAGCTTTCTACACCATGCCCTCTGCCATGATGTTCTGCCTAACCTAAGGCCCAAAGTGATGAGCTAGCTGACCATGGACTGAAACCTCTGAAACCATGACCCAAAATAAATATTTTTTTTAAGTTGTTTCAAACCAGGTATTTTGCCACAGTGCCCCTAAAATGTCCTGTAGCAAAATCAGCAATATTTACATGGCCAAACCCAGCAGATATTTCTGTTTTATCTTTATCACCAAAGGTTTATACCACACCAGACAATTCCACCTTCTTGAGATGTTCTTCTCTCTTGGATTTTTAAATTTTATTTTAAGACAACTTTAACCTTTTCTCTCATTCTCATAGTCCAATTTATTGCTGGCTGTCTCCAAATGAACACAAAATGTTAGGAGTACTACAGAAATCAGAACTGGAAATGTCTGTCTTTATATTTCCTCTTGTCAACCTAAATTTCAAAGTCAGAGAGAGATTCTCTGAAGATTAGTTATATTTATTTGAAATAGCAGTCATTGCAATGGGACTACCAGAGTACTTAATATGGTAAGCTATGAATACCATCAAAGGGGGTGAAAGTAAAGGGGAAGTTTTAAAGACAAAATTGAAGAGGATTAAATCAGATATTTTGAAATAATTTTGTGATTAATAACAAGAGTGGCTATTAATTGACAAGAGTACTAGTTGCTGGGCAGAGCTCCTTGTGGAAATACCCTTTATGATTCTAGTGGCCTTTGTGCAAACATGTATTTCCAGCAGAGTATTTTGTGATACTCCCTGTGAGCAATCATGCAAGAGAACCCTTCCTACATAAGTTCCAGTTTTATTTACCTTTTTTTGTAGGATTGAAACAAATGGTTCCTTTTTGATTCTGACAACTTTCATATCTTTTAGAATTCTTATATAATTTTATATGGAAAGAGGGCTCTGGAGAATTGCTAAAGTGATAATATTAAGCATATAATCCCAGCTCAGATTTTTCCTAAGAATTCCAGATTGGTGTATCTACTGTGTTCTTAATATCTCCATTTGAATGTCAACTAGATAAGTAAAAGAGTAAAAATCATAGGAGAAACTCTCAAGGCTCCTCCAACTTATTTCTTACGCTGTTTTCTACATTTTAGTAAACTGCATTATCACCTACTGAGTTGTTCAACGTAAGACTGGACAAATCATTTTTTTTTCCTCCTCCAACATCAAATACACTGACAAGTACTTGAAGTTTTCTTCTATCACTAAAATATGTTTACATAAAATTATTCTCATCTTTTTACAATATTGTGAACCCAAACCACGTTTTGTCAATGAATTTGTTTGCCTTCAATTTTGAGTTATCTTGCCACAGTATCGTTTATAGATACTGAAATCATTCATATAATTTAAAATTTTGATATTTATGTCATTCCCTAGCTAGAAAGCATTCAATTTATTTTTTTACCTTAAGAAAATTATAGTGATAATTGTTATAGTGAACTTTACTATCTATAAAATCTGGATGATCTGTGTATGGGTAGTCTAATACCTAGGAGAAAACGTAACAGATTCTCATATAAGCACATATTGAAATAATAATAAAGTATAATTATAGAACAGATAATTTCAATAGTCATGTATGTGTTTATAATTTTTGTAAATCATGCTAATAAATCTGAAAAAAATGAGTGGATAATCAATTTTCTACGAATATATGAATTCCTGAACATGGTTTAAGAGTATACAGTTTAAATAAATTAAAGGAAACTGGAGAGGTTTTAAATCACTATCTCTATCCAAAACTGACTACTTTACAATTGTTATCTTACCAAACCTCAAAGGAGATGAGCTTTACACCACCAGCTATCTTGTAACTCATATCAGAGCAGGTATCCTCATGGGCTTAGAGCTGATTATAGTCAACACTCTAAAATAAATATAACTTTTTGAAAAGCGTAGCAATTTTTTGAAATCCTTTAATGCTTATTTCAAACAAATATAAATATATACCTATAAAATATCAAAAAGGATGCGAATTATGAACAGTAGACAAATTAAGACCACAGGAGTCCAAAGCAATTTTTGTTTAAATATAAGTCCTCATGGTTGTGCCTCATGGTTCACATATTCAAATAGGTCAAGAAGATGTGGCCAAAAGGCTATGTAGAGTGGAAACTGAAAAAATAAAAGAAAGTCTATTGAAGGAAGGTTGAAGCCCTAAAGCACTCCCTGTATGCACTAGTTAAAACACACACACACACACACACACACACACACACACACTGTATTGATTATAAAGACAAAACATGGTAATAATAAATAATTTATCACAACAATAAAAAATTATGAATGAGTTTGTATTTATAGACAGTGATTATCTTACTGTCCTAGAAACACAGCAATTGATCAAAAGTTACCTACAGTTTAAAAGGGTTAAGTTTATGAATATAACTTATTGATATAATAGTATTTTAAAGTATATTTTGTATTTTAAAGTATATATTATTGTTAACATTGCCTAACATTGTTTCCTATGCAGTTATCTTCCACCTTGTTATATTATTTCTATAGTAAAATGTGAAAAATGAACAGCTTAAAATAACATCTTTTATTATTTCACAGTTCTGTCGGTCAAAAATCCAGGAAGTTACTCTGGGTTCTCTGCTCAGGTTTTCACAGGGTCATATCAAGGTGTTGGTAAGCATGGACTCTTACTTAGAGGCTCTTGGAAGAGTCCACTTCCAAGTTCCTCCAGGCTGCTGACAGACTCCAGTTACTTGTGGTCACAGGACTGGGCTGTCAGAAAGCTTAGAGGCTTCTTTAATTTATATTCACGTGTCCCTTCCATCTGAATCAGCAATAGGGAAATGAGGTCCTTCATTATTTGAACTTCTCTAATATTCTCTTTTGCAGGAGAAACCCTTTCAGCAGGAGAAACTCTCTGCCTTGAAATACAAACAACCAAACTCTTTGCTCAAAAAACTCTTTGCTCAAAAAAAAAAAAAAAACAAAACTCATGATTTGATTAGCCCAAGGTGATAAACTCCCTTTCAATTCATTGAGTAGTAAACTTAATTATGTCTGCAAAATCCAATCTTCTATGTAATATAACATGACCACAATTTTGATATCCTATCATGTTCATAGGCCCAGGGTGAGAGGTCCTGAGGAGTGATTTTAGAATTCAACCTACCATGATTTAGATGCTATAATTTATAGATGTCTTATAAAAAGCATATAACTTGTATTCTTAAGGCAACTTTGAAAAGTTAATGATATTTTACTCAATTTAATATAATGCAAAATGTAGACTTATTGCCTCTCAACTCCAAATTTCCTCTTTCTTTGGCTTGCTCCATGAAAGTGGATCTGGGGCCTTTGAATATTCATGCTTTGAAAGTCATTAAGGTTCTGCAGAAACATCACTGAGAAAAGGGATTGTTTATTCCGATGTGCTTGCTCAGAGGCTTCTGAAGTCTGTGTGGATTCCCCAGCACCCAGCTGCTTTGGTGGGTGAACTCAGCATGAGTAGTGCCTGCTGACTTCAGTGCACACAGCTCTTCTAAGAATGCTTGGCTCTTTCGGTGTACAGTGCTAACGGGAGCAAGCAGACAGCACCTTCCACTGCTGACCTTTAGGTATGGTGTCTAATGAAGACATTTCACCACTGTTCTCTAGGGGATGACTTTCTGGAACATTCTCAAGGGCTGGCAAACAGCAAGTTCCACTGGCACAGAGAAGCCTGGAGCAGCTCTAACTTTGTAGCAATCTCCTTAACAGCAGTCTGTGTCTCAGGCCAGGGATGAGGGACATCTTTCCTCGGTGCTTATCTCAGCCCTAGGGAAGCAGCTGCTTCTTAACTGATTCCTCATTTTTTAGAGTTCCACTGCTCTTATTAGCCAGTAGCTTGCCTCAGCAAACCTCTGAGGCATTGTTCTTTACACGTGATACCTTCCCTGTTAAAATTATTGTGCAGTTACTCTCTACCTATTGGATCTACATTAATAGATATATAAACGCTAATAATATTATCATATGTTTATTTAGCTCATATCAGTTATTAAAATCTGGCACCACTCTACACAAATATCTATGAATTACAGCGTTCTTCGAATATTTGCCTTACATATTAGGAAAAAAAGAATTTCATTACATTTTAAGTAAACATGGGCTGGAAAGAACAGCAGTCCTGGTTCAGGAATTAATTTCACAATGACTTTTAGATTCAGGTCTATTTCAAGAATTTCATTTTGTCTATGATAATAAAGTTCTAGTTACTTTTCTTCATTTTTAAAAATGATTTTCACTTGAGTCTCTACTGACAGTTTGAGTGAAAAATTCTTTACTCTTATGACAATTTACATTAATATTCTTATATATACATGTTCTTTAGAAGAAAGCAGATAAGATAATAAGATATTGTTGTTCAAGTATTTTTCGACTGTTTATTTTTCCCTCCCTTCCTTCTTTCCTTCCTTCCTTCCTTCCTTCCTTCCTTCCTTCCTTCCTTCCTTCCTTCCTTCCTTCTTTCCTTTTCTTTCTTTCCTATTGCATTCCCATATTTGCTCAGGTTTCTACACCCCTTCTCTGTGGCCAGGACATTTTTGTTGTAATTGTTGTTATATATTTTTTTTTAATTTCCATAAACAAGGGTGCAATCCTTGTACCAAAGGACAGTCTAAAGTATATCACTTTCATTTTCTGCCCAGAACTTACTGAAAGCTAAATTTTCTGCCCCAGGGAACGTTTTTGATTTGTGTATTTTAGATAAATAATCTCAGGAACAGCTTTTCTCCTAACCATTACTTCACCTGAGGATTTTTTGACATTCCAAAGACTTTAAAAAAAAACATTTGAGTGTGTGTGGGGGTTGGGGGAAATTGTCTTGGGGTAATTGCATTAATTTCATAGAAATCTCAGTTTGGAGTCACAAAAGAAATTATATTTTACTATTCACTCTTAGCCATTTTATAGGACAAAATATTTAGGTTATGCAGTTATTTAAATGACAAAGATGACAGAGAAATCTACAACACATTTTAAAACAGATGATAAGAAAAAATTGATGTCAATTTTTTTTTTTTTTTTTTTTAGTACTGGGGATTGAACCCAGGGGCACTCCACCACTGAGCCACATCCCCAGCCCTATTTTGTATTTTATTTAGAGATAGGGTCTCACTGAGTTGCTTAGGGCCTCGCTAAGTTGCTGAAGCTGGCTTTGAACTCGCGATCCTCCTGACTCAGCCTCCCAAGTGCTGGGATTACAGGTGTGTGCCACCGCACCCGGTTGATGTCAATTTTTGATACATTTAAAGCCTACCGTTATTTTGGGACTATTTAAATAAATAATTGACTGTAAAATAACTCTGGTAGTGAATAACTTGTTATTACTTCAATGTGTAGCATTATCTCGTATCATTTATACCGCCAATCCTCAAATATATATGTATGTCCTTACTGATTATAGCAGCTCATCAATGGAGACCACAGCTGCTTTTATGACTTCTTCAAAATCAGCTTCACCTTTGTCCAATTTATCATTATCTTTCTTTTTAAACATTTGTATTTATTCTTTTAGTTATACACGACAGTAGAGTCTATTTTGACATACTTATACAAACCAATTTATCATTATCTCTTAACAAAACTGCTTCAACAGTTATCTGACCAGTCTGCCAGATTCACTCTTTGCTAACTTCATTCTATTCTTCACACCAAATAGACTGATTCTCTCTGTCTCTCTTCAAAGGTATTGGAGAGTAAGACTGAGTTAAGCAGTGCTCTTTCCCTGTTGGTTCTTACTGGAGGGCCAACCATGTAGTAAGCAGGTAATAAATATGTAGATTTAACAACTGAATGTGTACACAGTGAATGTCTAGGCCACGTTGCCCATGGGTATCACACTGACCCAGAATTCGAGTCCTGCTCCACCCCCTCACCAAACATAGATCCATCTGCCCTCCTGTTCTCCTGAATTGTGCCAAAGGCTTTGAAGTCTACTGCCTTGTGCTCACTTTTACAGAAGGCTACACATCAAACAAATGTCAATGGAAAAAGAAAAAAAGAAAAAGAACAAAATTTTCAGGCAGGGTGAAAAAACTAAAGAGCATTCCACATTTTTGTATTTTTAAAAACATATTCTTAATTTCTTTTTAATTTTAATATATAATCTGTCAAAGAAAGGACTTTGTAACAGAGGAGGGGAAAGGAGGTAAATGATGCCACAAAAGGGAGGCAGGTTTTTTTTTTTACCTCTTAGTGTTTTTTTTGAAAATATAGTTACCTAGTGAAATAATAGAGCCATGTGGATTTCCTTTAAGTGCTCCACACAACTTAAAGCAGAACATTTAAATTTTCCTCTTTTTTTTCTCTTTTTTTCTCAATTTAAAAATTTTTTATTTTTTATTTTTGCAGACTTCATTTTGATTCATTGCACTCATATGGGGTACAAATTCTCATTTCTATGGTTGTGCATGATGTACCTTCATATCATTCTTGTTAATCACACATGTCCGTAGGGTAATGATGTCTGTCTCATTCCACCATTTTTCATACCCCCACCCTCTCATTTCCCTCTACATAATCAAAAGATCCTCCATTCCTCTCTCCCCCTCCTCCAACAGATTCTATATCATCATTCGCTTATCAGAGAAAAACATTTGGCCTTTGTTTTTTTGGGATTGACTTATTCCACTTAGCATGATAATCTCCAAAGACTGTGGAACCAACCTAGATGACCTTCAATAGATGAATGGATAAAGAAGATGTGGCATATATACACAATGGAATACTACTCAGCCATAAAGAAGAATAGTATTATGGCATTTGCAGATAAATGGATGGAATTGGAGATTATCATGCTAAGTGAAATTTTCCTCTTAATGTATGAGTTTTATTCATGCCCAAGAGATTCTTGGATAAGCCATATCTTGGGGAAAAGAAATATCTTTAAGATGCATTTTTATCTATTAAAATGCCACAATGAACCCCATTGCAGTATAATTACAACATACTAATAAAAAGAAGTAATGATGACTAAATAAAACTCATTGGACTTAGCCAACACCAAAAACAAAAGCAACAACAAAAAGAAGCGTATGCCTTTTTTTTTTTTTTTTTTTTTTTGGTGGCACCGGAGATTGAACCCAGGGGCACTTAACCACTGAGCCACATCCTCAGCCCTATTTTGTATTTTATTTAGAGACAGCGTCTCACTGAGTTGCTTTGGGCCTTGCCTTTGCTGAGGCTGGCTTTGGACACCTGATCCTCCTGCCTCAGCCTCCCGAGCTGCTGGGATTCCATGCCTGGCTGGAAGTTTATGCCTTTTAAAACTATAATAGGGCTTATTCTTTTATGCAAGATTCTCTTTATTGGTGTCACCTTATCTAAATTTTCTGAGAAGACAGCAATATTGCATAAGGATTTTTAAAGTAAAAATATGTATATAAGATTCAAGTTTCTTTTTCTTTTCTTTTTTTTTTTTGGAACTGGGAATTGAATTCAGGGCACTCGGCCACTGAGCCACATCTCCAGTCCTATTTTGTATTTTATTTAGAGACAGGGTCTCACTGAGTTGCTTAGAGCCTTGCTAAGTTGCTGAGACTGGCTTTGAACTCCCAATCCTCCTGCCTCAGCCTCCCCAGTGCTGGGATTACAGGCATGAGCCACCGCGCCCGGCTCAGGTTTCTTTTAATAAAGACATTTCAACAGTCCTCCTATAAAATATTTTATTAAGGAGATATGATGGCTTGTCATAATCTCAAAGTTTATATGCAATAATAATTTCACAATAGCATTGTAAAGAATACTTAAGATAGAATTTTCCTGAACTAAAATTCCAATTTAATTTTTGAGTATATACCCTATTTTCTTTCTCTCTTCATGATCAAAATTATTCCACTGTTTTCCTTAATGTATGTTTAAAATATTTTTACAGGTTAGATTTTGATTTGTGTTCTGTGTTCTTATTTGATTGGATAGTTCTAAATGTACTACTGTAACCACAAAGACTCAAGGTCAGGTATTGAATAGTGGAACTAACTCAGATATAAGTTAAATAGTTTGCTTTTTAGGGTTCTCTGCATTTGAGATAAAATATATTGTCATAACTGATTGACTTAGACTGTATTTTGTCAGCTCATCTCTTAGTAGAGCAATAGAATGACTTAAAGATTACTTCTGAAATTCATTTATATTTTGTGAGATGAATCACATATAAAATTAATTACAAAATTTTCCTACAGTCGGCAAAATTAGGCAAAAGTAGATTATGTCATACAACGGACCTCTTATAAAACAACAAAATTTCTCCCCATACATCTCAAAATAAATGTTAAATCATACATTTCTAAGCACGGAAGCTTATTCACAGAGCAGATGAGAGAAAAAAAATGCTTGGAAAAGGAGTCCGCATCAATGGCAGCAAGAATAGCAGTTTGTTTTTATCACTGCTGTTTGGATGAAAATGATGCCTGGCGTTTCCTATCTGATCACTGAGGCAGCATCAAATCCTCAATCATACAACACATGGTTGCAATTATAGTTGCTATTAATATTGATGACTAATAACTTCCAATTAATTAAGAAAGCAGTTTAATTATTTGATCACCTAATTCTGGGATAATGGATAGTCTTATACTATATAATTTATGAATATACTTTCTAGATGCATTTCAATCTGAGTCTTTTTTTTTCCATTTGTGCACTTCATTGCATATACAAACCAGTTTCATTTTATGAGAAATGCCTCATATGTGGCTGGATGACATTAATGCTAATTGAATCGTTTCATCTAATCCATTGTGTCCCATACTGAAAGTGTTACTTTAATGACAAAAGCAGTCAAAACAACAGACTTAATGTGTTGTTAATTAACTCAGATTATTGGTTTTGTTTCCTTAAATTTTCTAACACTTGAATACAACAGTGTCGAAAAGTAATTAGGGAGTTGGAACACAAAGATCCGTCTCTAACTGCTGGGGAAAATATAATCACATTAGAAATGAAGTCTGACAGGTGCCATTTCTGGTTCACATCTTGAAATGGCATGTCAATTTGTGGAAGCTTATTACTCAAGATCAAGAAGAATTTAGCATTTAAAGGGAAATAATCAGTCAATGGGATCAAATAAACATATATATGAAGTGATCCTCAAATTTTCCATCACATTTACTTTCTTTCATTACTTTGTTAAGATAGGAAGAAAAAATCCTAATCGGATATACTTTTTATTCTTTGCAAGTCTTTCCAATTTCATATACCTTTCAGCTTGTATGATCTGTTTCAATCAACTTTTTCTCCACTGTGATCAAAAGATCTGACAACAACTTTAAAGAAGGAAAATTTATTTTGGCTCACAGTTTCAGAGGTTCAGTCTACGGTCAGTTGATTTCATAGTTCTGGGTTTGAGATGAGGCAGAACATCATGGCAGATGGCTGGGCAAAGGAAAGCAGTATGTGACGTGGCAATCAGGAAGCAGAGAGAGAGAGCTCCGCACACCAACTACAAAACATAAACCCCAAAGGCACACCCCCAGTGACCTACTTCCTCTAGCCACACCCTAGCTGCCTACAGTTACTGCCTAGTTAATCCATCTCTGTGGTTTACTATACTGATTAGGGGACACTTCTCATAATCAAATCATTTCATCTCTGAAGATTCTTGCATTGTTTCACACATAAGGTTTTAGGGACTCCTCTTATCTAAGCCTTTACACTTTCCTATGTGGAAAACTTCATTATTACATAGTACACACTTAAATCCTAATTATTTTCATTGAGACAGGGTGCATCTTTGAAATACGTGGGATGATGAGGAAGTTAAGTGATTACATAAAGAAAATAAATGTGTAAATTAAAGAAATATTTGAACATTTAAGAACACCTTTGTACATTATATATTCAACACACATAATCATTTGCAACTGCCTCAGAATGTTCTTGCAATGATAAAATGTAGGTAGAAAAATACTGAAATTCTCTAAGGTCCCTACCTCAAAGGTCCAAATGTAGGTAGCATACATTCATTGATACAGGTTTTTACTCTAGGAGTTCAAACTTTTTTTTTTTTAATTGCTATAGAGAACACGGAAGTGTGACTTTTTAGAATTAATTCCAAGGGATTTTATTAAAATTAAGACTTTTACCAATGTAACAGAAGGGATATAATTTAAGAAAAAAATAAAAATTTACGTTAGTTTCACCAAGTAATTTTAACTATAAATAGCAATATAGCATGTATCCAAAATATTTAATAACATATATATCCACCACACATAATAATGCTGCACATTATTTAAATAATTGTGTTAATTTCTGAGCTCTTGCAATTATGTTCAACATTTTATTTAGCCATAATTGATTTAGAATATCTAGTTTCTTCTATGTAATTGCTTTCAGTGAATGCAAAAATACAAAAACACATTAAACAGTATAATACTAAAGCTTCTATCTTTGGAAAACTGAACCTAATGTTTCTGATTACTTACTCCATTAAGTAAAAAAACAGATATATCGGGTGTACCAGATATTTCCTTATGCAATCTCATAAACAACTTCTGATTATACAGAATGAAGTATTGATCAAGTATACCATATTTCTCTCTGACATTTTGTGGTAGAATCAAAACATCTGTTGATATGAATTTTGATGTTAACTATCTTACATTTTCCAATGTGCAAAATACATTAAGGACAAGGGTGTTATACAGTAATGTTTAAATAATGTAAGTTTTAAACCACATATTCTCTGTTGCTACACATCTAAAACTTGGATTTAAAAAAATCTGTAGTCACGTGGGAAAGAAAATTCACTGACTAAATGATTAAAATATTTAAGTCATATATGTTATACTCTTTCCTTTGTGTGTGGCTACAAACACACAGAATGTATCAGCTTATCCTCTCTAGTGAGATGATAGCTGAAATTTAATGCTGGAAGAGTAAGAAAGGGAAATTAAAGGTCACTCAATAAACAATGTGATTCTTCAAAATAAAGTGTGTTAAAAAATGAACATATGTACCGTATACAGACACACACACACACACACATAGCAGTTATATTATCTTATTAAGAAAAATCACATATATAGGAACACTAAACATGTGAAATTAAAACATGAAAAAAGTCAAATAGGAAAATAATTACCAAATGTGAAACAAAGTGTTTCCATGCAAAATTATTATAAGGTTCTTTATGTACAAACTTAACCAGACTGGAAGAGGGTTAGCCACATTAGCTGGTTGGCTTCCATTTGTTCTTTTCCTTCTTTCCTTTTTAAAAAATTGTTCCTTTTTCGTTACATGTGATAGTAGAATCCATTTGCTCTTTACAATCACTTTCTAACCCTTCTCGACTCTGCTCTGATCAAGGAAGCAGACATTGTTTGCATCAAAACTCTTCAGTCCTCTGGTTTCTAGTTCACTTTAGCAAGAGATCAGAGGAAAAGGAAAGAAAGTTTTGCTGTCTTTCAGTCAAAATCTTATCTACTACCTCACAGCCTTCTTTAAGCACATATCTTATCAGAATTCAAGGAGCATGTGCTTCCCCTAAGATGAAAGGTGTTAATGACATCCTGTTATTACTCTTTCTGTCAAATGCAATAGATTTTATGAATTTCCAGAGATTGTACCTGTCCTCATAAAGATTCCTAATTTGCATTTGGTGGAATTGGTCCCTCACCTTGATGTTTGCATAGCTGACGCACTTTTCCAGGTAAAATGGCATTGTAGTATCTGTGGAACATGATGGATAGTTTTTTTAGTCAGTTTTTTTTGCCACTGTGACCAAATGATCTGAAAAGTACAATTAGAGGAGGAAATTTTTATGTTGGGGCTCACAGTTCCAGTGGTCTCAGTCCACAGAGGGCTGGGTCCATTCCTTGGGGCTTGAAGTGAGGCAGAGCATCATGGCAGAAGGGTGTGGAAGAAGGAAGCAGCTGGGACAAAGAACTTGGAAACAGAGAGAGACTCTGCTCACCAGGGATCAAATATAAAGGTGCCCCCAAAGGCACAGTCCCAATGACCCACCTCCTCCAGCCACACCTTACCAGTTTATAGTTACCATCCCTACCAGGGGATTAATGTGCTATTTAGGTTAAGGCTCTCATAACCCAGTCCTTTCTCCTCTAAACTCACGCATCGTCTACAGTGAGCTTTTGGGAACACCTAATATCTAAACCATAATGGATAGTTAATATAAAATTATTAACAGATTGGCTTGGGAAGAAGTACATTGGGAGAACTAGTTTCAAGGCATTGTTTCACTTAGTTGCTAAAATTACAATAGTGACTATAAAATATTTTAGAGTGTTGTGATTAAAGTTAACGGCTCTAGAAAACATATTGAAAAAAAGGAGGAAGTTCTGAATGCTCACATCACTTTTGAATAGAGTTTCTATCTTCAAATGTTACTTGCAAATATCGCCAAAGATCAAGCTCAGATGAGACCCAGCCCTGACCCTTACCTTGTAAACATTGTAGAATTAATTAAATGCTCAAATTCCACCATATCTATTCTTCTTGTTGGAAGGTACTGATGGAGAAAAACTGGAGCCCTGAACGATAAGACCAAGAG
Organism: Glaucomys volans; assembly: GCA_020662805.1. NCBI lineage: Eukaryota > Metazoa > Chordata > Mammalia > Rodentia > Sciuridae > Glaucomys > Glaucomys volans. Next base: position 79,387 of record JAJEJO010004562.1, on the reverse strand, counting down.
CTGTTACTAAAATCTCTTAATCCTCAAAACCCTTGAATAAAATTTGCCCTTGACAATCTGAAGGACCCAATCTTCCCCTGCTTTATTATTTAGTTACTGCTGTTTAACACACAAACCCAAATCACAAAACAGCAATCATTTATTATCTTACACCAGTTATCGTAAGTCCAATTGTGGATTAGGTGAGTGGTTCTCCTCTAGTGTCTCTTCTGTGTTTACAGCCACAATGTGAGTTAGGATGAAGACATCAAACATTTAGCTGTGGTCAGAGTATCTGCTTCCACAAAAGTTCACTTACATGTCTGTTAGCTGGAGAATACAGATCTTGCCATACCTGAGATAATAAATGCTTATTTTTGATGGGGGTGATGGTGGACACCTCCAAATCCAGATTCAGGAGGCTGAGGCAGGAGGATGGCAAGTTCAAGGTCAGCACCTTAGAGAGACCTTGTTTCAAAATTTACAATAGAGGTGGAGCAGGGAACTGGGAATGTAACTAGATGAGTGGTAGACCACTCCTGGATCCAATCCTTAATACAAGGGAAAAAAAAGATAAAACAAAAAGTGTTGTTGTAAACCACTAAGTTTCTTGGAAATTCCTCAAGCAACACCAGTATTGGAATTTCTCTGTAGGCAGATAAAGATGTTTAACACCACATGGGTAACAACCATCAATGGCTTTTTTATACAGAGTAATTGCTGCCTTCTGAGAAAAAGGATGAGGAACATGGAGACTCCAATGGCATGCCTGCCTGACGCTATATTGCCCAGTAGCACATCACCTTCTGTCTGGTCTCTGGTTCCTCTTAATGTTCCTCCTCTTCCAGTGTAGCATATTCTCAATCACATTCCCTCATTTGAGTAACACTTTTGCTTCTTTTTTCACTTTTACTACCTGGCTTGTCCAGACGTGGTTTTCCCCTCTTCAATATGTACTCATTTATGTTTCAGCTATTTTGTTGTAATTTTTTTTTACCTAATATCCAGAAACCAATTGATATAACACATCCTCTATGATTCCTTTAGATTAGTGTGTTTCACTAGCACTCTTCATTTTTTCGTCCTCTTTTGTTCTCATGTAGAAATCTGTGGTACCTGCAGAACTCCTTTCCCATGATGCTTGATCAAATTCCACAGTGATAGCAAGTAGGTTGTCTAACTGTACATAACATCATCCTTACTGGGTAGATTAGTCAAGGGTATTATTTTAAAAATCTTGAAGCAAATAATTTCATTTTACTGATGAATAATTGGAGCTTATATGATATTAATAACTCCTCCATTCTTTATATGTTCTATCAATGGCTAGGCTGTAATATTACCCATTACTTTCATAATTGGATATATATATATATGCAATTTATTTTGAAAAATAAAACTACTTATTTTTCAATCTGTGACTAGGAAAGACATCCAAATGCATTCATTTCTTCAAGTGGTTAATTACTCTAATCTCTTCAAGTTCCTTTATCACTTCTATAAGCAATGCACCATCCTCTATTTATGTGGTCACACCAAATCACGCACATTTCATTTTACTAATTTTTAAGTAGAAAACAAAATACAATAGAGTAACATAAAATAAATTTGATTTTCAGAAAAAGAATACTTCGCTTGTTTTAATCTAGATATTTTTGCTTTTATGTCACAAACAATTGGTCATTCTGCCCAAAGAATATTAAAATGTCAACACATTTCTACTGATTACCTTAGACACAAATAGCACTGTCCATGGAACCTCAAACTGAATGATGTAACTCAAATTAGTGAGACAGATACTGTAGAATTCTACAAAAATACTGCCTGTGGACTCTATCTCCATAGGGAGACTCTATAGTGTGTTGAATATATCTACAGAGAAGTAATAGTTCTGATTTCATTGTTACTACTATTGGTATTATTTAAATGTCTACATTGAATTTCCACACAAATTAAATTTAAAATATTTTTAATTAAAATATTAGAAGACTATGTCACATCTTTCTCTCTGTGATGTCTCCCCTGTACTACTAAAATGTATTAATTTTATTAAGTATATGTGGGTCACTTGATTTTTATTATAAAAATTAGCATTTGAATCCAATATAATTTAATATATTTAAATAGTGTGTGTAAAAATACAAGCTTTGATATAAACAATAGTTTCATCCAGAACAAATCTTACATCAGGATCCTCCGTTCACATTCTGGGTTCTTTCCTTGATGTTGATGTGGACAATTAGAATAGCCCAGTGGGCAGATCTACTATGAATCTTTAGACTGATCTTTCCTATCTTGGAAGGGAGAGATGAAGAATAAGCTGTCTTAAGACTCCCCTCCTCTCTCCTCAGCACTGAAGGATTATGGAAGACAAATGTTAAACAAGTTTTACATCACGATACAGTGTCATTAACTAAAATTTTTCAATGTACTACTCAACTGTGTTCTTTTTCTGCTTTGGCCTTCTTCAGTTTGAGGAAGGATATTGCCAAAACCAAGGAATAGGTTGCTCAGTCTGCATATGAAGTTCAAAATATTGACTCAAACTCAGTTAAAGAGTCTCTGTAAAAATACATTTGTGTATATATTAATTTAGAAACCCTGTCTTCTATGCATTATAATTGAACATTATTTTTATTCAAGAGCCTTGCTTTAAAATTCAGTCTTTCCTGTCTTAGATTATACTCTTTTTCATAGATATTTGGTCTTATGATTACAATAATAATCTGTAAGTATAATGTCTGCTTGTAACAATTGTATGTTGAGTTAATCTATAAAAACATAACTTTTCCTCCAAAGGGACTAATATAGAACTTCATAAATGAGCAACTTTCAAGACATAAATCTTTATTTGCTGGGTCTTTAAATGTAGACAAGTATTTGAATCTAGAATTTTTTCATTACTTCTTTCAGTTTTCTGATAAGATATTAGAAACCCAAAAAATCATATTCTCTATGGGGATTAAAAGAGAGGGAGGGGAGAAATAGGAGAGGTAATGGGAATGAAATTGACCAAATAATGTTGTGTATGTGAATGTATATATTGCAATTAAGACCACTTTTATGTGTAATTATAATTCACCCATTAAGAAAGTAAATAGAAAGAAGAGCAACAGAGTAGAGGAAGAGGATCAGGGCAAAGGAAGAGGGGTAGGAAAGGGCAAGTGCTGGGGAAAGAAAAGGAGAAAATTATGTGCATGCATGAATATTTCAAAATAGACTCCAGTATTTTGTGTAATTATAGTGCAATAATTAAAATATAAAAAAGTGTATTCCATTTTTCTATATTTACTTTGGTTTTGCCCAATGTATTGCTCAAAGCACTACTAAAAATATCTATTTCCTTCTTTTATTAAATTTATTAATGTCAAATCAAAGGAAACTGAACTAAAAATTATTAATTTACATAGACATATAATCCTTCCATAATATTTCAATTTTAAATTAGTATTTCCAAAAATCACATTTTATGTCTTTGAATATTTATGTAACAGTTTTTTTCCTCATTAATATAAGATAGAATTAACACAGATGATGGCCTATCATGATAAAGGTAAACAGAAAATGATTTGATTCTCAATTGAGGTACAAAAAGTGGTTTAAGTAATAATCTCTTTTCATGGGAAACATTATGGTAAATAATGCAAACATTATGCAAAATAAGTAAAAACTGTTAAATAGTTGTGTATTATTGTGAAATATTAGTAAAACTTGGTAAATAAATTCAGATGTTTCTGGGGGATGACGTATCTATAGTCTGAGATCTCTGGGGATCTGAACTGTAAGACACTGAAAATGTGATTAAGCCCTAGTTTACAATTTTATTTTGAGTGGCATGATTCAATGATTATATTTCAGATGCCTCGAAAATTCTGTGTGGCTGGAATAAACAAAGTGGTGGTATAAGTTTATATAATAAAGTGATAGAAAAATGAAAAAAACTGGCAGTAGGTGGAAGATGCATAATATTCTGGAAAATATATAGAACGGGATTGGATTTACTTTAAAAATCCCATTACGGTCAGCTGTTTAAGTGTTGTGGAGAATTCTTCTATGCTTCATGTCTACATCAAGTGTATCTTTATAATTTTATAAGAAGTAGAGTTTCTTATGTAAAATGTAAAATTATGTTATCGATTTATGTACAGTGTTAATTAGGATAAACTTAATTCCCTGAAAAGCAAGATAACAATTATCACATATGCTGTATGCCACCTATCCTTTTTAAAAAATCAAAACTGTTTTTGTTACTTAGAATCCTATGGTCAGAATCACTTAGATGTCATCACTGGACAGGGGAAGTAGTATACTTTTAACATGGGGGCACAAGTTTGAGTCTTGTGTGGTCCCAGAGCTGAGTGGCTTCAACACTGTAGAAAGGGAGCCTAGAGTGAGGCCGTCTTGGACCTGGGTAGTGTATTCAAAATGGGAAATGATTTCTCTCAGTGCCAAAGTGGGACTATAATGCTGCTATACCCACTCATATTAGCATGCATCCTGAAGGCATGGTCAGTGAGAAAAAGCCATGGATTAGTGCTGGATCGCCATACTGCTGATTTTTAAAAAAGATTCTATAGTCTGGAAAATCCATTTCCAAAGTTACTGACTATAGCTTGACTGTGTTGTTTAGATTATTAATTAAAGTTCATCCTTTAGGGCATCACAGCAATTTACTCTGGTTGAATTTCCCTCAAGACCACTACAGTACAAATTAGATAGGATGCGCCATTTGACTTCTGTTTACCAGCATATGGAGTAGTCTCATATTTTTATCTTCATATTTGTACTGTCCTTTTGTGCTTTTTTAAGACAAAGTTTAGATTTAATATTTTGTTTTCCCCAAATCTGGTATATGTTGTGTTATGGTATAGAAATGGAAGAATGGTAAAATTTAGTCTCTTTGTTTAAAGAAGATATGTTCCAATGAGACACATAACCATTGCCTAAGGAATTTCGGATGAAACATCAATTCTGACTAGTGGCAATAATATCTTTGAAAAAAATCACAGAAGAAGTTATCCCACTGAAATGAAGGAAGTTCCATTCAAAATTCTTCATCAAGGGGGATACACATATCAACAATTATCTCAAGTAGGTTTTCCCTAACAAAATGCGCAAGCAACTTTGTTTTGGAAAAATGTCATTTCAGGTGATTCAGCTCCAAGAAAGTATATTTACATCACATTTCTTTTGTACATGCACAAATATGGTGCTTCTTCCAGCCATCAAATTTAATTCAATAAGTTGCTGTGAACACTGATAGTAAGGGAATTTGCCACTGAATTACTAGTGATTAAAAGCAAACAAACAAAAACAAGACCAAATGGAACAAATACCTGTCTAGTGTTATCACATTTACTGAAGCAAAATGTGTTGTCGTTTTCTTGATATAGTTTGCAAGAACTTGTTTAAATATGTCTAAGCTAATTGTCAACATTACAGAATAGGAGTGAGGGTAGAAATTTGCTTTAAAATTCTGTAACTGAGTGATGATTTGAATTCTATAGTCTTAATGACCATAAGAAAAGTGACATTTATTTGAAGGAATGAGCAGATAAGCCAATCACCTGTCCAAGTTAGTTGGTTTTATCCAGTTCACATTCTTAGCATGGTACATGCCAAAGGATGGGAGTTGTACAAATGTATGGACACAAGTTATACCACAAAATATGAAAATTTTCAGCATTGACGCTTGATTCCCCCAGGCTTCACATGCAGATTTCATCTATGTCTTCCTACCAGCAGAATGTTCCCACTTCATCCATAAGGACATTTTTTTCATGCAGTTTTATTTTTTTCATAATTTTTTTTATCTTCATTAGGCACAGTGCCTGTTTCTCAACTAGTCAATTTGCTAAAAACTGGCATTCAAAAGCAAAAAAAGTAAGAAAAAAAGTGATTTGGCTTTTCTGACCTTGAAGAAACAAAAATCAACGGAAAGTCTGAAGCCGTTCTTGATTTTATCAGGTTTCATCATCTAAGTATAAAAATGACAAACCGTAAAAATAAAATAAAATGCTTATTTCCCTTACAAATTAAAGTTTCCTTCAAACAGCTTCAAAGTACTTGTTCCTTGCCTCATAAAATGTGTATTTTCAACCTTGAAATAGAGAAATCATTTTTTCTTCTTTCTGGCAGATAAAGCCATTTTGCTTTGCTACAAAAGGTTATAGACTACGATAACTGACAATCATAAACACGTATAGCAAAAGTCCTTGCACTGTCCTACATACATTAAACCTAGTTAAGGATAAAGAAGGCGAAACTTCAATAAATCATGTTCTGATGGTAGGTGTGCTGACAATCAGGAACTAGAGGCACACAGATTATAGGAACATGCTATTTTAGAAAATATAAAGGTATTAATTTATTTATCTTACCCTAGTCACAGATAAAAGAGTTTTAAGACTTAAACTATATAAAGCATCCTCTACCAGCTCACAAAATTGTAGATATGTTGATGTACTAATATTATGATAAAAGGCATAAGAACATTAATTTTTAAAAATGTGTTGAAATTATTTCAACCTTAAACTTTGCAGTTAAAAGGTATGATTTAGCAATAATGTGACCATAAATGTTCTGGAAAATCTTTTTACTTTGTTTTATGGTAAAGATTTTAAAATTAAATGCTTAGCTAATAGTCTTCAATTATGTTTTGAAAACTGTGAATTATATGCAGTTATTCCTGTTGAATTGATAGCTGAAATTTTAAAATATACTTAAAATTGTCCTCTAATGTTGCCAATTTTTAATAGACTGATGGTTAGAATCAGTCCCTGATTGGTTTCTACAGATGGCTTACTAATCATTTGTTTTGATATTTCCTCATTACCATCATAAGGTAATACATTTAATAAGTTTGACAATTAGGAAAATCTTCCCATTCAGCTAATGCCAGGCATCGTCATTGATCTGTAATTGTTGGACCAGTAACATACTCTAATACATGTGCATAGCCCTCACTGGTGTCAATAGCCATAGAATTGTTTGTAGGTGGCTTATGGGTCATGAGAAAGGATTACCCACATGAACACCTTCAATCTACAGTCATTATCTTTATGGTAATTACAACTGAGTCTGTTCTTTCACATCTCTTATCCATGATTCCACAAATCTACATGTCTCTTTTGAATAATAATGATCCTAACTTTCAAATTTGATATTTGTTCACAAATGTACATAGATAAATATAAGCCAAAGTGCAATTTTTATTAATATTACATTGTCAGGTTTATCATTGAAACACATCAAAATAATTTCTAGAAATTTAAAAATCAAGTTCAGACAACTTCAAAGCTTAAGGCTTCCTAAAAGAATAAAAAATAGTGATTTCCCTAAGACCTGAGACAGTTACACTGCATGGAGATGGAAGGTGTCTTTTCTTACATGCTAACTAAAACATATATTATGTAATTATCTATTACATTATCTAGTAATATTTCTTCATTCTCTGGTTAAGACTTTTTTTTCAGCACTTATATTACTAATGCCTATTAAATGCCAAGTACTCCATGAGAAGCTTGCATTTTAATGATGTGAACAATCTGTTTAGACAACAAATTGATGATATGTATTAATAAGTTCCATGCATCTCAAAATAAGTGTGTATTTTAAAAATATTCTAAGTTTCAATGTTTTGATGTGATGATAGAACATTAGAAGATAAATTATTTGATTCCACTTTGGAATCCTTGAATGTGGTGCAAACAGACATTATATACTAGGCAAAGATGGAAAGAAGGCAGAGAAATGATGAAAACACAGACCTATGGTTTGAACTTGTCACCTTTGAAAATCTGACATTGTCAATATAATATTGTTATAAGAGGTGAAATCTTTAAAGATGATGAGGGTCCCACTCTTGTACATAAATTTAGGTTCCTTTACAAGAGAGGTGCATATAGGAAGTTTGTCCTTGTTGCCCTTCCACTTTCTGCTTGGTAGGAAGCAGGGTCCCTTTTGGCTGGAGGACTCAGTGTTCAAAGTACAACACTGGAAACAGAGAGCAGATCCTACCTAGCAAATGAACTGCTAGCACCTTGATATTGGATTTCCCAGCTTCCAGGACTGTGAAAATAAATTTCTGTTCTCTAATAGAAAATGAATAATTTTTTAATCTCAGGTATTTTTTATAGCAGAAAAAGCAGGTTGCGTAAAGAAAAGAGTTTATTAGTACCTAGTTTATGATTAGGAAAGAATATGAGATATTCATTTTAAGAAAGTATTGTGGATATGCAAAATTTAATTATGGTCAACTCATAAAAGACAGAACTTTTGGAGAACAATAAAAAGAAGGCAAAAATAGTAAAAAGAGTGGACTGAGTCAGGAGGAATGAATTTAAATGCATATATTGCCACTAATCATAAGTAGTTAAACAATATTCAGGACCTGGAGTTACATCTAAAATTCCTTCCTTTCCTATCCTTTTCCTTTCACTCTCTGATGACTACTCAAACTTCAGGAGAATTCCTTAATACTCTTCTGGGTGCCATAGATTCTTGAATGGCTTTTTTCTCCTTTTGTTCCAATTTAGGTAAATGCCATTCAAAAAATTATTACTTTATTTGCTGATTGCATGTTATTTGATATTTGAATCCTCAGTTCGTTATTATGAATTGATCATTGTTGATGGTTTTCATTGATGAATAAAAACAGTATTGTTGAAGGTAGTTACATAAAATCTAGTTCTACTTAAAATATCCTTGTTCAAAAATAGGAATAGCTGAATATGTTCCTTTATATCATTGATGTGGTATGATTGGCAAGAAGCAACAAGAGATTGACACCATAGAGTCACACATTAGAATACTTGTAGGTAAAAAAGATTACAGCAAAATTGGGTCAAGAGAAGGACCCTATGTAATGTTTAGGCAACAGAAGATTCTAAGCTTTTAAACACGAGGAAAACATTTGTAATGTGGGTATGAGAAAAGATATTTTTTATTCAGGACTTCTGAGTATATTTCGCAAGCAAAGAGATGTCAAAACTAAAGTCATACTCATAATAACATAGGGTTTTAATTATAGTTTATTTTACACACTTTAAACACAGATCGAGAAGGATTTGATTAGAAAATGACAGGTTGTCCAAAGAGGAAAAGTAACATAATTGTATCTTTTATATTAGTTATTTTGCCAGTTAAGAGGAGTCATCCAGTATTCTAGATAAAATATTTTATACAAAAATCTACATAGATAGTAATATTTAGGTGGTGTGTATAAGTGTAGGAGATTTATCCTGGTTGCCAAATAACATTTCAAATGTTACGTTGCATAGTTTTACTTACTGTATATTTTTTTGTGTGTCAATATGGGTAGGACATGACATCCAGTTTTTTTGTTTGCTTTGATTGCCAAACAAGAGTCTAAATGTTGCTCTGAAACTATGAAAAGATGTGATGAATATATGAATCAGTGGACTCTGAGTAAAGCAGATTACTATCCATAATGTGAGAGTGGTCATCCAATCAGTTGAAGGACTTAAGAAAAAATAATGAAATCCCCCAGGAAGACTTTATTGCACCTGCATTTCTGGACTTGAGACAATAATATCAACTCTTCCTTGGATCTGCTGCCTACCATCTGCAGTGCAGATTTCAAACATGCCAGTTCTTCAGTATGGTGTGAGCTAATTACATTAGATCTCTCTTTGTTTCTGTCTCACTCTACGCGCGCGCGCACACACACACACACACACACACACACACACACTACGTACTATTAGTTCAGCTTTTCAGGAGAATCTTGATAAGATGCCATTATTATACATTGTTAGACTGAATATAAGATGGTACTTAAAATGTCCACAAGGCATTATCCAAAGTAGGCTTCATTTTAGGCTAAAGAAAGTATATTTTTTTGCAAATTTTATACCAAATGAAAGGATGTGATAATATAAGACTATTATGCTTCAGAATATTTTTGTTTTCTGTTTTGTGCTTTCTCCTCCATTTCTACATTTCAAAATGTTAACATTAAAGAAACCTATGCAAATTTAAAAGTTACTTTAAAAAGATAATTTTATAGACCTTGGCAGACTAAGATCAAGTAAAACATGCATAAGATGTGTTCTCCAAAGATCTGCCACAACACTGATTCCTTTGAGAAATAGCATGCATTCAAAGGCTATATTAGGCAATTTATGATTATGCAACTGATTATAAATCCTTCAGTTCATTTTTGTTTTCTGCTTTCCTTTCAGAAATTATTTTTTGAATGTCTCCCTCAGATACTTAGAGAACACACCTTTTCTTAAACTGTTGCTTTATTTAATATATTTTTTGCAAGAAAATGATAACTATCTAAATGTAGGATAGCTAATATTATAATAATTCAAAATATTACTCTTGTGATATTGGATGCCAGTTTCACAACGATTTATTTTTAGTATTATGAAAAAAATTCCTATAGTATTTATACAAAATGTTGGAATAGTTGGTTTACAATTGTTACAGGTGATCAATTATTAGTGACTTATGAGTTGGTAAAAATCCCTAATTAATAATACCTGCCTTGACTTCAAATTAAAAAAAAAAAACTTCTATGGGTTTAAAGTTGTTGATAAGCTTTAATACTAGCAAATGATTGCCCTAATTTTGAAGGTTTCATTTGTTTCTCATCTTGGGCTCTTTCTGCAATCTGGACCTAAAAGAAAAGAAAAAAAATTGTACAAATTCATAACATGTATTTTATCCTTATTTGAAGCATTTTAAAAGAGGTGCTATGGCTAAATATTAAATTCACATGTCTTAAATTTTAAAAATTTAGTGTAACAAGTCTTTCATAGAATGAAAGGGATGACTAAATGGAAAACTTTCTTATTATTCTATGTTTCAACAATTTAAATATTATAAAACCTTTATAGAGAGGTGTGATATTTAAATTAGCTTACTGTAAGATCACAGTAAAAAATTAATAGAAAGCATCATTAACTCAGATATGGCTTATTTAAGATCATGCCATTTTTATGACATTCATCTGATTTACTAATATTGTTACTAATTTTACTATGTAACTCTCTATAACGTAAGCTATAATTTAGAATAATGTTTACATTTGAGGGCAAATTGAGAGTCAGTATCCATCTTCTGAAATTAAATACTTTCCTAAAATCATTATTCCATTGCTTCTTTACATTTCCTTTCTCTTGTTAATGGTGTGTTCTATCATCCATATTTAATTATCAATCATTTATTTCACACGTTTTTCAGTGATGTGTTTAAAGATTACTGTCAGTCATCCTGGCATCAGTGAGGAGCTAATAGTTCTTATTAGATGATGTTCTTTGCCTTGTCTCCTTTACCCAGTATTGACTCTTCTGTTCCACACAGAAAATTGTCACCAAGCTGCTGTGCTTAGGTAGCAGCTAACTTGTTACAAGAGTACATTACTTTATATCGCATATAAAGTGGCATATTTTATAAATCATGTTCTACAAGCACAAAAGGATCCCATTAACTGGGTAAATTGCTGAAGTTTCCACTTCCATCTTTATTTTGTTTTAAATTAAGGTTGGTATTTACAATAATCATAAATTCTACTTTTAAATATAATAAATAGTATAACATGCATTTGCAATAATTTAGATTATAAAAATAATTCCCTACAGTTACTTCAATAAGATATTTAAAAATCTATTTCAAATAATAAGTATTCCTCAAATTAGTCTTATTGTAATTATTGACTACAAGTGTTAATTCTCTGCATTACTTTTTAATGTCAGAGATTGGAGATGGTTCATGAATGAAGCTCAGAGGTCACACAAAGTCAAATTCAAGTCAAATTTAGAAGAAAGCAAGAGTTTTAATAAGACGCTATTTCTTTACTTTTTAAGGAGGTGCATCTGCTGATGTGATATGTGGGGGTTATTTTAGACAAAGAAGGACTTTTCTGATCCTCATGTTCCTCAGTATCAGAAAACAGTACTGAAGGGTCCCTATAAAAAGAGCCAAGTTGCATTGCCAATTGATGCTGCCCTATTTTATTGAAATAATTTTCATCAATTACTGTAAGGGCATAATGATCGAAGCACAACAGTTACTATGTCATCACTTAATAATTTATTAAAAGTGGTGTGAATTGTTAAAGCATCTAAATAGTAGATATTTAACATGTACTTTTTATGTAGGAAACAGATTTAAAATATTAATTGAAGGTGTTACAATGCATTATTAAACAACTATAGCACATATGAATTATTCAAAATTGCAATGATAATCCCAAATAAAATTTAATGTAAAATATCATAAATTATTATGATTTTCTATATTATGTAGTGTGATGGACTTAGTACAATACAACCATAATAATGTAGAAATAACTGAATAATATACAAATTAAGATAAAAGTGATAATATCAAAGAAGGTAAACAATATAATAAAAATTGCAACCAATAACTCTTATTTTGCTATCAAGAAAAGTTTGAATATGAATTCATAAGGATACCTAAAACTCATACATAAAAAAAGGGTGTGCACTTGTGTGTCTGAAATAGCGGATATACTTCTTAAAGCCTGGATTTTTCTTTTTCACAGAAATAATAACATTTTAATCAGATAGATAATATTACAGTTTTCTTTTTTTACTCTTGTTACTATTCTTTCAGAAAAATTTATTCTTGTTTTTTTAGAAGCATTATTCTTATATGTAAGTGCATCTCATACACTTCAAGAATAAGATTTTTGTTTGGTTTTCTGAATCTATGCTGTATTATGTATTTGTGTATGTGAGTAGGTTATGTTCTACGGGTGGCCCTTTCTCATTATTCTAGGCTACAAAATAAGTGCATCCCAACACTTCTGAAAGGATTTTATTTTTCATTTAGTAATTCAATCTGATTGATTGGTGTGAGTTAGCACTTCTTCAGGAATTAATTGAGAAGCTTTTATCCACAGATGGATGGACATTTCTACTAGAGCACAGTTATCCTCTTGCTTCATTTATGTCTAGAGCTATCTCATTGCTCTCGGTTGTAGACCAGTGACGCACACTCTGATAAATAGTTTAAGATACCCCAGATCTGGGTCTACTGGTAAAATTGTCCCAGTGGTAGGTAAGCTTAACTGCTTCAGAGTGACAAATTTAGAACAACTCCAAGGTACAATGTGAGCTACTCCTGTCATGGTGAAGGAATTATGCTTGGTTGTATATAAGGCGGCCAATGTGTCATTTATTAGTTTAGTTATTTTTTCTTTTGCAGAAGAAAATGTTTGTTTCTGGGAATAACAAAAGGGATCTAAAAATTACTATTAATAATTTATTGACAGATTTTCACAACAAATTTCTAAACAAAATCAGATACATTATTCCACTTCTATTTTGTAAAAATAAATTTGTAAATTTCTTTAATGTTAGAACATGTGTATCTTTGAAAAGACTTTATTTTCAAGTTTACATGGCAGTGTTTACATAGATTAAAAATATATATTTTTACAAAATCTAGTGCTTTGATTCAGATTATCACATGACATTTATGATGGCAGAAACCAAGTTGTTAAAATGATAATTTTTTTTGGTTTTGGGTTTCGATTAATACATAAATTTTAGGAAATTTTTAGGAAGGTCCATAGGTATGTATCATAAATAAGTTTTGTAACTCTTCTAAGAATGATTTGGTAGTTTTATTTTTTAAAAACAAATGCTTCATTGGTTTTTTTAAGCACATTTAATTTTGGTAGTTTTCATGTTTTAAATTTCATAGCAATTTTCATAATAAAAATTTCATAATTTTCTAAAGTTATGCAAAAGCTGGGTCTCATTTATGAATTCTTTTGCACTTCTTGAAATCTGGAATAAAAGAACAAAATAAAGCGCTTAATGTTTTAGTTATTTTATTTTGCATTAACTTTAAAAATTGCTTATACACTTGTTTTGATGGTATCTTGAGTACTGTGGAAATGTGTAAGCTTTATTGGGATAAATATTTGATTTCAGGAAAGTACAAAAAAGTACAAAGGTGAACAAAATATGAAATACACAAATACAACACTTGCACAATATTAGACATAAAAATGAAACAAATGTGCATGACACATGACTGACTCATCAATATATAGTCCTCATTATTGGTAAAATTAAAATTCTTTCTTAAGTGTATATTAAAAGAGAATAATTATTAGAAAAAGGTTAAATCAATAATATCCGTATTGCAAAGACTTTCAAAGTTATGATGAACTGTGTTTGGAACCTACTGATTAGTTTTCACATATATCTACAGGGTGATCTGACATTGTTTAGATTTATTCAGTAAATTCTGTAGTTTCCTGAATTTAACAAAAACTCCAGAAGAGGGAGATGTTTACTCTCACATGGAAAATATTTTTTCACAGTGTGCATGAATTGGATTTTATAAATGAAACATAAAAGCTTTATAGATCATCTTTAATATATGGAGAATACAGATGCTAAATCTGTTATAATTTAAATTCCATCTTACTCTATGATTTATTATTGGTACGTTTCCTATTTGCAAGCAAGTTTTTATGTGAATTGATTTTCTTAATTAAAATAAGCTCTCTAAATACTTCCTTAATTATTATTAAAGTATAAAACTTGTATTTTCTCATTCTAATTAGAATTACTATTTATTTATTATTATACTTTCTTATAAAAAATGTTGAGCCTATTGAAATCGGCATTGTATTTTCATTAACCAAAAATAGTATTCTAGAAAACAATTAAAACTGAATTCAGTGTGTGTTTCAGAGTTTCTGTGCTTTTAATAAGAATTCTCTGAGCTTAAACACTTTTTTCAAGAGAAAATTTAGATTTCTTATCTGTTTAGTTTTGGTATTTCCCCCCAAATATTTTTATCCGTTTTTCTGCAATTTTAATATTAAGAATTTCCCCACAATTCTAAAGTTATGCAACGGGAGGCAAAGGAAGAAAGTGATGCAAATTATATGAAAGTCATTGCAATTAGCATCCACTTAAGTCCTTACAGTGATTTCTAGAAGCCCAAATACAACTGGTTAAAAATATAGGATAAGTCCACATTGCTTCAGGGAAAGAAAAGATTTGACAAAGGAATATACTAATGTGAATTATATGTAAATTAGAATTGACATTCCACATACTTTGTACTGAACACTAGGAAAAAATTGAAAAGGAGGAGTGCAGAAGTAGAGATTTCCTGTGGAGACAGCTGCAAGAGGAGAAACAAAGTCTAAGAAAGCATATTCACAGGGTCTAAAAGAATTATGGAACTGAAGTCATTAATGGACTTATTTAGCAATGAACTTCTGAATAGGGCAAACTTTATAAAATTCATGAATAAGCAATAGTTGTAAATGTCTCCATTTGTTTTTCTGTCATTTTCTACTTCCATTTTACAGTCTACATGAAAATATCTTATCTATATCCTACTTTGTCTCGAACATTTTTCATTGTTTCCTTTATGTCATTTACTTCCCCTAATTAGTTGGTAACTTTCCAAAGGAAAGGTTAAGATCTCTCTTTCCTTTCAATTTTGTATTAATGTATCTTACATCATAATCAAATAATAATATTACAAGGCTAATTTGACATCCATATCTATTGATAATATGCATAAAAAGAGTATGAAACAATATAACAGAAAAAATTAAAAAATACTATATCTTAATCATGAAAATATCATGCCTCTCAGAGGAATCCTTCAAGGATTCTCAAGTGCTTTCAAAATAAAATTGAAGTATTTTATTAATGACAGTTAGTAACCATTTCACCTGGTCACTAGATCTTTTTTCTTCTTCTTCTTTGCAGTGCTGGGGATTGAACCCATAACTTTGTGCATGCAAGGCAAACACTCTACCAACTGAGCTGGATCCCCAGCCTGTGGTCACTAGCTCTTACTCCTTATTGCTTCCTCTGTTACCAGTCTTCCTTATCAATGCACTGCATGTCCCACACAGAGGTTTATCACTTTATCTCCACAATTGTGTTTACTGCCTAAAACTAACCCCAAGAACTTTCTAAGGAAATATAGTCATTCTATAAAACAAGTCTTTTATCTCATCCTGCTAGAAACATTCCTTTTGTTTTTCCTCTGTGTTAATTCCCAGGCGGTATATTTTATAGTCCATTTTACTTCCTGACCCCTAATTCGTTTATCACATTCAAATTTTTTTTTTCAGTTAGTTCAGTTTCTAAGACCTATTCTTTGTAGTGCACCTTGGAAGCTGCACATAATATTTTCCACACAAGTAGATAATTATTTCCTGAGTCTGTGTTAACTTCTTTGCTTCTCATATTCTCCCAACTTGAAACAGCTGTCCATGTGACATTCTTATTTAAATTTTATCAATTTTTCAGATTCATGCTCTAATTTCTGTCTGTCATTGGCCATTTCAACTTACTATTCCAGCCTTTGTTGTTGCTTCTCCATTATATTCTTAGACGTTCTTATGTTGAACATTACAATTCGTACTTAAATATTATCTTCTGTTTGCTGGTGACTCATGTTGTCCTTACTCTAAGACTTTAGTTCTTTAAGTCAGAACCATGATATTATGTTTCTTGTGAATCTCTAATGATTTGTAGTCGGGACTAGGACCATATATATGCTCAATAAATACGGCAGGTTTATTAATAGGTCATAGAGAACGAATAGATCATATATGGAAGTTGTATCCTACTAATTTTTAAGTGTTTTTACACACTCAGGAACAAAATGTGAGCTGTTTTTTGAAAGTTTCAAATGTTAAGAGACAAAAATAGGGCCCCTGAACTTAAGTGATAGACAGCTGGCTGATAATGTGATGATGAATCATTTGACATTCTTTTCAATTTCTTCCCTCAGAACTCTTAATAAGAATGTGTGCCATTAATCATCAGCAGAGCACCCTGAGTAGTTTGTGGGTGGATCTCAGAAGAAGCATTAAAAAAAGGTCAGAATAACCAAATAGTAACATTGTCCATCTACTAAAGGTTTAATTCAATGTGAATATCTAGGATTTTTGATCCAGATATGTAACAAAAGGAGGCCAATAACTGTAGCTCTCTCTGTTCTCTGCAAAATTTAGTTGCACGAGAGTAAGATATTTCCTACCTACTACCTGGAATCTCTGCTCCCAGTGCGTTCTCATAAAACAGGCTACTATTTGGCAGTGGGATTTAAGCTTCAAGACTACGACATGCTTTTTCCCAGCAGTAGCTTTTCATTGCAAGCAGAGCTATCAGCAGTGTGAGCCGAGATAACAGCCCCATGCTGAAAGGCTCCCTCATTGCTGGAACAGCTCTCAGGATATGGATTTTTGAAGGTTGTCAAAGCAGGGTGAACATCTAAAGGGATTTTTACAAATAAGAGTGGGCATTCTTACCAAAATGGATGTGCTCCTTTTTGTCAATTCATATCATCATTTTTATGCAAAAATACTTCATGAAGAATGTCATCTCCTAAATCCTACCACTTACAAATGAAAATATGCCTTATATAACCGGTTGATTACCTATTGAGTCATGTTTAGAAACTTTGTTTCAATACTAACAAGCCCCCCACCACCACTTTAGCATTCCTCTAAGTCATGGCTTCTTTATCCAAATATATGAACAACATATGTTTTTCATCAAATTTTTTAACATCATATTTTTCATCCCTGTTAATGTAATCCTAGTGTAGATGCATTAAATTTCTATATTTGAAGTTTGGAGGGTGTTTTATAATTCATTATGTCTAAGATTCAATAGATAGCTAATAGATTCCTCACGAGAGACACATATTTTGAGCTACTGATAGCAAGCATAGTAATATCCTAATTATGTATTTACAGTGATATTTCGTATTACCAAATGGTGGGACATCTGCTGGGATGTTTGTCCATTATAACTTGTACTATTATATGTCTAGGATATCCTAGGAAAAAAATATCTGACAATAGGCAGAAGTTTGATACACAAATGATGCATATCTTAAATTGGGCCCATGAGTCCTGCTTACAAATGATTACATTGTATGTAAGCAGAACCAAGTGGCTGATGCAGATTAAAATGCTGAACACAAAGTCCTTTTTTACAAGATTACCTCTATGATATGTCTTTCATATTTTTTTGCTCTATGTTAAAAAATTGTATTTCTGAATGAATTTACATTTTCTAAAAATATATGGATGCATTTAAAAAAATTTTTAATTTTATTTGTTCTAATTAGTTGTACATGACAGTAGGGTACATTTATACATTTTGATAGATCGTACATAAATATGAGTATATCCCTCATTTTTCTGATTATACATATCGTAGGATCACATGTTTTTAGCATCTTTTTATAAAAAAATTACTGTGCTTATCAATCAACAAATCCGCCATGGTCAAATTCCTATGAGATAAATAGAAATAAGAAAACTAGGTTTCCCTGAAACTTCTTACTATGGGTTCATATATTAATACACCATTAGTCATATTTGTCTACTACAGTTCTGTGTTAGAAAGCATAATGAATTAATTTTACCAGTACAATTAAAACAAATTTTAAAGAATATTAAAGTAACCTACACTTATGGGGAATGGTAAGACTTTTTTAATCAGACTGAAAGATGACTGCATCTGATCTAGTACATGAAATACAGGGTTGAGGAAACAGGATGGATTTAGAAACATTTAAAATGAGGAGCTCCATTGGATATCGACTTGCCAACATGAGGACTAGGGAAAAAATGGTAGGTTGTAGAAATTAAGAAGATTGCCCCCAGGTGAGGATTCAGAATAATAATAATAAAAAAGCCTAGGAAAGAAAATGTAAGATTTCTAAGATGGGCAGAAAAGGAGAAATTAACTGTATACTAAGGATAATTAAAATTTCTGGAAAAAAAGGGTAAATGTGTTTACATAAAAATCTGGTAGAGAGTACTTTAGCAGAGAAAAGATAGTGTATAACAGTCATGTATGATCAGGTGCATTAACTGAAATTCGTCCTCTAAATTTTAGAGCCATTAAAGTTTTAATTGAGAGACACACAAATTGAGGAGTAAATAAAGGCACAGAATTGAAGAACGTGTGCAAATAGCTATTTTGAAGTCATCTGAGGACAGACAACAGGTGTTAGAGGGGGACAAGTGGCAAAATAAGGTGTATACATGGCTGGGAAGACAATGCTATTTGCTGAAATTATAATTAGAAAGGAGAGAGGTTCAGGGTATTAGTGAGAAAGGATAGCTCTCGCTTTATTCATTTACTTTAAATAAGTAAAGATCAAGCTCTGAGGAGCTGAAATAAGAAACATTACCAAACATAGAAGAGTCTCTGCCTTTCATAACTGTATGACTTGTGTCCTGCAATGGACCCAGGCTGTTCTTGTGACATAGGAAATTAAATGTTATTTGGTAGGAAATAAAAAATGGCTCAGAGCTTGCATTGGAAAGTCTGTGGCTTTTGTAGTGAAAGACGAAGAACATTTAGCTCTGTGAACATAGAATATTAAAAAAGAAGGAAGAGCCAGTATAAAGAACCAGCAGTAGCTACAGAAGTTCAACTTGACACAGGGATGATAGTTCAGGGAGAGAGTAAAGGAGGAAACAACGTGAAGCCTATGTACCCATGTTGTAGGGCACTTTTGAGATCATGGACAAAAATCTAAGCAAAATAAATTTTTAAAGTTTTTAAAAATTATTGTAAGTTTGACAGTTTGTGACCACGTGAAATCAAGAAGTAACCAGAATTACAGCTTTTATGCAGTAAGTGAAGTTATTAGATTTGATTATACTCTACCAGACTTTGAATTGATTAAAGTAGAATAAACCAAAAGGCAAGGGGATTGCCATGGAATTTTGATAATATTTCCTTGAATAGATTATTCATACCCTTGGTTTGTATCTCTGCGCCTTCCTCAATCCTGATTACTCTTAAATTTGGTCTTTTCATGATGTCCCATATTTCTTGGAGGGTTTGTTCATGATTCTTAACCATCTTCTCTGTTTATTCGACTTTGTTTTCAAGATTAAATATTTTGTCTTCATTGTCTGAGGTTCTGTCTTCCAAGTGATCTATTCTGTTAATTATGCTTTCTATTGAGTTTTTAACTTGGTTTATTGTTTCCTTCATTTCCTTGTTTCCTTCAAGAATTTCTGTTTGTTTTTTTCTCAGAATTTCTATCTCTTTATTGAAGTGATTTTTTTGCTTCCTGCAATTGCTCTATTAGCTGATTATTCACAGCCTGAATCTGCTCTCTCGTCACATCATTCTCTTCTCGGATCACTTTAATTATGAACATTCTGAACTCCCTTTCTGTCATTCCTTCTACCATGCTGTCTTTGGGTTCTCTTGATATATCATCTAGGTTTGATTGGGACACTTTCTTCCCGTGTTTTCTCATGGTGCTCGTGTATCTTCCCCTCTGTTGCTTGAGGGGTGCTTGATCAAGCGGTGACCCAAGAAAGGTGCTGTCCCACTACCTCCAGGTTGGGAATGATCAATGCTTCTGGGCAGAGGCAGCCTAGTGTTGATAGACAATTAGATACAGCAAGGTGGTAGACTCCGGGCCTACGTGTGGGCCTGGGCACTAGTTCAAGTTGGGGTGGTGTCATAGAACTGTGCTCAGTGATGGAGACACTGGACTTGGGAGCCCAGGCTGACCTGAACTCCTCGCTGGGGGTTCAGGCGGTGGCAGGTGGTTGCTCTTTCCTGGGAACACTGTAAGCTGGCGCCCGCTGGAGTCAGCAATCCCAGAGGCTCCCGGCCGGACCTCTCCAGACGCCGATGGAGGCCCCAGGGAGATGGAGGTGGGCCCTCTCTGCCAGCGAAGCTGCCAGAATGGCGCGGAGGAGTCCCAACTCCCTGCTGGAGTCAGCGATCCCAGAGGCTCCAGACCAGACCTCTCCAGAAGTCGCGGGGAGGCCCCAGGTAGCCTGAGATGCTCGGTCTCCGCCTGGGAGGTTGCTGGCTGGTGCTGGAGCTCAGCCAGTGACTTCAAAGCTGCTGCTGGGGACCCGCACTCACTTGTTGGCTGGCGCAGACCCAGGTCGGTGGCTCCGAAGCAGCTGCAGGGTCCGGCGCTCCCGGGTGGTAGCTGCCCACGGCAGGGCCGAGCCCAGCCCGGCAGAGTTGGTTCTGGAGCGGCACCTGGGGACCCCTTATATGCGCTTTGAATATAAAATCTTGTTGAGAGCCATATTCCTGCTGTTTGAATCCTGAGCAAGTAGGAATCCACGGAGCAAGTAGGAATGCAGCCTTCCTCTAGCCCGCCATCTTGAATCTCCTGCCATGGATCTTTGTAGTACTCCGGGCCACTTACAACAGTGGCCTCACTTTGGAATATGTGGACACAGAAAAAGAAACACATTGGAGATTTCTTTCGGAGGATTCAGTGATTTGTTGAGTTGTGGGTATATGGTAAGATGCCAAAAAAGTATTAGACTAAAGAGTTGTTAGTTACTAGACAAAAACTTTTGCCTCTAAGTCAGACACAGAAACAGTAGCAGGTTTTGGAAGATAATTATCAGCCAAGTTTTGCATGCAATATGATTGATGATTTTTGATTAAAGTTTTATTTGTTTTAATGGATTATTGGTTGTTTTAACCTAAATAACATTTTTTAAAAGAAAATTGGACATCGGGATAACATATATTTCATCTTCTCAAATTAAATTTTTTGTATTTTTTGTTTTTCCGATTTTTCTTTTTCACTATTTTGTCATTTATCTTTTCCTCATGGATACTTGCTACTTATTAATGCCATCTAATATATCTATTGAGCTCTTAAAGTGTTGCACCCTAAAAATTATAACACATTATAACATTTATTTTTCTAATTGTAAATATCATAGGCTATTTTGTGGACAGTATAAAGTAATTTTCTTTACTGTAAAGAAATATGCCTGCTTAAGACTGTTAATTTCTCCATTTTATCATTCTCTGGAATTTTACATACTAGACATTAACAAATTTTACATTTGTTTTTTGCTATGTAAGACTAGAATTTTGATTTACATTCAACATTTAACCTTTATTAAATATATGTTCACAATAAAAGGTAAGTTGGTGTACTTACACTCTTAAAAGGTATACTTTTTATTATTTCTTCCAGATTGTCATTTTAAAAAAGAATACCAATGACTCACCAGCAAAAATTAACAAATCTTAGTATCAATCATACTTGAATGAATGAACTTTAAAAAAGTGAGTTAAGTAAAAGAGACCAGACTCAAAAGGATATATATTATACAAGTCAATTAACAAGATATATCCAGACTTGGGAAATCCATGGAGACAGACAATAAATTAGTGGCTGCCAGATGCTAGGAAGCAGGGGACTTTGGGAACTGAGTGAAAATTGGAATAGTGTCTTTTCTTGGGACGGTATCAGTGCTCTGAAGTTAGACCACGTTGATGGCAGCACTTTTCAGTAAATATAGCAAAAATCTTTGTGTTGGACACTTTTGGAAGGGTGAAAGCAAGATCTCTGAATTATAGTCAATAAGAAAAGCTACTTTGAGCAATACAGTGAACATTATTTGAAGAAATCTTTGGATATGAGTTCCTTTCCCTCTGCTACCTCTCCAGAGAAAATCACTTCTTAAAAGATTTTAGGGTACATTAAAAATATGCATTATAGTATAGAATACCAGTTTATATGTGCATTTTAAAGCCACAAATATTTTTAATTAATCAAGCTTTATTCTATTTTTCTCCTTTCCTATAATGTTGGACTAAACATTTTGTAATAGAACAAATTTTGTTTTTCAAGTTTTGAAATATTTTCCTAAATATTTTTAATTACTTTCAGGATCCAAACCTTCCTATTGAATTGTACAATACTGTAAAGAATTTTAAATTTCTTTACATTGTCACAGAGCAATACCTTGCTTTAAGTCTTCATATTATTTTTATTTTGTCATATTCAACTTGTTTAGGTATAAAATAAGTATTTATATATAGTATATATATTTGTTTATAACTAAATTTCTTTGTTATAGTTACAATGTATTTTTATCTTATTGTTCACCAAGATTATGACTTTCATATATCTGTATTCTACCTATTGGATCCAGATTATTTTTTTTTCTCTCAACATTATCCTTTAGTTTAAAATTTATTGATGATCTATTTGGGAGAAATTCTTCATGTCTCTATTTATTCATATATAAATTCATTCATAAATAAAAATTCATTCATATTAACATGCATTATATGTAGACATATATGCATAAAATATACTATACACATGTACCATATGTATGCATGTGTGTATATATACATATATATGTATATGTATAGATAATGATTCATTATATTAACATGCATTATGTATCTTATGCATATATGTATAGATAATGATAGTTTAACTATATAAAATATTTCTAGTTAAAAATATTTCCTTCTGAATTTTAAACATCTTTTCAGTTTTATGGTAAAAAGTCTAATGACATTTGTCAGTCTGATTATATGGAATGCATTTCTGAAGCAATGTTTTCTCTATTGTACCATTCATGGTTTTGTTCATGTTCTGTAATATCACAATTATGTCTACTTTTGATTTATTTTTTCTTTTTCCCTGCCTTTTAATCTTTATGATTTTTTTAAATTTATGCATTTACATATTTTACAAAATGACTTAAAATACTTTAATAAGAATGTCAATAGTGCCTCTCCCTCATTATCTTATTACTTCTGAAACTTTTATCTGATATACTTTGGAGTTTTCCATTCTAAATAAAATTTATTATAATTATTAAGCATAATATCTCTGTACCTCACTGTTGTCATTCACTATTTCCCTCTGCTTGTCCACCTACTTAGAGCTTAATTTTTCTATTTATATTTTTAATTCAGTATCATATATCCTTTTTTTATGTAATTCTATTTTTTCAAACTTCCTTACTTGGCCACTTTTGCGCTTCTCTACTTCTAATCTTGATTGAATTGTGACTTTCCATTTTGATTTCATTCATATTTGTTATTTTTTTCTGCATCATAAAAGTTTTCAATTTCATTTTCTTTTATTACAGATTTTACATCACAAAATATATATTTCTAAGAATATTATTGATAAACAAAAGCAAATGGGAAATTGCTTTTACTCTTGCTAAGTATGTACATATCTTTGTTCTTTTGTAATACTTTTCAACTACACCAAAATAATAGTTTCTCATTTTTTTCCTCTAAAAGCTATCAATTCATATGACAAAAACAAAAACCAAACCCAGATAATCCCAGATCTGCTTCTTACCTGATCACATCTATTAGCATATAACTCATCACTGTAGAGATGACTCTGGAGATGACTCTTACCAGTCCTTGGGGAACAAGGTTCATTAGTGCATAAAGGCTTACCTGATATTCTCTTATCACAAATACTGTATTAAATACTCCAGATTTCAGACTACCTTGTTTCCACAAAGTTGGAAAACAGAGTACTTTTCTCTGTTTATTTCACATTCAGAATACAAACCAATTTCATCCACTCACTCCACATAAAAAGTACACTTCAAAAAACTGCAATTTCAAAATAGATGCACACAAAGTCATGAAAATAGTAAGAGTGATAAATACTCTTGAACAACTCATTAAAAAAAGTGATCAAAACTTGAATGGTGAAAGCTCACCTACCCTTAGTTAGTTGGATGTTCATATTAATATGAATGGGAATTTAACACATATCATTTTTGTACCTGTAGTTTTATACTCAAATTTTTATCACTATAGTTTTATCAATAAGCCCTTATGATTAGAAGATTAATGAGTAAAGCATTTTACTTCAAATTTTTGAATATTGTGGTGTTTTCTTTATTTTCTAAACATTTAGATGTTTAGCTGATCATGCACTGTGATTTGGTGTCTAAAAATATGAATTTAGTGTTCATATAAATTTTTATTATGTTCTTTATTTTCCTTGTCTTATTAGAAATGATATAATTTTGTTGTAATTTTGTTATGTATTTTAAATAGTAATCTCATTCGTGACAATGCTTCCTTCATAAGGCACATTATGCTTGTTTCCTTTCCTGGGCTCTACTATGGGAGTTGCAAAAGTGTGCTTTAGAAAATGAGATTTTGATATATTTGCAAATTACATTAGATGTGTTCCTGTCAAGCATAGCTAAAATTTCCTGAAAAGATTATTACTTGGGTCACTTGTGTCTTCTAAAACACACAAATGTTTTACTGTACCCAGTAAAGCTAGATTATTTTCTCTGAAGGACTGTTCTTACAATTGCAATACCTTTTATTTCTTACACCAGGAAATTAAATCTACCTAGCAGAACAAAATTATAGCATTTTTTATAAGCATTATGTTTTAAATTGCAAATAAAAATCTAAAGTATTATTAAATAAAAATACTACTTAAATAGCCAATTGAAGAAAATATGATTCAGATAAATTTATAATTATATTTTTATACCAAACCATAGAATTTCACTTAAACTAAAATTCCACTGGCTATCACTTAGGATATAAAGATCAGTGATTAGGAAACAGATCATACAAACCTCAAGGAAATAATGCAGCTAGAGACTGAGAGATTTATCTTTGAAAGCTTTTGTAAAAATCCACTAAATCTTTGTTCAAAGACTTAAGCTTCTGCTCAAGAATTATGTTCTATTTAAAGACCATAGTCACCAAGGGAAACCAAAATCTGGTACTAAACGAAAGCTGTTCTCTGGTGTGTTTACTGCTAGACTCTTGTTAGCTGACACTGTCTACCAAAATAAATAATTTCAATTCAATAAATCACATCCGCTCTAAAGAACCTTTTTACATATGCTTTATACATTTTATTGATCCAATTTTTTAAATAGACACAAACGATTAGTATATTTTTCTCTTATTTTGTAGGTTCTCTTGTTCAGAACTCCAATCTTATCAACCCATCCAATACTCTCTTACATGTCAAATATACCTGCTTTTTATTTTTTCTTCGAATTTTGTTTGTGGTCATTAATGACATTTATGGAGCTATGTGTCATCACTACCACTATAAAATATTTCAGTTTTTATGCACACATTTCTGAATTTACATTCACAGCTAGGTTTAATTTCCCTAATAAGTTGATATTCATTATTTGCAGTGGCTTTAGAATACACATACAAATGGGTACTTCCATATAGCCTTTTTGTCATTGTAAAGCATGTGGCAATAAACATCTTTTAATTTCCATTCTCATGCACAAGTGCAGTTTTACTCAGAAGAATAGGTTCCCAGAAATGGAACTGTTGGAACAAAGTGTAAATGTATTTTTAATTTTTGTTGCAGTTGCCAGATGGCTTTCTAAGATGTTTTTTAACAATTCACATTTCTTCCAGCAATGTAGGAGAGTACATTTTGCCTGCATTCATGCTGACAATAGATATTATCACTCATTTTAATTTTTTCAGTCTGATAGGTATAATGTGATATCTCATTCTTACTTTAACTTGCATTTCCCTGACTAGCCATGAATTTCAGTGTCTTTCCATAAGTATGCCATTTATTTGGATTTGCCATTATGTGACTTGCATTTTCAAATTCCTTCCTATTTTCCTCTTAGGAGGTTTGTCTGTTTTTGGTGACACACATTGTCTCATTGCAAATATTTTTCTTAAATTAATCTTTTTTTATTTATTGATTCATTGAACATAAATGGAGTACAGCTATTGGTTTCTCTGTTTGTACACCATCTGTGCATTCATACATGTACACAGGGCAATGATGTCTGTCACACATTCTGTTACTTTTCTTACACCCCCACCCTGACCCGACCCCTCCTTTCCCTCTATGCTATCTATCCTTCCTCCATTCTTGCCACCCCACCTCACCCCCCGCATTATGCATCATCATTTATTTATCAGAGAGACCATTCGGCCTTTGGATTTTTGGGATTGGCTGATCTCATTTAGCATAACAGTCTCCAACATCATCCATTTACCTACAAATGCCACAATTTTATTCTTCTTTATGGCTGAACAACACTCCATTGTGTATATATTCCACAGTTTCTTTATCCACTCATCTATTGAAGGGCATCTAGGTTGGTTCCACAATCTAGCTATTGTGAATTGAGCAGCTATGAACATTGATGTGGCTGCATCACTGTAGTAATCTGATTTTAAGTCCTTTGGGCATAGGCCAAGGAGTGGGATAGCTGGGTCAAATGGTGGATCCATTCCAAGTTTCCTAGGGAATCTCCACACTGCTTTCCAGAGTGGCTGCACCAACTTGCACTCCCACCAGCAATGTATGAGTGTACCCTTTTCCCCACCTCCTCGCCAACACCTGTTGTTGCCTGTATTCTTAATAAGAGACATTCTAATTGGAGTAAAATGAAATCTTAAGGTGGTTTTGATTTGCATTTCTCTTATACCAAGGGATGTTGAACATTTTTTCATGAATCTGTTGATTGCTTGTAGATCTTCCTCTGTAAAGTGTCTGTTCATTTCCTTGGCCCATTTATTGATTGGGTTATTAGTGTTCTTAGTGTAAAGATTTTTGAGTACTTTGTAGATTCTGGAGATTAGTGCTCTGTCTGAAGTGTGTGTAGCATCTTTGTTAGCTTTTTGTTGTTCTGATCAACCTATCTGAAAACTGAAAGCAAACAACTTGGAGAGGGAAAGCTTATATGGGGCTCATGGTTTCAGAGGTCTCCATTCATGGTCTCCTGACTCCATTGCACTAGAGACGAGGTGAGGCAGAACATCATGAAAGAAGGGAATGGCAGAGGAAAGTTGCTCCACTCATGGAAATCAGGAAGCAAAGAGAAAGAGGAAGGAGCCAGGGGCTGTTACAGCCAAGGCCATGCCTTCAGTGACCTACTTCCTCCAGCCATGCCCCACCTGTCTACGGTACTACCCAGTATTCCATTCAAATTATTGCATCAAATGGTTTGATGCAGGTTACAGCCCTGCAATCTAATCTTAATCATGGCCTAAAACCTCACTTCTGAACCTTGCTGTAAAGGGGATGATGCTTTTAAAACATGAGCTTTTGGGGGAACTTTAAAGAGCCAAGCCACAAAAATGTTTTTAGTTATTATCATGAAAAAAAGCTTGCCTTTAAAATTATCTTAATTTCTTTTTTTTTTTTTTTAGTTCAGAATATATTACCTCCCCTAAGATACATCTCCAGGGGTTATTTTTGCAAATTTTTGTTATTCTGCCTTTATAGCACATATAACTTATTTTTGTATTATAAAATACATTCCCATATTTATACCTTCAAAATGTGCTAATTTTTTAATTGAATCATTTGCAATTGGTGATATTTCTTTTTAAACTATTTGGTGAAATTCTCTGAACTGAGAGATAAAGTTCTCGGGGATATTTTAAGTTCAGTTTCCTTAACAGATTCAGAACTTCTTATATATTTCATATTGATTATCATAGCGCATAGTTCTCTAGAGACTGATCTTTTTACTAAATTTTCAAATTTTTCTATGTAGAGATGTTCGCAACATTCCTTTATTTTCTGTTTTATGTCTATACAGTCCAAAATAGTATCTCCTATTCTATTCCTGTATACGTAATTTGGTCTTCTCCTTTTCCTTTGTTAGTTTTCCTAGAGGTTTGTCAGTTTTATTGACTTTTTCAAAGAATCATCTTTCCTTTGTATTTCTTTTCATTCTTCTTTATATTTTCAATATCATGAATTTTCTCATTCTTTCTTTGGATTAATTTGTTCTTTTTTTCTAGTTTCTAGAGGTGAGATCTTAAATAATTGATTTGATACTTTTCTTCTTTTCTAAAGTAAACATTCAGTGATATAAGTTTGTTTCTCAGCACTGCATTAGCTATAAAAGAGTATTTTAGTATTTATTTTAATCACCTCAAAATATTTTTTGATTTGTTTGAAACTTCTTTGATCAACAGATTATTAAAAAGTATGACATTTGGGTTTTATTAATTTTTACTTGGATATTATAAATAAAGATTCTATAAACATTTGTTTGAAGTTTGAGTCGATATAAGTTTTCAACTCATTTAGATAAACACTAGATACATAGTTCCTGTATCATATGGTATGATTATATTTAATTTTATAAGTGAATGTGAAACTGTCTTCAAAATTGGTTATAAGTTTTGCATTCCCACACGTAATGAATGAAAGTTTCTGTTGCTCCAATTTCAATCACCATTTGGTATTGTTAGTATTTTAGATTTTACACATTTTAATAGATATAGGATAGAATCTCTAATAATTTTTAATTATGGAATGACATAATGTTGAACATCTCTCCATCTATTATTTTTTTACCATTCAGCATACCTTCTTGGGTGAGATGTCAGTTTAGATATTTTTTCCCTTGTTAAACTGAGTAGTTCATTTTCTTACTGTTGTTGAATTTGTAAAGTTCTTTGCATGTTTTGGGTGCACATACTTATCAGCTATGCTTTGCAAATAGTTTTTGAAGTCTGTGACTTTGTGTTTTTTCTTTGAACAATATCTTTGGTTCGACAGAATTTAAATTTTAGAAAAGTTCAATTTATTTTTCTTTTATTTCATGAATCATGATTTCACATTTTATCTAAAAAGACATCAAAGATCATCTATATTTTCACCCATGTTATCTTCCAGGAACTTTAGGTTTTTGTTTTAAATTTGTGATAAATTACATAAAGGGTTTATGAATTGTATCTAAAATTTTTCTGCGTGTGTCCAATCAATTCAAGCATCATTTGATGAACAGACTGTCTTTTCTACACTAAATTGTAATTGTTTCTTTTTTTGAGGGGGGTACAGAGGATTGAACTCAGGGACACTCAACCAGTGAGCCATATTTCCAGCCCTATTTTGTATTTTATTTAGAGACAGGGTCTCACTGAGTTGCTTAGCACCTTGCTTTTGCTGAAGTTGGCTTTGAACTCTCAATCCTCCTGCTTCAGACTCCTGAGCTGCTGGGGTTACAGGCATGCACCAAGGCTGTGGGCTGCTATTGTTTCTTAATAATCAATTTATTCTGTATGTGTGTGTCTGTTTCTGGGTTCTGTTTTCTGTTTCATTGATCTATTATTTCTATCCATATCAGAGGGTCTAGCTACCTGTAGTTTTGTGGTAAGCCTTAATGTTAGTGTTAATTCCCCAACTTTCAATTTTTTAATAGTGCATTGGTTACCATTTTTTTCCCTTTCTATATAAACTTAAGTATCATGCTTTGATACTAAGAAGTAATTTGCTAGGATTTTGATCTTTTTTTTTTGTATTTACCCATCAGTTTGGGAAAAATTGACAATATTGTGTCTTTCTCTGCATAAACATGAAATATCTGTCCATTTTTAGATCTTATTTTATTTCTTCACTGAATTTTTAAACATCATGTAGATTATGTCTGAATTTTGTCAGATTTATACTGCAACCTCTCATTCTCTCTCTGTCTTTACTTGTTTGGAATGGGAGGGTGAGTAGAGATGGTGCTAATGTATTTTAATTTCAAACTCCATCTGTACCTTGCTGGTATAGAGGAAATATTTATCTGTATTAACTGTATTGAAATATTTATCTGTATTAACCATGTTCCTTTAATCATGTCACATTTACTCATTTTAATTAATATTTATTAAAGGATAAACTACATATATGTATCAAACAAATGTGATGTTTACAAATATGTATACATTGAGCTAATTAAGATGCTCTATCTAACATACTGATCAATATTTTTTGTTTTTAAAATAGATTTTATATTTTAGAAGTTAATATGTATGTTACAGGAAACAGAAAAACACTAGCAAAGAACACAGTTATCCAGTCACAAGGAGTTTACTTGGATGTGTCCTTCCGGGTCCTGTGTATACCTACATAACATCTTAATCTGCCTGATCTCATTATGTATCGTGTTTTTCCACACACACACATCACAAATATTCACCAGTTTAAAATTTCAAAGCGCCTTGAGTATTTTGGGCAACCAAGAATATACTATACCAACTCAATTTGTTAGAAAAAAAAACTGTAATCCTGCCTTTCTTGGTACAAAAATTTTTCTGAAGACAAAAATGGCAACAGGCCTCTAGACAAGACATATTGGTAGAGTTACAACTAAAAGAATGCCTTCTCTTAATGCTCAATTCAAAACGAGAGGAAACAACAGAATATACCAACCATGTTTCTGAAAGGGTTATCAGATTTCTAGTAGTAAAATATTAGCAAGAAACAATGTTCCCAGTGATGTGTGTACAACCATAAGGCATACATACATCAGAGGCTCACATCAGAATGTACAACCTTAAACACCTACTCCTATCTACCCTTGTGTGATTCCTTCTGCCCCTCTGCTTCCAGCCTAAAGAACAAGTCCTGACACACACTGCCAAGAGATAAAACAATTCCATATCCAAGATGCATCTTTTCTATCAATTATAACAAAAAGATTTTTACAAGTTGGCTAATTAACTAGCTCTAACTTCTTATGATACACTGTCACTTCAGGACGTCTAGAAAGCTTAGATGTTGTGAAATAAATGTGAATTTTATGCACAATAAACACAAGTACTTTATCAAAAATGCACATACAGATCTATGGTTATAATCTAGAACTGTCTTCCAGATGTGGAGATGATAGAAAAGAGCCCTTCCCTTCACCATTCCTCTTCACCATACCCTTGCCTCCAAGAGTGGATTAACAAAGGTCATTCCCAGAAGACACTTCTTCCTAAAAACTAACAAAAGGATATTTATATAGGGATTATTTTGCTACTTCTAACATACTTCGGGCATTAGGACTCATCCTTAAAGCCCAGCAATATTAACAAAGCCCAGACCATCTGAACTTCTCTATCTAGGGGTCACAGAATGGTTCTCTGCATAGCTTCTCCTCCTCTCACCCCTCACCCACACCCAGTGAACCTTCAACATACTCTCCTAGATGTCAAGTTTAACAATTCCATTCCCCTACATGGCAACCATTTATATGAAGTAACAAAAAGTACATTACTTTGGCCCTCCACTTTTAACAGGTGTATGCACTTTTAAACATCTAGAAAAACTAAGTGGTTCCAATAAGGACTTAATTTTCCCACTATACAAATAGCAGCGCTGAATAAACTGCACACATGCACTAAACAAAGGCTAGACTTTGAAGCAAAGCAAAGCAAAGAAAGAAACCCCCTTTTTAAAGGCTAGAATTTGAAAGCCTCTTCCAAACAGGAAGTACCCTTTCCCTTCTCAGCTCTTATCAACCTAACCAGGAGTCAGATATGTGCATCTGTGATGCTTAGAGATGAACAATTTCACTTGAACAATTTCACTTCCTAAGTGGTTTTAAGAAAAGTCTTTCCTATGAATTTTAACACAAAGTGTTAGTTTATTAACTCTAATTTTGTCATACACGGGCAATCCATTTAATATCTAGAAAGACTAAATGTAATTAGAATTTATTTGTCCCTTATATACACTATTTACATAGTATAGTAAAACAAAACTTACAGACACGAGGGACACAGGTGAAGTTTGCTGCACAGAAAACACATTGGCATAAAACCCTTTGCATTTTCCTTTCCTCCTTCCCCCTGAATCAGCACAGATATGATGTGTACTGCTCAGAGAAGAGTTTTGATCACTGCATTTCCAAAAGACATTATTTCATTTTGAATATTGACAAAAAGGATACCTACAAAATGTTTTATTTACTACCTATTTTTGACATATTTTGTGCACTTCTAAACAAGTAGAAAGACTAGCTGTTTCAAATAAGGACCTAAGTTTGTCCATTACGTACAAGCAGTGTTGAAAAAACTACACATGGAACAGTGGCTATATCTGAAAACATCTTCCAAGTAGGATCATGCTGGCCTTGAACCCTTCATTTCTTCTATTTCCTTCTCTCCTGTGACATGTGATACAGACACATGTGCTGATGTAGGACAAATGAGGCCAGATGCCCAAAGAATTTGAAGGAAACAGGTATATTTAAGCTCCAACAGTCCAGAGAGGCTAACAGGAAAAATCCCTGGACCCCTAGTCTGGAAATTCTTTGACATTTATACTCAGTGAGTGGTTACATAACAGTTACTTCTTGTTTCATAAGTTTTTACCAAGGAAAACAGAAATGGTAACTTTTGCACAGCAAGGGGCTTGATTGCAAACCTAGCATCTACAAGAAAGGGGAAGCTTCAAACTACAATGAGCTCTCTACACAAGTCCTGCTGACATTCTTTGTAACAATCTTGCTGACAGCGAAAGAAGCTGTTAGGATTATGGTAGGGCCTCTCTGGGATTCTACATCAGTGTCACTCATATGTGATGTTATAATTTCACTTCCAAAAGTCCTTTTCAGAAGATTGCCTTTCTTCGCATTTTAAGCCAAGTGTACAAAATGTGTTTGTTTATTAACTCTACTTTTTTATATATTGGCTATCTCTTTACTATCTAGAGACTAGATATTATAAAATTAAGACTCCTTTGTCCAGTCTAAACACAATACATACAGTACAGCAAAGTTAAAAGAAATGCATGTAATATACAGGGAAATGGGTGAGCTGAAATTTTCTAGCTTACTTTAACAAAACACTTGTTGCAACATCTTCTCTCCCATCCCCCTTTACCCAATGAATGAAGGAGACAGTACACTGTTCAGAGGTTCTTCAATGATTCCAAACACAGTTTACTCATCCTTTTTTTTTTTTTTTTTTTTTTTTTTTGCGGTACTGGGGATTGAACCCAGGGCCTTGTGCATGTGAGGGAAGCACTCTACCAATTGAAGTATATCCCCAGCCTTACTTATCCATTTTTAAAGGTCATTAACAAAAAGTTTTATTCTACTACTTCTACTTTTAAATATATCAAGAACTTCTAAATATCTAGTTAGATTAGCTATTTCACAGAACTTGTCCACTATGCACACAGCATGGGTAAATAAAATTTCACACGTAGCCACGGTTATAATGTGAGGTATCTTCTCATATGACCATTTTGTTCTTGAACCTTCCCTCCTCACTTCTCTCTACTTTCAGTCCTGGACAATTACAAGGATGTATAGTGTTTACAGATGGTTGAACAAATTCATATCCAGAAGTTATTAACAGAGGACAGAAAGTCTAAATTTACTAACTACTTGGATAGCCATGGGCAACCTTTTAAGTATCTAGAAACTAGACGTTGCAAAATTGGGTCTCATCTGTCCATTATTTATATTATGTACATAGCAGAACAACATGCACAAAACATGCAGAAAAATGTCTGAAAATATCTCAGTATGAATGCACTAAAGTATTACCTTTTGCAGTTGCTTCCCTCCCACGTTCTCCACATCACTGAACAAGGACAAATGATACTATACTGCTAACAGAGATAGTTCAACAGCTCCATTCTAAAAGACAGAATTTCATAGGAATTTTAGCAAAAAGATATTTACAAAGTAATATTTTACTACCTTTATATTTAACATTGGACACTTATAACCACCTTGATAGATCAGATGTGCCAATTAAGGACTCAGTTTATCCTCTGTGTACACAACAGTTTTGAGTAAATTGCATATGTGTTACAATAGTTGCAATTTGAAAATGTCTTCAAAATATGAGTGTAGGGATGTAGAAAGGAGCCACTGAGGTATCTGTTCCCCAGGCTGTGGAATGGTACAATCCTTCATTGCACACTCAGGATTATTCATGCTTGGGGCACACTCCAGAGTGACCAGACCTGCTGAAGGCCATTGTTCCCAGTGAGCTTTGCTCATCTTTCTTTCACCTTTCTCCCTTTGCAAAACTGTGTAACTCCTAATTGGACCAGCCTCACAAGATATCATGTTCTACTACCAGTTTCTTTGTTCTCGGACTCCCCTCTTCTATAAAAGTGCTGTACTTCCTTAATAAATTTGAGACTGCATCACAGAACCTGTCTCCGAGGGCTGATTCCGTAGCTCGGTGGCTTCACCATCTCGAGGACCCCTGCATTCTGCCTTATATAAGAGTTCTAGCCGTCCACCAACTAATGGTCTACTTGCTCAGAATTTCAGAAGACAATCTTTACTATGAATTAACACAAAACATATAAATTTTGTTTACTAATTCTATTTTCGTCATCATAGCAATCTCTTTAACCTCTAGAAAGACTGTATGTAGATCAGGATTCATTTGTCCTTTATGTATACTATGTACCCAGCAAAGTAAAACAAAACACATAGACTACACAACAATGGTAAGTTGCCTCTTTACAATGAGGCAGCACACTGGTATGTCATCTAGAGGACCTGCACACAATGTGCACTCCTCAACAGGCGATTTGGCTATTGTCCCCCAAAACATTTCATAAGCATACTAGCAAAATGAAATTTACAAAATGCTATATTTTACTACTTCTACTTATAACATATATCAGGCACTTTAACATCGAGAAAGGCTAGATATTTCAAAAAAGTACTCAGCCTTGTCAACTATACATACAGTAATGAGGAATAAAATTCACACATAAAACTAAGGTTATATCACTAAAAATGTCTTCTGCATATAACCAGTCTGGCACAGCACCTTCTTCTTGTGGTCAAAATCTTCTCCATGTTCTCTCATCCTCTAACCCACTGAGCAAACATGGAGTGTCACTCCTAGAGGTGGCTAACGTTCCATTTCAAAGTCATTTCCAGAAAAACATTTCTGATTTTTTAAAACATATGGCTGTTTAGAAGACGTGTTGTTTTCTCACTCTTATCAGGTGTCTGCAACCTCTTTATATCAAGAATGTCCAGATGTAGCAAAAGTTTTCTTTCAAAAGACTCGGGGGAGAGGTGCGAGTGCCTTTTTCACATTTCATACACAGGCCAGTGCACCTTTCCAAAGGGCAGTGGGCACTTCCAACAGGCCAAAGGCCAGGGCTTCCTCTACCCTTATTCCTGGCAGAACCAAGACCAACCGCCCCAGGCTGACCTTTAATCCCAGTGGTCACGCACTCCGCAGCCCTCTACCCCAGTCAGTGGCTTCTGACCGCCAGCCACCCCCCACTCCTGGCTCCACCTCCCTTGACTGCCAACTGATGACCCACAACAGCCCATTGCACTTCGCCCACTTTCCAGGCTGTGGTCGCACTGTGGGAAGAGGTGAGTCTGGAGCAAACGCAGGGAGGTGGCGCTGGACCCTCCAAGACCCTCCTTGGCCAGCTCCTGGTCTCAGGAGGTGACCTCACACCCCCTGAGGCCTCCTCGTGTCAACAGGGGCCACTTTCCTTGCACCAGCACCTTCGGGTGGTGGGCAGCAGTGGGGTCCACAGGGCCCAGGTGTGGCCCAGCTCAGCTGCTGGCTGGGGCGGAGGGTGGCGGAGGGTCTCAGAGGGCTGGGGAGCAGGCGGGCTCCTTCCTCATCAGGCTCTCTCCTGATGAAATTTTGTAGTGAGAGTGCTTAAAATATACTCTTGGTGATTTTCAAGATTATATTGTTATTAACTACAGTCACCAGCTTGCAGGATAGATGTCTGAATACATTCCTCCCAACTCTTGGATGTTTTATCCATTGACCAACTTCTACCCAGTCCCATTCCCCAGTTCCACTGCCATAACGTCTTGCCGCCACACTTCTCTTTGCCTCTGACTTCTCATTACTTATTTATTTGTTGAATGAGTGAGCCGTCATCACACAGTGTATGTCTTTCTATGCCAGGCTTATTTTCTTTAATGAAATGGCCTCAAGTTTTATCCACGTTGTCACAAATGGCAGGATGTCTTTTTCTTTTCTTTTATATTTCCATTACCACTAATAGTGTCCTCACTAATATTTTCCTCTGTGTCCTCACTAATATTTAGGTTTTGTCCTTTTCATAATAGCTATACTACTAGGTTTCATATGATATTTCGTGTGATTTTAATTTGCAGTCATTCAGTGATCAGTGAAGTTGAGCATTTTCTCATATGCCTGTTGGCCATTTGTATGACTTCTTTTGAGAAATGTTTATTCAATTCCATTG
Organism: Glaucomys volans; assembly: GCA_020662805.1. NCBI lineage: Eukaryota > Metazoa > Chordata > Mammalia > Rodentia > Sciuridae > Glaucomys > Glaucomys volans. Next base: position 42,637 of record JAJEJO010004562.1, on the reverse strand, counting down.
CTATTGTTTAATTGGATGTTTACTGTTTATTTTAGTAGTGGGTTGTTCAAGATCTTTACTTAATTTGGATATTAACTGCATAGCAGATTTATGAATTACAAGCATTTTGTACCTTTCTACAGGTTGCCTTTTCTTTGTCTTGGTTGTTTCCTTTGTTTTGTGGTAGCTTTTTGGTTGGATATAATTCCATTTGCCTAGTTGTGCTTTTGTTGCCTGTGCTTTGGGATTTATATTAAAAAAAAAAAAGTCTGAGATTTTATCCCTTTTTTCTCTTCTAGTAAATTTAGTTACAGTACTTACATTTAAGTTTTTAATCTGCTCAGTACTGACTTTTTTGTATATGGTTTGAAAACGGAATCCAATTTCATTTTTCTGCTTTGGATACCTAATGTTCCAAGTATTTCTATTTATTGAAGAGACTATCTTGTCCTCATATGTTCTTAGTATTTATCAAAACTTATTACTGCAAATGTGTGAATTTTGTTATTATGTGCCTGAGGAGGCCAAAGAGCCAGGGCAGGAGGGCCTCAGAAGGGCCAGCATGCCCACTGTTCCTTGCGGCTTCCTGCCTACTGGGACCCCCACTCTGGGCCCAGCCTCCTAGTCTGACTCTCTGTCCTACTTGCCCAAACGCTGGAGGATCCTGCTTAGGCCTCTTGGAAGACACCACAGAAATTCCTCCCAGGCTTCATCCTCAGACAACAGGAAGGGCTGGGCTGGGAGGATGGCCACCTGTGTCAGAAGGCTGTGCTGCTGCATGCCACGGGTCAGCAATGCAGTTGCTCCAATGGCACAGAGAAGGAAGTGCCAGACCCATAGACAGTGTGGCCAGGAGGGAGCGGAGAGCTGAGCCACACCAAACCAGTGGATTGTCACAGGGGATGGCTTTGGGCACATTCAGACTCTGACATCTCCACGGGGCTGGCACCCAGAGCTGCTCTGACAGCAGCTTCCTGCTGTTCCCCTTCCTGGTCAGAAATGGTTACCTTGTTCAAAAGCATGCATCAGTGTTGTGTAGGTTTCAGTGTAGAGGTCTTTCACTGCCTTGGTAAGATTAATTCCAAATAAATTGAAGTTTCTTTGAATCAAAGAATTTTCCTACTTTCCTTTGAGCAGATTCATTGCTGGAATTAAGAAAAGTGACTGCTTTATATGTGTTGATCTTCTATCCTGCTACTTTTGTAATTTTTTTTGTTTTGTTGTTTTGTTTCATTTTGAATCAGTGCTAGAAGTCTTTGGTCGTTTTGGGGGTGGTTTTGGAGGGGTTCTCTTTCAAGGTAGTAGATCATGTGATCCTCTTTTTTTAGCCTATTTTTTTTTTTTTTTTTTTTTTTTTTTTTTTTTTTTTTGCCTGAATCCTTTGGCTACATTTTAAAAGTGTGTGATGAATAGTAGTGGGAAGAGTAGACGTGCTGTTCTTGTTCCTGCTTTTAGAGGAAATTCTTTCAGTGTTTCTCCATTCAGAATGAGGTTGACCTCTGGTTTGTCTTCTATAGGCTTTGAGATTTTGGGAAATTCCATCTCTCCTTAGTTTCTCTAGTTTCAGATATCATAAAAATGAAAGTGTGCTGACTGTTGTCAAATTCTTTTTCTGCATCTCTCAATGCAATCTCAGTTTCTTGTCCTGAAAACTCAATTGATGTGCTGGAGTTCATTTGTTGATTTGTGCATATGCTCAACTGAAATTCGTAGTAATTTTGTTTTCTCTGTGGCCCTTTGGTGTAATATTAGTTCATTCATTTGGTATCTATGTATCTTTTGTTTTTTTCAAATATAGAAATATCTTTGCAGAACATTTCAGAACTGCCTTCATACTGTCCCATAAATTTTGATTTATCTTTCTTCACATGTATTTGTAAGATTTTAAAAACTCTGTGTGTGTGTGTGTGTGGGTGTGTGTGTATGTGTGTGCAATTCATTCCTCATTTTAATGTGCATTATTTAGTGCCCTGGAGCAGGAGCTAGAAGTTTATTTTTTTTTCTTGTTATTGATTTCTACTTTCAATCCATTTTTCTGTAGGAAAATGTATGGAGTTCTCTATCATTTTTTGCATTTGCCAACATTTGCTTCATCCCCTAAAATATGATGCATTTCATGAATGTTCAAAATGCTGTGAGTAAAACGTGAACTGCTTTGTGGATGGATGAAATATTTTATTGATGTCTTTAAGGTCCATTTGATGAATAGTTTTTGAAGATATTTTAATTCTGAGTCCCATCTTTACTCAGTTTGTGTCTGGATGACCTAACTACTGGTGAGAGAGGTGTGTTTAAATCACACAGTATTTTTGTATTGTGGTCTATTTGATTCATTTTATTGAGAAGAGTTTGTTTTCTGCATGTAGATGCACTGTAGTTTGGAGCATAAATATTTACAATCAGTATATCTCGTTGCTGGCTTATTTTCCCTTAGTTGGTGTTAAGGCATGTTCTTTGTCTCCTCTGATTAATTTTGGCTTGAAGTCTACTTTGTGTGGTATGAGAGTAGCTACCCCTGCTTCCTTGCTTTTCCCATTTGCATGGTATATCTTTTCCTCTGCTTTCATCTTCAGTCTGTGCATGTCTTTGTCTCTAAGCTGAGTCTCTTGTAAACAACACGTAGTTTTTGTCTTGTTTGTTAATCCAAACTGCCCATGTTTTTTTTCTTTTTTTTGCATTGAATGTTTTTATAGATGAATGTTTTTTATTTCCTGCCACTTCAATTTATTTCTAATGCTAAATTCAAACTTGGTTTTCCTTCAATTGGTTATTCTTCTATTGCATTTATCCCTGTGATGTTTTTCATTTTCATGTATTTGCTCTGCATGAAATATTCCAATGAGGGCATTTTGCAGTGCAGACTATGTGGTTCTGAATTATTTTAGTTTCTGTTTATCATGGAAAGTTCTTGTTTCATCTTCAGTTCTGAACAATAGTTTTGCTGAATACAGTAATCCTGTTTGGCAGCAGTTTCTTTCAAGGCTTGGCATATATTATTCCATGCCCTCCTAGCTTTCAGGGTCTATGTTGAGAAATCAGTTGAAATTGACATGGGATTACCTCCAAATGTGACCTGCTGTATTTTTTCTTGTGGTTGTTACCACTCTATGCTTATTCTGTGTATGAGGCCTTTTCATGTAACGGTATCTTGGAGAGAACACTTTTTGCTTGTACCTATTTGGAATTCTATGTTCATCTTGTGTTTGGATATTCATCTTGATTTGGGGATTTGTAAGGTTTTCTAGTATTTCATGGAGAAGATTGCATATTTTTTCAGTTTATATACCAGCAGCCCACCCTACCCCGTGGTTCTTAAATTTGGTCCCTTAATATTGTCCCTGATTTCTAGACCATTCTTGTCTCTTTTCATCTTTTTAATTTTTGACTGTACTTTCAAGATTATATTTATATATATGCATACGTATGCATATATATATATTTTTTTTTTCTTTAAGGCTGAGAATCAGTTTTCCGAGTGGTCTAATCTGTTGGTGTCATTTTCCACTGAATTCTTAATCCAATTTGTTGATTTAGTTTTCATATTCCGGATTGTTGTTTGCTTTATTTTCAGAATCTTTCTCTCTTCATTGAAAGTTATCAAGTTTAAAATAATTGAAGGTATACTTGGTGTGTTCTTTCAACACAAAGACTCAAACTATTAAGCAATAAGATGAAAGAAAATCTTGGAAACCCTGGAAAGTAATTACACTTCTAGATATCCTCTAGGTCAAAGAAGTTTAAGAGGTGGACCAAGTGAAAAGTTACTGGGTCATGGGGCATGAGGAATTTTCAAGACCATACCTGCCAAGGGTATGTAACTTCACTGACATGCCAAGGAAGTCATATGATTGCATGGATCGATGTAGAAATGTCACATGACAACATTGAACACTGCCGAATAAAAACTCTAAGCAAAGTAGGATTAGAGAGTGTCATGGGTTAAATAATATCTCCCAAAGCCTTTCCTTAAGTTGTTATCCCACACAGTCACACCTAGTAATAAGACCTTTTTTTTTCCCTGAATGGCAAGATTATGATGCAATTACCTAAGGAGGAGGTGGTAAGGGAGTAGGTCAAGCTCTTGTTTTACTTGAGTCTGTATAAGGAGAGAAGTTCAGACTTCTGATTCAGTGGCACTTGTGACCTTATAAGGGGCAAGCTTCTAATCTCTGTGCCTTGCATCCTGATATGATTATCTTTTCTCCTAATTGATATCTGAAGTGAAATATTTGAACTGCCATGTCTCTAATTCTAAGTATGTTTTCCAGCTATTTCTGTGCAGTTCCCAAAACCAATCCCTTCAAGATGAGAAAGAGAATCACCTGTGGTGTGAACCCATAGCAGCATAACTTCAGTAATGTGCATAAAGCTGTTCTTGTACATCTGCATCTGTATCCCCCTCAGTTACTGATGGCCCAATGCAACATGTATGTATTATGTGTGGAGTCAAGGCTGAGGTGTCCTCCGAGGGTCTGTGTGCCTCAGCATGGCGAACAACCTTTTAGGCATCCACTGGGCCATCAGTGTTACATAATCTCTTTTCAAAGAAATGTTGTCTTCTATATCCTGGAGACCTTCCTGGCTATGGTTGTGCAAATTCGTGGGTTTCTCAGGGATCATCTTTCCTCTTGTGTTTTTGCAAAGTACCTGGCCTCCCTGTGGAGACCCTAGTTTCTTCAACAAGCCTTTCTGCTTTGGTAATTGCTTCTGCTCACATTCCCTATTCATTGTCTTCTTGTGGATTTGGGTGAGTAAAGGAACTCTGTATTTTTTATCTCTTGTTTTAAGCAACAGCTTCAAGTTTACTTCTAAGTACAGCCTTTGTAAATGTTCAGAGGTAATGAAAAGTCATCCTTCAAACCATTTAATAAACTCATGAACTCAAAGATTAGGCATAGATTATATTTTAGAATACTAAAAGCCTGAACAAATTAAAAGCGAAAAAATTTACAAAAGACTTAACTGACACTTTAACCATGAGATATGAAACATAATTACATATGGAAAAGAAGTGACATATTTTCATTTTTTTGTATAAAAATAATGGAAAGAACCTGAAGTTATGAAGTAAACATCCTGAAGGCAAATAATTTTGCAAGATATGAACATCTTCATTAGTGAGATGACATTGTGTTTATCCTTTCTCAGGTGCTACTGGGAAGGAGATTTTGCCTTCTAGTTCATTAAACTGTTTCCTGAAACATTTCAAGAACTTTAGATTATAGTAGAGAAAATGTTTTATATATGTTATTAAAATACTAACCAGATGTTATATGACTAAGTTTAGAGAAATACAATTCTAAAAAAATTAGTTTTGCTGACAAAAAGTCATACAGTACATTATTGGAATGGAGGCATACTCTAAAGAATGTTGTGTTAGAAGTAAGATTCTTGATAAAGAAAAATTTAAATCATATTTTGAAAATATGTAGTTGATTGGTGAGCATTGTAAGTATGGAATGGGGAAGACACAATGTGCCTTAGTAATGACATATTAATTGAGATGGATTAAGTGAGAAGTCTAACAACACATAAAAATATTTAATAATAAATGGGACAATTAGGAATTTTGTCCTTAATTAAAATTTATAATTTCATGTAAGAGACAATTAAGGAGCATGAAAGAATTGACAGAAGTGGATGCCTTGACAGAATAAAAATATTAATTAAAAGAACTATTTTTATTTTTTTACTGTGTAGCACTTTTGAAAAGAGAAGAAGTAGGATAATTATGCTTCAGATAACTAAAATGTCAATGGATAAAGTGGTCCTTAAAATTACCAGTAGTTTTGTGGTTATTAATTAAGATACACTAGGTTATTGGTAAGATATATAGAAGACAAGTTGTAGTATACAACACAAGAATAAAGTTAAGGTAGCAAGATACAGGGATGCAAATACTTATCCAGGAACACCATGTCTTGAACATCATGAAAAAAAGAAATAGATATGCTTCTCCATGAACTAATATTCTGGTGGTGCTTTAGAAACCTTCTACCTATTGGAGAGGCTGAAATTTCAGTTTTCTTGGTCATCCTATAACTGTAAATATACACTGGCTAACTTAAGAAGGAATAAAGAAGAAAATTAATTATTACCAAATGAGATCAATGAACAAATAAGGTAATCACACAACTACATTCTCCTTACCTTTATGGTTTATGAAAATCTCCAGCTTCTGTTGGAAAACTTGCTCTTTCCTTCTCGTCTAGGTCAGTGTCTATAGAAATTTTATTGGAATGACACCTCCCCATTAACAGCTGCCTCAGAATCTGATGAGGAACATGGAGGAGTGTGTACCCCACAGTTGACCTCTTGGCATAGTGCAGGTAAACACAAGCGTTTTCAGAAAAAAACATGCAGTAATAAAGGGCAGCATCATGGAAAGATGTTTTTCATGGTACATTTGGGATGATCTTTCTTTGGAAATGACTATGTATCATCATTTGTGGCACCATATAGGTAACAATTCACTTCAGTATGTGGAGGAGCCTCTCTTTTGAAATTAAAAACAGAAGAAACTTTTTATATATTTTATAACATAAATAATGGACAAGCAGTTAATAAAGCACTTATTTCAATAAGGCTTCAGAGAAAGTGCAGTTGTCAACTGACCTACCCTAAACCACAAAGGCTCTTTACAAAGAGGCTTAACACCAAATAAGTAAGAAAACTAAAGTGTTTTTCTTGGCATGCTCTCTTTGCATACAGAGTTTAGTTAATGTACCTTTAATAATTAGTTGACAAATTTGGAGTCTTGCTTGTCTCTAAATCCATTTTTATCAGAAAGACAACTAATAAAAATAAATTCTAATATGAGTAAGCAAATAAAAAGATAATAAAATATTTGTTTTAAATATTAAATGAAAAATATATTTATAATACTGTATTATAATTGTAAGAGACCATTTTTTAAGAAGCTATATTTTTAAAAAAATTTCAGGCCTTATTAAAAGTAGTTGAGGCTCTGGTCTTCAAGCAGCACCATGGCACTGCGGCTCCTGGAGAAATCTGGCCTGGAGCGGAGACAGTCGCCAGCTGCAGCTGGGAGTTTAGGCCCTTCGGTGCCATTTTACAGCTTCCCTGGCAGAGAGAGACCATCTTCGGCTACCTGAGTCCTCAGAGCTGAGCTCAGGTCTTCCGGCGGGGCCACGGCGCTGCAACTCCTGGTGAGATCTGGCTGGAGCGGAGGCAGTTGCCAGCTCCAGCAGGGAGTTTAGGCCCTTGGCACTATTTTACAGTGTCCCTGGGTGAGAGCAACCACGTGCCACCACCTGAGCTCCCAGCAAGGAGCTCAGGCCTGCCTGGGCTCACAAGCCCAATGTCTCCATCACTGAGCAGAGTTCTGTGCCCCCATCCCAACTTGGTCTAGTGCCCAGGTCCACACCCTGGCCCAGGGTCTAGCACCTTGCTGTATCTGATTGTTTATCAACACCAGGTTGCCTCTGCCCAGAAACATTGATCATTCCCAACCTGGAGGTAGTGGGACAGCAGCTTTCTTGGGACACCGCTTGATCAAGCATCTCTCAAACATCGGGTGAGTTACTGGAAATCTGCAGGGACATTTTAAGGTCTTTACAGGGAAATTGCAATCCCTCTGATTCGCACTACTAGAGGGGAAGATACACGAGCAACAGGAGAAAACACAGGAAGAAAGTGTCCCAAACAAACCTAGATGATATATCAAGAGAACCCAAAGACAGCATGGTAGAAGGAATGACAGAAAGGGAGTTCAGAATGTTCATAACTAAAATGATCCAAGAAGAGAATGATGTGACGAGAGAGCAGAATCAGGCTATGAATAATCAGCTAATAGAACAATTGCAGGAAGCAAAAAATCATTTCGATAAAGAGATAGAAGTTCTGAGAAAAAAACAAACAGAAATACTTGAAGGAAACAAGGAAAAGAAGGAAACAATAAACCAAGTTAAAAACTCAATAGAAAGCATAATTAACAGAATAGATCACTTGGAAGACAGAACCTCAGACAATGAAGACAAAATATTTAATCTTGAAAACAAAGTTGAACAAACAGAGAAGATGGTTAGGAATCATGAACGAAACTTCCAAAAAATATGGGACATCATGAAAAGACCAAATTTAAGAGTTATTGGGATTGAGGAAGGCACAGAGATACAAACCAAGGGTATGAATAATCTGTTCAATGAAATAATTTCAGAAAATTTCCCAAATATGATGAATGAGATGGAAAATCAATTACAAGAGGCTTACAGGACACTAAACACACAGAATTACAACAGATCCACACCAAGGCACATTATAATGAAAATACCTAACATACAAAAAAAGGTAGAATTTTAAAGGCTGCGAGAGAAAAGCAGCAGATTATCTACAGGAGGAAACCAATACGGATATCAGCAGATTTCTCAGCCCAGACCCTAAAAGCAAGAAGGGCCTGGAACAACATATTTCAAGCTCTGAAAGAAAACGGATGCCAACCAAGAATCTTATGCCTAGCAAAACTTACCTTCAGATTTGATGATGAAATAAAATCCTTCCATGATAAACAAAAGCTTAAAGAATTCACAAAGAGAAAGCCTACCCTACAGAACATCCTCAACAAAATATTCGAAGAGGAAGAAATGAAAAACAACAATCTCAGTCAACATGAGGAGGAATTACCCTAAAGAAAGAGTCAATCAAAGGAGAAACAAAGTTAAGCTAAAAACCCCAAAAAAGCTAAAATGGCAGGAAATACAAGTCATATCTCAATAATAACCCTGAATGTAAATGGCCTAAACTCATCAATCAAAAAATATAGACTGGCAGACTGGATTAAAAAGAAAGACCCAACAATATGCTGCCTTCAAGAGACTCATCTCATGGAAAAACATGCCCACAGACTAAAGGTGAAAGGTTGGGAAAAAACATACCATGCACATGGACTGAGTAAAAAATGCAGGGGTTTCCATCCTCATTTCAGATAAAGCAGACTTCAAGCCAAAGTTAGTCAGAAGGGATGAAGACGGATATTTCATACTGCTTAAAGGAAGCATAAATCAGCAAGACATAACAATCATAAATTTTTATGCACCAAACAATGGTGCATCCATGTACGTCAATCAGATCCTTCTCAATTTCAGGAATCAAATAGACCAAAACACAATAATACTGGGGGACTTTAACACTGCTCTCTCACTGTTGGACAGATCCAAGCAAAAATTGAACAAAGAAACCATAGGTCTCAATGACACAATCGCTAATTTGGACTTAACAGACATATATAGAATATTCCTTCCATCAAAAAGCAAACACACTTTCTTCTCAACAGCTCATAGGTCCTTCTCTAAAATAGACCGTATTTTATGCTACAAAGCTACTCTTAGCAAATACAAAAACATAGAGATACTACCTTGTATACTATCAGATCATAAAGGAATGAAATTAGATATCAATGATAAAGTTAGAAATAGAAACTACTCCAAGACCTGGAGATTAAATAATATGCTATTGAATGATACATGGATAACAGAAGACATTAGGGGAGAAATTAAAAGATTCTTAGAGGTCAACGAGAACAAAGATACAACATATCAAAATCTCTGGAATACTATGAAGGCAGTGCGAAGAGGAAAATTCATTGCTTGGAGTGCATTTAATAAAAGAATGAAAAGTCAACAAATCATTGACCTCACATTACAGCTCAAAGCCCTAGAAAAAGAAGAACAGATCATCACCAAAAGTAATAGAAGACGGAAATAATCAAAATCAGAGCTGAAATCAATGAAATTGAAACAAAAGAAACAATTGAAAAAATTGACAAAACAAAAAGTTGGTTCTATGAAAAAATAAACAAAATTGATAAACCCTTGGCCTCGCTAACGAAGAGAAGGAGAGAGAAACTCCAAATTACTAAAATTCGTGATGGAAATGAAAATATTACAACAGACACAATTGAAATACAAAACGTAATAAGAAGCTACTTTGAAAATTTATACTCCAACAAAATAGAAAACCTGGAAGACATCAACAGGTTCCTAGAGGCATATGAGCCACCCAAACTGAATCTGGAGGACATACACAACTTAAATAGATCAATTTCAAGCAATGAGATAGAGGAAGTCATCAAAAGTCTACCAACAAAGAAAAGTCCAGGACCAGATGGATTCACAGCCGAGTTCTATAAGATCTTCAAAGAAGAGCTCATTCCAATATTCCTCAAAGTATTTCATGAAATAGAGGAGGAGGGAACCGTTCCAAACTATTCTATAAAACGAGCATCACCCTGACACCAAAACAAGAGAAGGACACATCGAAGAAAGAAAATTTCAGACCAATATCCCTAATGAACATAGATGCAAAGATTCTTAACAAAATTTTAGTGAATTGCATACAAAAGCATATTAAAAAAATAGTGCACCATGATCAAGTGGGTTTCATCCCGGGGATGCAAGGTTGGTTCAACATCTGGAAATCAATAAATGTAATTCACCACATCAACAGACTTAAAGTTAAGAACCATATGATTATTTCAATAGATGCAGAGAAAGCATGTGATAAAATACAGCACCCCTTCATGCTCAAAACACTAGAAAAAATAGGGATAGTGGGGACATTCCTTAACATTGTAAAGGCTATCTATGCTAAGCCCACAGCTAACATCATTCTAAATGGAGAAAAATTGAAAGCATTCCCCCTGAGAACTGGAACAAGGCAGGGATGCCCTCTTTCGTCACTACTATTCAACATTGTTCTTGAAACTCTAGCCAGAGCAATTAGACAGACCAAAGGAATTAGAGGAATATGAATAGGAAAAGAAGAGATCCAATTATCCCTATTTGCTGATGACATGATTCTCTATTTAGAAGACCCTAAGAATTCCACCAGAAAACTTCTGGAACTCATAAATGAATTCAGTAAAGTAGTAGGATATAAAATTAATGCTCATAAATATAATGCATTTTTATTTGTAAGTGATGCATCCTCTGAGAGAGAAATTAGGAAAACTACCCCATTCACAATAACCTCCAAAAAAATAAAATTCTTGGGAATCAATCTAACAAAAGAAGTGAAAGACCTCTAAATGAGAACTACAGAACTCTAAAGAAAGAAGTTAAGGAGAATCTGAGAATATGGAAAGATCTCCCATGTTCTTGGATAGGCAGAATTAATATTGTCAAAATGGCCATACTTCCAAAAGTGCTATACAAATTCAGTGCAATTCCAATTAAAATCCCAATGACGGACCTCATAGAAATAGAGCAAGCAATCATGAAATTCATTTGGAGGAATAAGAGACCCAGAATAGCTAAAGCAATCCTTAGCAAGAAGAGCAAAGCAGGGGGTATCACAATACCAGATCTTCAACTATACTACAGAACAATAGTAACAAAACAGCATGGTATTGGCACCAAACTAGACAGGTAGATCAATGGTACAGAATAGAGGACACAGAGACAAACCCACATAAATACAGGTATCTCACACTTGACAAAGGAGCCAAAAACATACAATGGAGAAAAGACAGCCTCTTCAACAAATGGTGCTGGGAAAATTGGAAATCCATATGCAGCAAAATGAAACTAAACCCATATCTCTCACCCTGTACAAAACTCAACTCAAAGTGGATCACGGACCTAGAAATTAGACCAGAGACCCTGCACCTAATAGAAGAGAAAATAGGTCCAAACCTTCATCACGTTGGCCTAGGACCAGATTTCCTTAACATGACTCCCAAAGCGCAAGAAATAAAAGCAGGAATCAATGATCGGGATAGAGTCAAATTAAAAAGCTTTTTCTCAGCAATGGAAATAATCAACAATGTGAAGAGAGAGCCTTCAGAGTGGGAGAAAATCTTTGCTACACATACTTCAGATAGAGCACTAATCTCCAGAATCTACAAAGTGCTCAAAAATCTTTACACCAAGAATACTAATAACCCAATCAACAAATGGGCCAAGGAAATTAATAGACACTTTACAGAGGAAGATCTACAAGCAATCAACAGATTTATGAAAAAATGTTCAACATCACTCGTTATAAGAGAAATGCAAATCAAAATCACCTTAAGATTTCATCTTACCCCAATTAGAATGTCTTTCATTAAGAATACAGGCAACAACAGGTGTTGGTGAGGATGTGGGGAGAAGGATACACTCATACATTGCTGGTGGGAGTGCAAGTTGGTGCAGCCACTCTGGAAAGCAGTGTGGAGGTCCCTTAGAAATCTTGGAATGGATCCACCATTTGACCCAGCTATCCCACTCCTTGGCCTTTACCCGAAGGACTTAAAATCAGATTACTATAGTGGTGCAGCCACATCAATGTTCATAGCTGCTCAATTTGCAATAGCTAGATTGTGGAACCAACCTAGATGTCCTTCTATAGATGAATGGATAAAGGAACTGTGATATATATACACAATGGAATATTACTCAGCCATAAAGGAGAATAAAATTATGGCGTTTGTAGGTAAATGGATGATGTTGGAGACAGTTATGCTAAGTGAGATCAGCCAATCCCAAATATCCAAAGGCTGAATGGTCTCTCTGATAAGTGAATGATGATGTACAATGTGGGGTGGAATGATGGCAAGAATGGAGAAAGGATAGAGAGCATAGAGAGAATGGAGGTGTGGGGTTGAGGTTGTGGGGTAAGAATAATAACAGTATGTGTGACAGACATCACTGCCCTGTGTACATGTGTGAATGCACAGATGGTGTGACTCTACTTTGTGTACAACCAGAAAAACAATTGCTGTACTCCATTTGTGTTCAATGAATCAAAAAATTAAATAAAAAAAAGTAGTTGAAATTTTAACCATCATAAGCATATAAATGATATTTTTTTTGTCACCTGGTTTTGCAATGAAAATGTAGTGTAGGACTTCTTTCAAAAGAAATGACATAGACATTTCTAGTAGAAAACACAAAAGGTGAGAATATGTTTTTGGTCCAACACCACTTTTACTTGGCTCAGCTGTTTTAAAACACATTAAATTTTAGAACTGTCTATTATTTAGACTGACTAAAGTTTAGTTCTATGTTCTTGTACCAGAATGGCTATTTGTGACCATGGAATCCATTTATAACTGATTCTACATTGATTTACTGTGTGTCCCTGAGCAAGGCAATTAACTTCTTTCTGACTCCATTTCTTAATTTATATGGTATAGGTGCCATTGTTATACAGAAATGGTGGAATAAATTTTAAATTTCCAATGAAGGAGAAACTAAGGGGGAGCAAAGGGCACTATGTGATGGAAATCTGGTCATCTATCTTAAAACACTAGTTTTTAAACTCTGTGGAAGTTTCTTAATCTAGTCAGATGACTCAATCTATATAATAGAGAAAAGCAAGAATATAAATGGAATAATGTATTTAATGCTTTTTTCCAATAAGGAAGGAAAGCTTTTTACATATGACAAGAGTCATGTCTCATGAACATTAGCTGGCTTCCACACTACAGTAGTAAGGGCACAGTATAATGTCAAACACAGCAGAAAATGGGTTAGAAACTATTTATTCTCTCCTTATTAGAGACAGCTATGAAAAAGCAATGCTGATTGTCCTTAGCTGTATAAGTTTTCACATTCGACATGATTTGAAGTATGTTTCATTTATCTCTCTCAAGAATCATTCAGATCACTGCAATGTTGACATTAGAAAAATATTTTCCTCATAGACACAAAACTTTTATCCTCATTCTGTATTTTGAAAAATTTCCTGATTTTTAAAAAAATGCAGAATTAAGTATTAACAAACATCCTCTAGAGCTTTTGTAGCAATAGATATAGGCAAAGGACCCAGAGGATGATAGAATCTGAGTGGTAATCAAGAATTGAAAAAAATAGCTGCCCTGAAAAATTGTTTGTACCGTGTGTGGGTAGGGTGGAGATTTGATGTTGGCAAGAGGGAGAAATGGTACAATCCTCAATCAAACTAAGAGAGTTTTACTTTCAATGAAAAATTAAAATGGAAGAAAAAAGAAAAAAATAAAAACAGCTACAGAGAAAGAGGTGGAAGGAGAAAGGTGGAAGAAGGGAAAAGGAAAATGAAAAAATAAAATGAAATTTATATCACCTAGAATTTAGTAAATAGGCAATATTTCTCCCCAGAATTTTAGTATCAAAAGTTTCCTCCAGTGATCTTACAATCCCAGTGTAAATGACCTATATTATCTGAAAAGCTGGATATTGAAAAACAAGTTATGGAAGTCATATGTTTTAGCAAAAGGATGGTCTGCCAAATGCAAAAACAAAAACTTGCTGCTGTCAGTATTCTAAAACTAAACCCTAGGGGCTTAGAGGTCACTATCACAAATTGCTAAACAAAAGTAACCATAGCATCCTACTATAGATTCATCAGAAAAAAATTATGACATAATTAGTGTTCTTCGTTTTCAATTGAGGGACAAATCAAATGTATAAAATAAGAAATAATAGACAAAGTATTTTAAAAGAAAAGGCTTATTTTTAAAAAGTGACTATGAATTAATAAACATTATAAGCTTAAGAAATGAATAAATCAACAGAAAAGATGAGTTTAAGAAAAAAATAACGAATTTAAGGGCAAGAGTAAAGATACAGTGAAAAGTAAAATACAGAGCAGCAAAGATATGAAATGTGAACACGAAATCAAGTAATATGAAAGATAAAATTACCAATGTATGGCTACATGGAATTTCAAATTCAAATATAGTTTCAGAGTATACATACACACACACACACAATCACAAAAATTTCCAGGCAAAATGGATATAAATAAATCGTAAAAGTCTAAAGGTTATAAAATTTCAAAATACTGACTACGAATATATCTCAAAAGCAAATGAACAAAACAAAAAAACCCCAGAAAAATTAGAAAAAATATTTAGAAAAAAATACTGTATTAGAAGAATACTTACCCAAGGAACAGTCTTAACAGAATGTAGCTACTTAGTAATACTATAACAAAGGAACTCAAAATGTATAGATACGTGGGACATTGTTTCCTAGAAAATGTCATATGAGCTGTGATATCAAAAGAAAATAGTAGAGATGTTTCATGGATTATTGTGGATTGCATTAATCTCCCAAGGGTTCTTGAATTGGAAGCGAGTCCTAGGGAGGCAGTGTTGCGAGGTAGTATGGAACCCTTAAGATGTGGAACTTACTGGGAGGCTCTTAGGTCAATGGGATGCATGTGCTCAAAAGAGGCTCTAGCCTCTCTGTGGTTCTTGATGGTGGTATCATTTCTTCATTTCTGTCTCCTGCATGTGTTTCCACCATTTTGATACATTCACCTTGAGGGTTTCACTAGAACCAAGCAGATGTCCACCCCAGAGCCAAACAGATGTCTGTGCCATGATCTTGAACCTCCAGAACTATGAGTTAAATAAACTACTTTTCTTTATAAAGCAGCTTGCCTTTATGTTGCTATATTTAATTACAGTGACAGAAGACTAATGCATGGTTGAAACATTCCCATGCTGCATTGGAGTAAATCCACAAAATCTCACTTATAAATCTCTTTTATTATTCTAGTTCAAACTGAATGTCTGTGAAGAAAAAAATATGGAAAATTAGTCTTGAGGTCCTTGACATTCCTTGCTTTTTCTTATTCATTGCCTGTATCTTTAAAATTAGTAAAATAAGATCTTTATTATTAAAGCCTCTTCTGACATTCTGTTTCATGTGTTAGTCTCACCTATTAGTTATTTCTTTTTTTTTTTCATTGCTGATTATAAGCACTTCATCACACACTGTGGAGAATATGCTTAGCATATCTTATCACCTGTATCTTTTTTTTATAAAAATATGAATAGAAAATGTGAATTAATAAGTTTAAGACATTTGAATATGATTTTAATCTGCTGGCATTCTGAAGTACAATTTGATGTGGTATGCATTCAAGTAAACAGCGTTTCTGTTCAAAATCAATTTGATTAGTTCAGCAAGTCATTTTTGACATTTGAGATCACTATATTAATCTTCCATTTAGCCATTATTCCTTCAACTTAGGAGATCAAGAGAGCAAACTTAAATGCAACTAAATGGTACTTAAAAGCACAAGTACAGAATCTAGCGTTCTTTGGGCATACATTCACTGAAGTCAAATTCACTCTAATTTTGATTTTCTTTGACATAATTCTGTTACTTTTGCGACATACTTTATTACTCAAAATTTAACTTGTAATGGAGATGCCCTTAAATTTGTCCTTGAATCATGCAATCATTTCCCAAGAATTTAAAGATACTTTAAAGAAAGTGAGTTATAGAGATATAAAATCAAAGAACAGTTTAGACTACATGAGAATTTAATTGCAGGACTATTATTATTTTTGTAAAAACTTATAAGTAGGTATAATAATTTATATTATTGAAACTAGTTAAAATATTCATTTTCTGCATATAAACCTTCAAAATGAGAAATACCTGAGGATATTATTAATTTTATTTTTCTGTGCTGATTTTTGAGCATATACATCAATATTTAATAAAGTTTGTGCCAATTAATATAACTGGTAATATTAATGATGCCATTGATTGTAAAACTGAGTTACCTTCTTACATGTAATATGTGTAATATGTAAGGTACATATTACACATTAACATATTAACATGTTATCATTAGGTAAGCAGTATTTTCTTGGCACTTTTCTGAAACCTAAATAAAACAGTGAACTTGAAAACTATTCTGTGTTCATTAATTTCATGATTTATATCCTAAATTTGTAATCTGTTCCTGAAATGAAAAATCATATACCAACAATTGAGTGACTAATAATCAGTAAGGCATATTTTCAGGTACCACATCACGATATTCATATAAGCAAGACTGGATTTATGACCATTATATTTACAGGTATAATTTAGGGTTTGGATTACTTTTTATGAAAAGACAAAGGTGCTAGTACAAAGGAAAATAAAGACTTAACATGCAGAAATGAAGTAGTGCTTCCAATTTATTCAATGATGAAATCAACCACGTATACCTTCTAGGGAGGAAGGAGGTGCAAATCATTCAACCACAAGTTAAATTCCAGAAGACGATAGACATTATTTTCAAATTGGCTTCTATTGTCCTCATTGACAAATAAGATATTTTTATGAAAATCTATTTTTTGTTGAAAGGCCAGGCAAAAATGTTTTTAAAATAACATTACAGCCTGCTTGAGAATTTTTAGAAATTTATTACTAGACAAAAATATGGGGAAAAACAGATGAGCACCAATGTATTGATTGATTCATGAAATGTATTTCATGTATTAATGAATCAGTATTGACTGATTCATTGAAATATCTTTTTATTAACATTGACTATGTTAGGTGCTGAGGGCCGGTCTCTGGCCTTACAAACTGGCACAACTACCAAAAATAAAAATCAAACCCAATCAAACCAAACTAAAACAAAAAAACCCTTAAAAAAAATCCTTCACAAAAAGAAATTATCCAAAATAATGGCATTATTTTATGGGGTTGAGTTGTGGTGATCTTTTTGTCTCTGCTTTTTCTTTTTACTGTGAGGTGACTCTTATCATTACACACCCTGAAGAACCACTGTGGAAGCATTTGTGGTACTATGGTAAGTGCCTTATGAACATCATCTCATTCATCTGATGATTAATCACAATCTTTTCTTTATACTTACAGAAACTAAGTTTTAAAGAATTAAATCTTCCTTCAGGCACTTACCATAGAGTAATTTCTCATTTGTAGGATGAGTTTTGTCTCTGTATTCTGACATCGAGAAAGCGAACCTCTTTTGAATAGTCAGTATCTATAATGGTTTGAATAAATGGTTATGGCACATTCAGATGAGCTTGTAGATCTAGATTTTTGTAATGTGTTCCACAGCTTACTTACTTATGGTAAGATAACTTGATGAGTATTATTTGTGTTATGTGAAATTCTATTAATAAGTGATGGTGACCCCCCAAATATTTAAAAAGTAATACCATCCATCTGCAATTCTGTATGCATTGTATTTATAGCTACATCTGCTCCCATGTGACCATGACATCTAATGTCCTTCATCTCTGCTTTTGAGATAAACAGATTCCACACACTTCTTCCAGTCTCAAAAAAAAAAAAGTGCCACATTTTAACAGTTTTTATTTTTTGTCAGGCACATATATTTGTCCAGAAGTGTGATTAATTTGAGTTATGAAATCATTTTTGTTTGCTCTATAAAAAGGATTGGAATCTTCAGTAATTTCTGAGTTTTTGGATATGCATAATTGACTCATTTGAATTCTGAATAATAGCATTTAATTAGGCAGACTGACTCATTTTGAGACCTAGTAAAAATATTTCAGTGACAAACTTATTTGAGGCAATTTTGAGACTTTTCCCAGGTCATGTTGACTGAGTTTACTTTTTCCAGAATAGACACTCTGATACCAATCTGCAGCAGATGAGAGGCTTCAGTCCCAACTGCAAAATAGAGAGAATTTTGGTCTTTGACAAAGCCAATATCTATAAAACACTTCTGTCAGATCCTGTGCAACAGTGGATAAAATTCTTGCCAGATCTTACTTAAAGTTAGAAAAAGAAGAAAAGGTGGTGAAAATAAGAAAAGAAAACCAATGGGAATAAGATTTCTAAGAATAAAACAATCATACTTGAAATTACTTGGTAATTGACTTTTTAATACATGGGACTTTTCCAATGACAATTAAAGCTGAAAATTTGAGCTGGAAATTTGATCTAGATGAAATTGTTTATCTGTGAAGAATTCTAAGTACAATCTTGATTTCTTCATGTATCTATCCATATTAATCATAACATAAAAGAATGAAATTTACGCAGCTGATTCCAGGTTTGAAACAGATATAATGCAAATGAAAAAGACTTCTCTTCTAATAATAGGAATTTTTAAAATGCAGAAAATTCCTACAAAATTGTTTTTTTCCTTAATTCATTCATACTTACAGGGAAATTTGGTCTACCAGTAAGCCTGAGAACATCTTCATTACTATTTATCTCCAAAATTTAGAATGGTTTCATGCATTACAGTATGTAAGCCAATTTCCAAGATAACTCTAGCCCCCGCACTGACTTTGAGATTCACATTTTATCTTCATGCAGACACATTCATATTCAGAATCTGGATGATACCTGTGATTCCATTACAGAAATTAGATCCTGTCAGTTCTTCTCAATATTGATGTCTTACACAGAATTTCACAATTGGTTTTCACCAGGCCATAAGGGTTGCACTTTTATAATATGTAAGTCATTACTGAAGTAGTAAACAATAACAAATGTGCAAAATCATTTTTAAAATTATCCAATCATCTTCCCCAACATTAAAATTTATAGTACATGCATATGCATGTGCACATGTGTTTGTGCAAGTATATATGTGCATGTATTTACAAAACAAACCATGATAAATCTTAACATAAAAAGAAAATTGGTAAGGAAAAATAGATGATAAGATTGGAATTTGTCCAATTTTAAATTTTAGAAATAACTTTATATAATTTGAATTGAAGTGAAATGCAAACCTTAAATGTTCACATTGATATTTATGTTAGAAATTGATGATAATTACATTTCTCATGATTGTCTTATTAATTTATTAATGGATATCAGATGCTCTTCAAGGGTCTTTGGCCCATTGTGATTATCTTGGTTTAAGACAGCTCTGTAAGTTGAATACTATGATTATCATGATTTCTTTAAATGGGGGAATTTAAGAAACAAAGAGATGATATGGTTTCCTTGGGAAGGTAGAAAGAGAAAGTGACAAAACAAATTCCTCAGAACAAATGACATCACAGCATACCTTATGATTTATAGTGTTTGGCTACTGACTCAATAACAAACATTAAGCCATATGGTGTATTTTAATAGTGCAGTTCTATGAAACGGTGAATATATATATATATATATATATACATATATATATACACACATATATATGTGTCATGCAAAAATGTTAAGCAAGTAATATGTAGCATATTTGTTAAAATGAGAAAAGGAGGTTAAATTACAAAAAAACCCCAGTATACATGTCTGTATCCTGATTTTTTCTTGTCTCATGAGTACATCCGAAATATTTGAGTAGATCCATCCTAAGATCTCATTTAACATTTTTTTTTTTTTTTTGAGGATGGGTACTAGGGATTGTTCCCGGGGACACTCTACCAATAAGCTGTACCTCCAGTAATTTGTTTTAATTTTTTATTTTTAGACCAATTTTTTATCTTTGGCCTATTGTGATTATCTTGGTTTAAGACAGCTCTGTAAGTTGAATACTATGATTATCATGATTTCTTTAAATGGGGAATTTAAGAAACAAAGAGACGGTATGATTTTCTTGGGAAGGTAGAATGTAGAGATCAGCTATAATGTAGCCATGCATATAGAGAAGTTTTCTGGAGTATGCTAACATAGAACACCTTCACTCTGGTATTTCCATTCATAAAACAATATTTATTTGATTTTAGAAAATACCTCACAAGAATAGGTGTTCTAATGATGTTGGTTACAATGCAACAATTGGACTTTGGGATATGGGAAGGGACATAACATTTGTTAGAGATTCCTTTTACTGGGTCTTTAGGTATTTCAAGGAATCTGACGGTCTATGATAGAGGGATTGATGAGAGAGATAGAAAGCAATTTTATTGTTCATCTGAACTTATGGACAATGACATTTGGGCCTGTAGAGGCAGGACAAGGAATTATTTTATATACAACACTTCTTAGAGCAGTATGATTTGATTCATTTTAAATCAATCATTTGATTCATTTGATTCATTTCTCCTTTTTCTCCTACCAAATATAATGGTTTCCCAGTGGCTCTCTTTTGCTTGTCTGTTGTAAAGTATCTCTAAATTCTTAAAATATCACAAGATTTCTCTCTCTCTCTCTGTTTTGTTTTGGAGGCCAGTTTTTTTTTTCCCTGAACTATTCTAAGTCATTTATTGAATCTTTATATAATTTGCTAGTTAAAATCTTAATTGTCTATCCTTAATGAAAAGTTTCTGAGATAGCTTTATGTAACTTTATGTAGCACATGCTTTATATAGCACATACTATCCTTTTCTCTTCAAATTAATTTATTTGAATTTTGATTACGTATGCTATTTACATTTTCATTGGATTTTTGTACTCTACTGATTATAGCAACATTTCCCTCCAGGGTACTAGCAATTAAGTGAAGTATTTGATTAAGTAGCATTTAACAAAATTCTTATTTTGAAGTAAATTTCTGTCTGTTCTCCTAAAGTTTAAAAAGATCTTTAATTATTGACCTTGATTTGGCTTTAGAGCAAGGTTGAAATTTGACCAGTCTATAAATTTGGCCCAGGAATCTTAGTGGAATATGTGTATAGAAACTGTTCTTTACCTTTTATCTTAGAGGAGAGAGGAGAAAAAAAATTCCCACAAAAACAGACTAATGGTTAGTTATGTTAGCTAATTTACAGAAGTCAGGGTAAGAAACAGAACAAATGAAAAATATTTGTTTCAAATTCTTTCTTTTATTTATTAGAATTAAAATAAACACAAGGAGTGACATAGTCACATATGCACATGACATGATTTATTTTTTCCTCAGTACCTCCCCTTTCCACCCTGCCTCCCTCCACCTATTCCCAGTCCTCTACTTTTCTGATATTCCTTTTGTTTATTTACATGTAGAGTTCTCATTAATCCATTACAATTACACGTAATAGTGGGATTGGTTGTGATGGCTGCAGCTTTCTTATAGATGAAGCCTTGAACACACAGGAGAGGAGCCATCGCCGTTCTCCCACACAGGCTAAAAAGAGTCTCCATGTCCCAACTGAACAGGTGCAACAAATAATGGCAAAATTTAAATTTCTACTATCAGAATAAGAGAGGTGACACTATTTTGTGACTTTTTCCTTTTCCTTTTATCAGAGAACATTCTGAAGGTTTGATAGGGTCTCAAAAATGTGAGCAATCATCTTTGTGTGAATTAATCATCAGATGAATAGATTTAAAATATGAGTCATTTAGACTAGAATGAACTGGAGACCCAACAGGTCTTTGTCTTCATATGTTCTTTTTTTGGGGGGGCAGTTACTGGAGATTGAACTCAGGGGCACTCAGCCACTGAGCCACATCCCCAGCCCTGTTTTGTATTTTATTTAGAGACTGAGTTGCTTAGGGTCTGACTAAGTTGCTGAGGCTGACTTTGAACTGTCGAACCTCCTGCCTCAGCCTCCTGAGTCACTGGGATTACAGGTGGGAGCCACTATGCCTGGCTCTTTGCGTGTTCTTTATGTACTATTCTTTCACCAACTCAGCAGAGAAAATATAATTAAATAATGAGCTAAAAATATGAGATACAATTTTACACAACCAAATAATAAGCATCCACTATCACAGCCAAGGAAATGTGCTAACTACACATAATTTATTTTAGATGATATTGTGGAACAGAACATGGATGTTCAAGAGATAAAAAAATTAAAGAACGTTATGTAAATTATATACTTCATTAGTAATAATATATTAATATAGGTTTATTATTTACAACAAACATGCCATACTTAGTAATATTAATAATAGGAAAAACTGGGGCAGGAATATATGAAAACTCTTCTTAAATCTTTTCTGTTTTTTATGTGAATGTAGACTATTCTACAATAAAAGTTTATTTTACAATAAGGAAGAATAGAGAAATTTTAAAAATAGGTTAACATCAAGAATATTTATAAATATTTCTCTTCTGATCCTAGATCTAACTAATTTATAGAAAGACCTATTTGCCTGCAAATCCTGGGCTTAAAAAATAAGTTAAGCAGCAGGACATCAATGAAATAAGTCAGTGCTCAATCTGTTTTGTGAGACTAATGCAAATCTGAAGGACTATTGTGATGAAAGGACTAGCAGACATCCTTTTTTCCCCTGAGACCTTCATGGAAATTTCGTAGTGATGGTCTTTCCCTCAAATTGGTGAAATTTCCAATTTTTTGATGCTCTAAAATCAGAAACAAAAAGAAAAATTTGAGTATGCATATAAAGGGAGAGTTGGATTTGTAAACCAGTCTCTTTGAGCAAAGGCAAATAGTGCTCATCTTACTACTATTTGGAGAAACACAAAGCTGGAGAATTGGCAAACTTTCAGAAATCAAAGTATTTGGGAGTGGTTGACCTCTAACTGTAGAAGGAAGTTTAATGGAGTGATGCTTTTGCTTATTGGCTGACTTCCAGAATCATGGTTACTGAAGTGAATTGTCATTGATTTATGGAATGAGAATAAAATTAGTTCCACTGGTTATGTTTTACCTTGACCAAGGGAAAAAAATCTTTCTTTCTAGAAAACTACAAACTTTTATTATCACACCAGAGAGAATACAGATATTTAATGGTTCATCATTTTTTTTTATAACAAATCTGCTGGTTTCTCTAATGATCTGATGCATGCTACATCCTATGTATTTTCAGTGGTTACCAAATCTCTTCCAGTGTGATAGAGTCAGTCAATCAGAGTAGGTGGAAATGAATATATAATAGTTACAGTGTTTACGTCTAACATTTATTGAGTGTTCCTCAATTTAAGGGAAAGGTAGAAATCTTCAGTGAGTATCTCACACAATTTTGATCCACAACTACAATGAATTTGCATTTACTTTCATTCTGTTTTAACTGCATTACAGCAAAGCAATCAATGGAGTTTGCAAACAAAATTTCTGTCCTTGGTGAATGTTTCTCATTATATTAAAAGGCAGTAGAAAGTGATCGTAATAATGCAATTACATGCGTAGCTGTGATTTTTTTGAGTATATACTGTTTGAAATTTTGTAGGAGCCATATATTAAAATTAATCATTATGCAAACCCTAGAAGATAAGGAGGGAATAAACTACTAGAAATGCTTTCTTTAAAAGGATGGCTACAAAACTAGAAATGACAGTTTAAGTTTTACCTAATGTGAATTTGTGAACCAAATAACTTTTATTGAAATGCCTTCAATTAATAACATGTAATGAATCACAGACATTGTTTAGAAGATAAAAAAATGAAGCCAATAATCAATACATTTACTAATCAAGATGAAAATAAATTACAAATAAGATTAAATTTGAAGAAGTTCTGCATCTGATAATATGGGAGTAATATTTTTAGGCCAAGATTCTACCAGAAAATAATTGATGAAACTAGACAGAATAGAGTCATGTTTTCTCCTATGGTTTCAGAAAGATAGTAGGCAGTGAGAAGTTTTGGGACCAGTATCTGGAAGAAAAGGAAACTCAAGAGTTTAATCTGGTGCATAAGGCTCCTTTTCCTTTAAGGTAATTGGCAATTCAAGAAGAACATGCATCCACTGAGAGAATGAGAAGGCAATTAGAATCCTCTTCCAAGGCACTAATGTGGAGGGCCCTGATGAACACCATATTTTTGGGCTTGACCTTGTGGGGTCACACACTATGAGTAATAAACAAATGGAAATAGGCTCTTCCACAAAAATTGAAACCCAAAAACATTTTTTTTTTTTGTGGTGCTGGGGATTGAACCCAGGGCCTTGGTGCTTCTGAAGCAAGCACTCTACCAACTGAGCTATATCCCCAGACCCAAAAGCAAATTATTTTATAGCCAAGTTTATCAAGAAAATCTTCCTTTATTCTAGCTGCTTTCCAGGAATGAAAGTAAAACCACTCAGGAAAGTTAACATCATGTAGTACTACTTATTAATTAAAATATTTCATTTCCATTGCTTGAAATTCTGTATTTTTAAAGAGAGAGAACAGACAGAAAAAATAAAAATCATTTTTTAAAAGAGAAATAGCAAATTCAAACAGATGCATATGAGCTCCAGATATTGGCGTTGTCAGTCATTCAAGTTAAAATTACTATGATTAATAATAAGAACTGAAATGACAAAATAATTATTACAGAAAACTATAAAATAGAAATTTAAATTATATAATTGAAAATACAAATTATTAAATTACTATTTGAGGGAATGCTCAAGTTCAGAAGAGGCCCCATCCTGGTTTCAGCATAGATTTCAAGTGGAAAAATCTGAATACAAGTACCAAAGAGACCAAAGATGGAAAAATGCAATAAAGAATCAAGAAAGCATGCAAGTCAGAGTAAAACATCTAATTCATGTGTACTTTTAATCCTGAAAAAAGGGTAAAAATAACAAGATCAAAACACAATTGAAGAGATAATAGGTAATTTCCAAAATGGGAAACTACATTAAGTTTTACCTTGAATAACAGTACAAAACACAAGAGAAAAGAAAATGAAATGAATGAAAACATGACTAAGCACAAAGTAGAAAATCAACAACAAAAAAAGGTAATATGTGACTGGTATCAAAAATTGGAAATTTACTTCATTTATTTAAACACTTAGAGTTTTCAGTGTAGAGTTTTGAATACCTTTTTGTTAAACTTATTACTATGTTCTGTGGATTGGGGGTTTTTATTCTGAAAGAGTTTAATTTCCAAATAGACAGCTTGCATATACATTTTTAGTTTAATGATTTTTCATTTAATTATTTCATAGATATAAAACATGGTTTTTTATGTATCTCTTAGATCTATCAATAGGACATTTATTATTTACTGAATGTGAGTTTTGCAAAACTTTCATGAGATTTGTCTTTAGGATTTTATCAATTTTTCTATACCATATATGTTTTTAAAATTTTATTTTCTAGTTGTTTATTTTTATTGTGTGAGAATATTTTTCTCTTATATAATTTTG
This sequence comes from Glaucomys volans, assembly GCA_020662805.1. Taxonomy (NCBI): domain Eukaryota; kingdom Metazoa; phylum Chordata; class Mammalia; order Rodentia; family Sciuridae; genus Glaucomys; species Glaucomys volans. Next base: position 17,016 of record JAJEJO010004562.1, on the reverse strand, counting down.
CAATGCTCCTAGTTTCTTGCTAGTTCTAATGGCACACCTGTAGATTCCTTTTTGTTTTCTATCCAAGTACTCATATCATGATAGTATATTTCCTCAAAATCAATTATTATAATTTTCATTAATTGATTTTATCTCATTTCTGTGAATATGTTCTAGAGAATTCATCATGTGGTAGTTTTGAATATTATGTGGTAAAGCACTAATTGACAAGGTGAAATGATGCATACCAAAACTACTGTGAAAATAAAGCTGAGAATACAGAGGAGTTAAAGTAGATGTGTAGGAAGGAGGGAAATTTCTCATAGATAAAAGCAAACTATATCTGAAACCAATACATGATCAAGTGTCAATCTCAGTTCTTGAGAGTGCCATTTATTCATGTTACTACCCAGAATCGGGTTAGTATGGGTGAAAAGCATATCAGAATCAAGACTCAAAGTCTTCATAATCCCATGATATTGGAGAAAGACACTATAAAGCCTTTAGTTGGTCCTTAATCATATAGTAATAAACCTGGCAATTTCAGAAAATCATAGATAATCAAACAAAAATTACCAGAATTCCAGCACTCTAAAATAACTACTTTTACATTCTGGTTTATTACTGTTCTTTCTTCTTTAATATTTTTAATACTGTGTACTTCTCAGAGTATCACTTAGGGGACATACTGTCAGGTTACCTCAACCTACGTGGTGCTGAGGTTAGTTTTTCATTCAGGTGGTATCTCTCGGATCTCTTTATTGCAAGAAATTTAAAAATTGTAAATGATTTTAATGCACCACTCAAATATTTCAATACAAAATTTGGGTCAGATGCATCAGATACAAATTTTTATGCTTGCTTTTGTCTGGAAAATTTTGAAAACTTTATATGCTTATTATTTTACGATTTCACTTTGGATTTCTTAAGAGGGAAACCATTTTCCAATATACGATGTGTTTTTATTAGTAAATTGAAAGCCAAATGCAGCCCCTGAACAAAGTAGAATTTTATTTCTCTTTTAAAATAATATCCCACATGTGTCATCCATGAAATAGCTGCAGATTTCCACTCTTGGCAGTGTAATTAATCTAGGACCTCAGGCACTGCTATGTGAAGTTTTCTTCCTGTTGTTTTCTCCCAGCTAATAACTGTATTCACCAGTTTTATTAATTTGGGCCTTGTATCAGGGCTCCTTTTTCAAAGGCTGAATTTATCTTAAGGATATCCTGAAACCCTTGTTAAAACTTCCTCACTTTCACTGTAAGATGTTCTCACCCAACTTTTTCAACTTTACTCAAGGTCACAACTACCTACCTAGCTTTATCCTGCCTTCTGGTCATTTTTCCTTCAATCATTGAGTATTTAATACTGACTTGGTGTGTGCTTCTTAGAGTATGTGCACAACAACACCAGTGTAGGCAATGTGATGAGTATGGTCTGTCCTCACCAAGGTTCCTATGTGGATTCATAATGACAGGTCCCCTCTGATCAAAATACCTGTATACGTTCAGGAGAAAAGATGAGAGAAAATTTATTCATTTTTAAAGGCTTAGCAGGGAAGGATGCCTTTTCACTTCCATTATCTATCTTTGCCTACCTTTTTTCCTTTTTTATGTTTTGTTCTCTTGAGAGAATTGACAAAAAAGAAAACCAAGAAAAATTTCTTATCATCTAAGAAAGAGAACTCAGGTTGGTCTCAAAGGGGAAAAGAGCTGAAGTGGAAAAAAATATGAACAAAAGGAAGAGAAAAAGAAACTTCCATTGGGAATAATAGTAATCAATAGCAACTTTTTAAAATGTATCCAGCTAATTGAAAAATGCTTTTACATACATGTGATTTATATATTCTATAGAGATTTATTAGAGATAATTTACTACTTTTAACATGTTTAACATTGTTCATTAATGAGTAGATGGGAAAATATACACGCGATGGGATGTTTTGTGAATCCCAGAGTACAGAAAAAGATGTCCTTTACCTGCCTTCTGTTCTAATAGTCACCTACAGTGGTCTGCAATTAAAAAAAATATGTACATGAGTACATTAGAACAATCAAATAATCACATCAATAACAATGATAGAACATGTAATCTGAAAAACGACACACACATATGTATATCCATGGAGTGCACATGTATACACACATACACCTACACATATTCATGTATATATGTATATATATAACTATGCACACATTTATATAATACAAAATTTATGAAGTTCTCTAGAATCTGTTTGATATATTTGTGTGCTGTTTTTCTAATTCTAGAAATGATGATACACTGAAGCAACAATGCCAGTAAATTTGCCATCTGCTGTAAGCATTTTTATTACAACCATGGTAAAGCTAAGAGAAATAATTATAAGCATAAAATGAATTAATGTTGTTTCAGTTGATGAATGTAGGTGTGATTGACTTAGAAATTCATGAAACACTGCACCCCAAATTTATACTGTTACATAGCACAATATCTTAGAGGATCAATAGTGCTTTCAGGTAGAACTTGTTTTAGTAATATTTTTTCTTTTCATATTTTGAAAAACTATAGAACAATGGCAAAGAAAAAATGTAGTTTCAGAAAATAGTTCGTTAGAAGAATGATAACTGCAGTACCAGTCAATATAAAATTATAGAGAAAATCAATTTAATAATAAATGTCAAATATATAAGTAAAATGCATTCAGATATTAAGATAATAGCATTATGTAGGTCTATTTTAAAGATTTAGGAGTAGTAAATGTATATTTGATTAAGAAATTAAGCAATAAGAGTACTAATTGATATCAATAATAAAAATACAAGTATTAATATAACACGATGTTGAAAATTATTAATCTAACCAATTAATATCTAATGAATTAAATGATGACCAAATTTATTTTGTATCATAATTAACATATTAATTTATTTTCAGAAATATATGAGAAATGGAAATAGTCAATTTAAAAATTGTTGAGTAAGTGATAAAATTCTAGTAATCCATATCTGTAAAATTGAAAATCCTTTGTGAGTTTTCTCTGGTGCTTCTTTCTTTGCTTAGCATCTTATGGTGGAATAACTCAGGGTTCAGTTGTTAGTGGCCTTCTCCATACTGTCCTCTTACATCTCATCTAGTATTATGGCAATAATACTATTTATAGGCACAAACGTCCTATATTAAAATGCTTAATCTATCTGGGTGCTGTGGCACATGCCTATAATCCCAGCCATTTGGGAGGCTGAAGCAGAAGGATTGTGAGTTCCAACCCAACCTCAGCAATGCAGCGAGGCCCTAAGCAACCCAGTGAGACCCTGTTTGTAATAAAATATGAAAAAAGACTAGGGATGTGGCTCAGTGGTTAAGTGATCCTGGGTTCAAGTCTTGATACCAAAAAATAAAAAGCTTTATCTATTCATCAGTTATGTACTTCAGATTGCTATCAGCTTCATGCTGGAGAGCTGGAGGAATCAGCAATTGCTCAGTCCAAGAATCTGGAGTCTTAGAACAAGGAGTATCAAATGATGCAGTCCCCATTTGAGGCTTCAAGTCCATAAACTCCCTGGAGACTGACCATGAGAGTTCATGTTGGAAGAGTGAAGAATCCATGAGTGACAGTGATAACTTAACCACTCAAGAAGAGTCCTGCTTAGATCAACTACGGCTCCCTCCTCCTCTCCCTTTTTGCTACATCTGTGCCCCAGTCTATGGGACACTGCTGCCCACATTCAAGTTCCATCTCCCTTCTGGGTTTGCTGTCCCACTTGCTATTATCTTTGGATGCATCCTCATAGACACCCAGAAGTCCCTTGATCCTTGGCATCTCACAGTTCAATCTAGGTGACAATCCTGACTAACCATCACATCTGGCTCTTCATTCTGCCCCACATTTTTCTCCTCAGGTGTTCTTTCCCCTCCTTCCATGTTTTAGTCCTATTTCAGACTCACTGATGCCAACTTGATTGTCCTGTAAAAATTTCAAGATCTACCAGTTCAGTGATTTGTGTATAAAGCACTTAAAATAGTGTCTGGCATTTGGTGATGAGGTAGTAAATTTATTAAATGAGCAATAATGAAGATGAGTTTAGTAAATTGGCTTATCTAGAGAAAAATAAACCTTTCGAAGAATTTATCTTTAAAAAAATGCTTTTTCCTTATCAGAAACATTAGCATAAATGTTTGTCCTAAACAAACCTGAATACTTTTAAAATTATAAATAGAACCATAAATATGCTATATATACATATATATAAAATTATGTAGTCTTAAATATATACAATTATATACTAAAAATTATAAAGTAACATGAATATCAAAAGTATATATAATTGTTCATTTAGTGTTCAGTGTATATATATGCATATATGTATGCATATATTTAATAAAAATTTATGAAGTTACATAGACTATCATAAAGTAATTTTATTTGGTCATTTGGAGTTTAAATATTTTAGAACTTGTCTTCTCTAGTTGTATTAATTGGCTCACCTTGCGTTCTCCTAAGTAAAGGAGTAACACAATATATTTTCTTCTGCACTGGAAGTTTCCCACTCACAAAATTTCTTTTCCCCCATCAACTCATTTTATCATATTATCTTCCATACTCTGAAGATAATAATAATAATAGTACAACAGTAATGAAAATAATAAATAAGATCAAAACTTGCTCATTCTCACCAATCTGACAGAAACAGAAATAGAATTTGGTTTAAGCTAGATGAGCCTGCTGCAAAGATTGAACTCTGTACTGATCAGGATTCACTAGAGGAGCAGAATCAACACAATATCAACAAAGGAGTGATTATGAAAAGGGGATTTGTTAGACTGGTTTACATGACCAGAAATTGGAGAGCCCCACAATGGCCACATGTAGGCTGAAGAGTTAGAGGAGCCTGTAGCTTCTCAATCCAAGAAGCTGGAGCCTCAGAACCAGAGGAACCAATGGTGCAGCCCCAGTCTAGGACTGAAGGCCTGAAAAGTCCCTGGAAAGTCACCAGAGTCCTCAGTGGAGGCGGGGAAGGTCCCGGAGTCTAATGTCGTCAGGCACTCACAGCAGCAATCTGAGCACCTGCTCAAGAAAAATCCAGTTTGTGCCTGCTGTGCTTCCTCCATTTCCTACATTTTTGTTCCATTCAGGCCCCCAACCTATTGGACTGTGCTGCCTGCACTAGGGTGGGTCTCCCCCTCAGTTTGCTGTCCCACGATGGAATCATTCCTAAAAACACTCTCATTGACACACTCATAAACTTCTTCTTAATCTTGAGCATCTCTTAATCCAATCAAGTTGACAATTCTCACCACATGATAAAAATGCCCATGTCCATGTTTTGATATAATCTCTCCCCAGACATTCCAATACAGTGAAAAATAATTATATTTTTTAGAGCAAAACACAATGTGCAGGTTCAATGTTTTATTATAAAATCTACACTTAAGCTTTTCAAACTTTATTATGTTTATGAATCACTGGAGGACCTCATAGTGCAAATTTGGCTTCAGTAGGTATGAGACAGGGCTGAGATTCTGAATTTTTAATTGTTCCCAAGTGATACTGATAATGCTGGTTTATGCTTCAAACTTTGTGTAGCAAGTTATACAGTTATGCCCATTAAGCAAAAATGTGACACCAAATTGATTTCTAGTATAATAAATTTATTTAAAGGATAATCATGCTGAATTGCTTGTATTATATATTTACCTATACCAGATTTGGAATTGTGTGGATGCACTAAAACATAAATGAACTTCTGCACCTATGAGGCTGGCCTAGAGCACCCTAATGTGACCTCTGCACTGGGGATGCAGGCCCAGGGCACCTGTGTGAGACTTCCATGCCTGGGATGCCAACCCAGGGCAACCTCCTGAGATGTCCACACCAGGGATGTGGGCCCACAGCACTCGCGTGAGACTTCCGCACCTGGGAGGTCAGCCCAGAGCATGGGTGTGAGACTTCATGCCTGGGAGGCCCACAGAGGCCTAGGTCCACCCCAGCCTGGTCCCAGCTTGTGTTCTAGTGCCCGGGCAGCTGTTGACCATCTTTCAATATGTGGGAGGCCTCTGCCCACTAGCAGCAATTATACCCCACAAAGAGGCCACCATACCTAGAGGGGTTGCACCCTTCTTGGGATACTGCATTATCAAGTTCCTCCCAGGCATCAGGGTACTAAAGACTAAGAGGATTGAACAGCACAGTGTAGTTTTATTGTAATTTTTTTACTTTATTAGTAATAATATTATAATTATTCCTATTATACCTACCATTATTCCTACTTTTCTTTTATTAATATTTTCCTCATCCTATTTTCCTCTAATCTGTCTCCTTGGAGACTCTCCCATTTATCATGCTAAAAACCAATCTCTTTTAATTCCTCTGTCACTACTCCTATGACATAGTACCTCTAAAGACACACTTCTTATCTCATTAATGGTATATCCTACCCCTCATCCTCTTTGTTCACCATTAGAAATTGTGGTTCTTATTGCAAACCTGTTGGTTAAACTGTAGATAATAATTGAACTCATCATCTCTGTTTACTAAGACAATATGGTTAATATCTTTTAAGAGGGAAAATTTAGTTAAGGATGATATTGTTTGTACTGTACAGTGTGCTGCTAATATTGATCTATCACTTCAAAGTGAGGTATTGAAAACCTGCAGGGACACTATAAGTTTATAGGGGGGAAACTGCAATACCTCAGATTCTCATTGCTAGAGGGGAAGATATATGAACAACATGAAAATACAAGGGAAGAAAGTGTCCCAAACAAACCTAAATGCTACATCTACGGAATCCAATGACAGCAGGGCAGAAGAAAGCAAGAAAGGGAGTTCAGAATAGATATACTAAAATGATCAGAGAAGCAAACGATGAAATGAGAGATCAAATGCAGGCAATGAATGATCGCACCAATCAACCGTTCAAAGAACAAATGCAGGAAGCAAAAGATCATTTCAATAAAGAGACAGAGATTCTAAAAAAAAAAAAAGAAATCCTTGAAATGAAGGAAACAGTAAACCTAATTAAAACTCAATAGAAAGCATAACGAACAAGCTAGATCACCTGGAAGACAGATCTAAGACATTGAAGAGAAACTATTTAATCTTGAAAACAAGGGTTGTCAAACATAGAAGATGGTAAGAATTCATGAACAGAACCTCCAAGAATTATGGGATATCATGAAAAGACCAAATTTAAGAATTATCAGGATTGAGGAAGGCACAGATACAAACCAAAGGAATGAGTAATGTATTCAATGAAATAATATCAGAAAATTTCCCACATCTGAAAAATGAAATGGAAAATCAAATACAAGAGGCTTACAGGACACCAAATGTACAAAACTACACAGATCAACACCAAGGCACATGATAATGAAAGTACCTAACAAACAAAATAAAGATAGAATTTTAAAGGCTATGAGATAAAAATCAGATTACATGCAGGGGAAAGCCAATACTTTTATCAGCAGATTTCTCAACACAGACCCTAAAAGCAAGAAGGGCCTGGAACAACATATTCCAAGCCCTGAAAGAAAATGGATGCCAACCAAGAATCTTATACCCAACAAAACTTACCTTCAGATTTGAAGATGAAGTAAAATCTTTCCATGATAAACAAAAGATAAAAGAATTTACAAGTAGAAAGCCAGTACTAGAGAACATTTTAAACAAAATATTACATGAGGAAGAAATGAAAAACAACAATGTAAGACAGCATAGGGAGGAACTACCCTAAAGGAATAGCCAAATAAAGGACAAACCAAGTCAACTTAAAAACCCAATATATGCCAAAATGACTGAGAATACAAATCATATCTCAACAATAACCCTGGATGTCAATGGCCTGACTCATCAATCAAAAGACATAGACCAGCAGATTGGATTAAAAAGAGAGACCCAACAATATGCTGCCTTTAAGAGACGCATCTCATAAAAAAAGATACCCACAGACTAAAGGTGAAAGGTTGGGAAAAAACATACCATGCACATGGACTCAGTAAAAAAGTGGGGGTTTCCATCCTCATATCAGATAAAGTGGACATCAAGCCAAAATTAGTTAGAAGGGATAAAGAAGGACATTTCATACTGCTTAAGGGAAGCATGAATCAGCAAGACTTAACAATCATGAATATTCATGCTCCAAACAATAGCATTTCCATGTATGTCAAATAAATCCTTCTCAATTCCAGGAACCAAATAGACCACAACACAATAATACTAGGTGACTTTAACACACCTCTCTCACCATTGAACTGATCTTCCAAACAAAAACGGAACAAAAAAGCCATAGAACTCAATAACAATCTCTAATTTAGACTTAACAGATATATATATATATATATAGAACATTCCATCCATCAATAAGAGAATACACCTTCTTTTCAGCAGCTCATGGATCCTTCTCTAAAATAGACCATATGTTATGCCACAAAGCTATTCTTAGCAAATACAAAATGATAGAGATACTCCCTTGTTTTCTATTCGATCATAATGGAGTGAAATTAGAAATCAGTGATAAAGTAAAAAACAACTACTCCGACACCTGGAGATTAAATAATATGCTACTGAATAATGCATGGATAACAGAAGACATCAGGGGGGAAATAAAAAATTTTTAGAGGTAAACAAGAACAAAGATACAACATATCAAAATCTCTGGGTCACTATGAAAGCAGTACTAAGAGTAAGTTCATTGCATGGAGTGCATTCAATAAAAGAATGAAAAATCAAGAAAGAAATGACCTCACATTACAGCTCAAAGCCCTAGAAAAAGAATAGATCATCACCCAAAGTAGTAGAAGACAGGGAATAATTAAAATCAGAGCAGAAACCAATGAAATCCAAAAAAATAAACAATTCAAAAAATTGACAAAAGAAAAAGTTGATTCTTTGAAAAAATAAACAAAATTGATAAACCTTTGCCACACTAACAAAGAGGAGAGAGAAAACTCAAATTACTAAAATTCCTGATTAAAGAGGAAATATCAAACAGACACTGTTGAAATACAAAACATAATTAGAAGCTATTTTGAAAATCTATACTCTAACAAAGTAGAAAATCTCGAAGACATCGACAGGTTTCTAGAGATATATGATCCACACAAACCGAATCTGGAGAACATACACAATTTAAATAGATCAATTTCAAGCAATGAAATAGAAAAAGTGATCAAAAGCCTACGAACAAAGACAAGTCCAGGACCAGATGGATTTTCAGCCAAGTTCCACAAGACCTTCAACAAAGAGCTCATTCCAATACTCCTCAAAGTATTCCATAAAATAGAGAAGGAGGGAACCCTTCCAAATTCATTCTCTGAAGCTAATATCACCCTGATAACCAAAACCAGACAAAGACACATCAAGGTAAGAAAATTTCAGACCAATATTTCTAATGAACATAGATGCAAAAATTCTTAATTTTTTTTTAAATCAAATCACATACAAAAACATATTAAAAAGATAGTGCACCATGATCAAGTGGGTTTCATCCCAGGGATGCAATGTTGGTTCAACATCCAGAAATCAATAAATGTAATTCACCACATCAACAGACTTAAAGTTAAGAATCACATGATTATTTCAATAGATGCAGAAAAAGCATTTGATAAAATACAGTACCCCTTCATGCTCAAAACACTAGAAAAAAGAAGGATAGTGCAAACTTTCTTTAACATTGTAAAGGCTATCTAGGCTAAGCCCATGGCCAACATAATCCTAAA